>OZ059799.1:16698330-16919177 GCA_964057025.1 Standfussiana lucernea
AGCCGGTGTCGGCCTGGTGGCGCACGACGTCGTGCACGAGGCGCGCGAGCTCGGGCCGCTGCGCGCGCGCCGCCGTCAGCGTCAGCGCGTTGCACGCGTCCGTGTACGGGTTCACCGCCACCAGGATCGGCCCGATCATCGTCTGGAATGCACACACTCCCACTGTAGCCACTTGTTCGAGGTAACCTTAGCTATGTGTAGCACACGAGGCAGCCTGTGCACTCACGTAGAACTTGTTGTGGTAGAAGCGAGCCTGCAGCGCGCGCACCACGGCGTCCTCAGTGAGCGGGCCGCGCAGGTGGATGAGGTCTTCCACGTCGGCGCCGGCCGCGCCGCCGCACGCTGCGCCCCCCGCACCCGCGCCACCCGCCGCCGTCTTCGGCTGCGACCAGCGGCTCTCTATGCACACGAACAATAAAGCGTAAAATGTATGCAAAACTCCAATCGCCTAAAAAATCCAAGCGTTCCTTTTAAGCACTAATGATCCGCCCAAAAGATGCCCTGTGGATATTGCTGTACTTTCCGAACTACTGAGAAATGACTTGGTTTAAAAATGTAATATTGACCTGGTGGCGGTGGTAGAGGATGAGGCGGCGCGACGGGCTGCGCGGCGGGCGGCGGCAGCAGCTGCGGCGCGCGCGGCGGCACGGCCGGCTGCCCCGCGCCGCCCGCGCCCACCAGCAGGTGGTTGCGCAGCGACACCAGGTCCGAGCTCAGGCACAGCAGCCGCCGCTGCAGGTGCACCGCCTCGTTGGACGACGACGCGTCTGCAACACGGACCACATGTTACTGAGCTGCTAGCGCACGAGCGGACGACCTGCCGACGTGTCGCTCTGTTCTAACTCGATCTAACTACGGCAGTAGTACCATTCACTCATAACTATTCGTTTCTGCACGTTTAATAGGATCCTGTAATCACATTAGCCTACTGAGGTAGTGACTCTCGTTGATGTCTTTCCCTTTCACTCATTAGGGACTAATGTATTGCTGTCTTTTTCCCACAAAACTAATAGCATTTGAGCGTTCTTGCTTATCGATAAATAAAATATCGATGCCATCGATATTTTGCTGTTTATTTGGACAAAATAGTTCAATTAAAATATAAATACATACAATTTACGGTTAATTCTGAAAAAATAATCAGGTTTTGTGCGAATTTAACCGTCAATTAAACCAATGGCATGTAATAATATTAAAGTTAAAACTTTGTTCATTAGGAATATTCGGTAATCTATTACATATTGTAATGAAGTAGGGTCTTTACAACATAAAAAGGGAACATTAATATATCATTATATCATTTAGAATTTACATTTAATGTCATTGGCCCATCACTACGGCCAGTGACGTCACCTTGAAATAGCCAATCCGATTGCACTTGTCACTCCCCGCGCACCTACCGCTACATCTGGTGAACTCGAATTCAAACAAAATGTTTATGACACGGAATCTAGAGGAGGTTATCTGTGTAGTGAGTGGAGGTTGCGCGGGCCTGGCGGGGTGGTGGCGCAGGAGGTGGGGGGTTGAGACAACCGGTCGTGGTGCGGGCGTGCGCCCCCGCCGCGCCCTTTCACTGCGCTCCATACAGCCACAAATTAATGAAACTCTGCGCTGTGACGCAAGCGCAGCGTCAAAAACCTTTTTTGATGTAGGTATATAGTGCTGGATCGAAGGACACCACTCGCCCCACCCCGCGATCCGCTCTTTCATCAACCCATCACAATAATTTATTTTAGGAGTTACAGTTTTTCTTGATTTAGATTTAAGTAAACTTTAAGGGGATAGCTCTGCTAATGAAGCTAAAGAATTCTTCGCGAAATTAAATTGGTACTTTACCCAAACCCTTAATATCTAATCAATTGACACCTCATTCATATTCATCAAAATTGGCTCAGTAGTTTAGGCAGTACGGTAGAGAAAATAAAAATGTTAGAAACACATATAATTTTATTATTATTATTTATTTATTTTAACGAATGGAGGACTAAATACAGCTAAAAATAAAATAAATCACCAGAAAGCCAATTACAAGTCCTCACGTATAATCTTATAATAATACTACCATATGGTGTGAGCACAAAAACAAAACACTTAAAGTAAGAAAGCAAATAAAATAAAAAACACAAAAAAAAACAAATACTGCAAATACTTGGTTTGCAATTACTAAACCGAATTATTAGAGAAGATAATAAACAACATAAGCTATCGCGACGTGAAAAATTTGAGGCGCCTTCGAGCCGAATTCACAGTAACTGTGAATGGATCATTGAAATAACTGCTTGCGTGCACGATTTAACTGTTCTGCCTAATTCCGCCGTTGTTTTGCCTGTTCTGTTTAATTCGAAGATGTATGAGGTACACGTAAGGGTGGATTAAACCGAAATGTTAATCCACCCTTATTAGCCATTTGTGTCCCTCTGCAGGGCAAAGTGCTCCCTTCCCTCTTTCTCTTTCTTTCATGAACTGCTAAAATCATAACCTTTTCTTTTGACTTTGTCGTTGTCGGGTAATTTATACTTACTATCCGAAGGTGTCGCGCGCATCCCTTTCATAGCTTCGTATATTCCGCTTACCTTTTAAAACACAATTAAACTTTTCTCAGTTTACTCATGCAAAGCAACAGTTCTCGGTTTGACTAAACTGAACCTTATTAAGTTTACGTAGTGTTGAAAATCAACGCAATAATCAGTATGAGGCAAATATTTTCTCACGTCGTTGATTTTCATTCCAGAAACCGTGTGTAAGAGATTTGTGATTTGGAAAAACCCCAAATAAAAAAACCAGATCATCAATAGGCCCAAAGCTTAAGATATGATGACGCTTTCAAGTTTTAGAAGTAGTGAGTTCTGTACGGCTTGGCCACCGCCACCGCTAACCGAGAGGAGAGGCTCTGAGCGGTGACGGCACCAACCACTAAACGAAAACCGGAAAAACGGCCGAAAAAATTAAACAACTTTCAAGCCGTAAAACCGGAAAACATGAACGGCTAAACGAAAATGTGTACCCACGGAACACAATCACGCGTTGGTCTCAAGGAGTACCTGGTATCTAATGCTGGGTTAGCTCCGCGCCCGCCACGCCGCGAGGGCTGCGCCGCCGGCCTACGGACGGAATGCTTTCTCGCACCGCGCCCCCGCGCCCTCCGCGTGCATGCCCCTCTACACCGGGTAGCTCGCGAAAATCGAATTTTCGCTTCCCCTTGACAGTCGTGAATGATCGTAACGCTTGCATGCAGGAGATTTTTAAACAGTTATCTGTCTTTTCGCGTTATAAACGGACCAGTTTTTGAGCATATTTTTATTAAAAAAAATAAACTCGTACAACAAGGGTGTACGGATTAATTTTGGCACTAAACCCTAAAAGAAATTTATAGCCAATCAATCTGTTTTAGTTAAAATTTATATGTAGCCCGATCATGCAAGCAAGAGTTACGTAGACATAAATAACTGTAGTTTGTCGGTGAAGGCGCGAGATTGCTATGATATAGTTCCGGCGCGTGGCGGCGTGTGCTTATATCCACGCCCGCCTTCGCCGCCCGCACTACGTTTGGAGAGTTTCACAATCATCTTATTAGGCTCGAAACCTAATACCATCTAGTTAGCACCTTATAAGCCTAATTAATCGGAGGTACTGTTGGTCGCACGACAGTGGTGACAAACCAGTGTAAGCTGACCTCTAATTCTAATGAACCTCTATGCTACGCTAGGCCTGCTCGAAGTCGAAGTGTGACCATGGAGGTGCGGTCGACTGTCCAACATAATCGGTGTCAAATTATGCATATTTCATGTTGGATGGACTTTACGAATACTATTTTTAGTCTTTTAATAAAGTAACGTACGCGATAGCATACATTTAAAACTTTTGTAAACAAGTAAAAGCGTTAACATGTTCGCTTTACGGTGAGTAGTTAGCTGTGAGAGTTATTTCAATTTGATAGCGCTGCGCAAAAACAGCGGCGCGGCGCGGCATGTCGAGTGCGAGCCCGGTCGGTGCGCGTGCGCTCGAGCTTTTACTTTCGGCACGCGCAGCGGAATGTCAGCACTGCGGCCTCTGTCACTTCCACACTCGGTGGAGGTTTCAGTATTTACGATTTTAGGGAAGCATAATTAAATAGCTACCTAGTTATTAAAAAATTAAAACTAAGCGTTCAAAATCTTGTGTGCGTTTGCGTTGCGTTGCTACCTTCATACATACATACAAGTTCAAAAACATATTATATGTAGCTCAAATCCAACTAAATCTTGCGGAAGTATATTATCTTTGTTGGGCAGACCTCATGTAGCGTAACTGTATAAACTGAGTAGGGAAGTATGTATTTATGTGAATGGTTTTAAAGATATCCTGCGCAATATATTCGTTATTAGCTGTTGCCAGCGACCTGCGTCCGCGTGAAATGATCATAAAGATATTATTTCAATATTTGAATCGGATTTGGTGAACCATTTCAAGGAATTTACAGTCAACGTTAGTCGCAGAGCATCGAAGAAACAATTGATATAATTATGAAGAAAATCTATACTTTTATTAAATCTGTAGACGTGGCGTTTCTGTACATTGAAAATTTTTAGAAAAAAAAATAGGGGTGTTAAAGGATAACAAACAGAACCCATTTCTACTATTTTTAGAATTTTTGTCTGTTTGTTTCCAGTCTGTGAGTCTACGGGTATGTTTGTTTGTTTAAGTATAACGTGAAAATGTCAAAACTAATGTGGTTAGTTTCAATGCGCAAGTATAGTGAGTAACTTAGAGAAGGTATTAGTTTTTGTTTCATTGCAATCCGTGCTTTTAATCAAAAGATATAATATGAATTTAAAGTGTTCAAGAAGCAATCTTCATCATTACTTAAGATACTTACATGCAATGACATCTATTGAACCAAAATCTGTTCTGAACTTCTGAAATGGCGCAACAACTACTGCATGTGTGCTACTGTTCAAATTTTGCACAAAAAATCCTTTTTTAAAACTTTATTTTTACAAATACTCCGTTTTAGACTACCATTTGAAGGCTTCTTCAATTAGTAACCTATATATTATCACGCTATGTGTTTGAAGAGGTTCATTATGCTTGTATTCTTCAATTATTTGTCATTTGAACAAACAATTTGACAAACAATTGACGAATGAATATATGAATAGCCGTTTTCATGGCTGTTCATATATTATATCAACGGAATAAACGGCCTAGCGGTTTCGTGACCACTCTGTTATTTACGTGGTTGCAAGTACGAGCCCAATATTAATTTCACTTTTTGTGATTTGTTTGAATATTTTTTTGATGCTCTGAGATTACCATTTTTTTTTGTATTGAAATCGTTTGTATTTCTATTTTTTTCTTCAACAATTTCTCCATAAAGTAATAGGGAAGTATGGAAGAAGAAGACATGTCGCGCCGACCCCAAAAATTGGGATAAGGGCAGGAGAATAATAATGATGATTTCTTCAAAATCCAAAAAGTAGTATAGAGGACAGATTCTGATAAGTTTACATGTTCTTGCTGTAGTATAAGTATTTTTCTTTCTCTATTTGCAAATGAGCGTCTTTTTAATTTGTTTTAAGGATGTTAACCGTTTGGTTTGGGACCCAGGATAGATCATGAGTTGCATGTATTTGCTTTCGTTCATAAACTTCTTCTTAGCGTGCCGATGGCAATCTAAATTGATCCCCCCCAGAAATTGACTATGAGTTCCTTTAATACTTAAAACAAAGATGTACTAACAGGTTTTAGTTTAAATTAACAGTAAGTCAGTAAATTAGTATATTATTTGTAGAGGATGTTAGGAATATACTTTGACTTCACGTTCCCATGTAATGTACCCTGACAATGCCAAAAGAATACGCGGTCACGACAGCGGAGCTGCGGGCACAGTTAGTTAATAATATCTGACCAGTTAATATTGCGATCATACCAATTGCATAAGTAATATCTAATCTATACAAATAAATAAAATTAAAGTGTCTGTTTGTATTTTCAAAATAACAGCTTGTTAATAAATGCATATGAAATACACGCCACTTACAAAAAGTATATTGTCTGTCTTTTTGTTCCGACTAATCTTCGCAAGGGCTTGACCTTTTTGGACGGAACTTTTACTGGCTTTAGGTACTGGCTACTTTTAATCTAGAAAAAGAATTGTGGGTTCCGTACAAAAAAAAACCCTTGAAATTGTTAACAAAATCTGATTCAAATAGGGAAGTTATATTTTTATAATAAATAATTTCAGGCGGACGAAGGACGCGGACAACAGCTGTATGTTATAAAAATCATTTTGAAGAAGTGTTTCAATTGTTATGGAATCCCTGACTCAATCGTGAGAACGATCAGTGCTGGCTGCTGAGTCAGTGCACAAAAAACGAGTCGGCGGTGTCCCGAGCGCGACACGTGCGCGGCCGGCGCGCGGCGGGCCCGACCGGCGACGACCGGGCGACGCGCGACGCATGTAACCAGCCGCGACACGAGCGACAAGCGATGCCGCGCGCCGACGCGGTACACGTGTTAAGTTTTAAGTACATTGATTAAAATATAATTTGCGACCGTAATACTTATTTATTTACAAAATTATAATCATGAAAATCATCAATAAGAAGACTATTTCATGAAAAAGAAAATACTTACGACAATTTGAAATTAGCGGGCTACCCTGGCGCTTCTACCTTACGTAAAGACGTTCATTTGCATCTGCGTCATCAAAACTACTTATATGAAGCTGAAATTGAAAAGGATGAATATTTTTTTCATTTAAACTCTCGTTTATTTTATAGCTCATACATACATACATACAAACTAATCAGAAGAAAACTTATATTACCGTGTTTAACATTAAGAGAACAGCTCAATGCTATTGAGCAGAATGAGTGATAAAAAGTTGATAAGTTGATCGTTGCTGGTCGTGGAGTGGTCGTGGAGTGGTCGGCCACTAGTTGCAGTACGCATGCGCACGTATCTAATCACGCGCCAGCGAGCCGCGCGCCGCGCGCCTCTGGCGTCGCAAAAACACTGACATTAGCACGCGCCGCTCCACCGTGTCAGGGTTGCATATCGTATGTCATGCGTTACTTTACTACTCGAGTCAATAACTCGCACAAATGTTTATTGCCTTCAGTAAGTAGACGTAGGTATCAGGTACCTACATACTTTCTTGCTACAATACGCAGAGGAGGGACGTGTGCAACGTGTGTACACCCATGAAAAAGGGATTTTCATCAGAGCCGTTTGAACTGTAGAAGATTTCTCTTTAAGATCAGCCCTATTGTTCATCATAAGCGAGCTATGTATGACGAGCTGGTTCGACACAGCCTGGTGCACTCGCAGGAACGCGCCACAGCTCCCATTATGACTCAACGTGCTCTCACCTCAGACATGACGAGCATGTCTTAGGCCCGGACTCAACCAAGACGACAGGAGAGATTTGATGTAAACCACTAATAGAATTTCGGTTTACACTTCTCGTCTCCATTTAGCTTTAATGGAGGAACGGTTGAGCAGAGAGGAGAGGAGATGTCTCATATTTGTTTAGGCCAGCCTCCGCACTCGGCCGAGCAGGCAGCAGCGCACAGCGATGACGAGACAGCTGAGAGGCGTGCGGCGGCGGCGGCGGCGGCGGCCCCGAAATAACAGGCGTGATGTTACGTTTTGTCTGTATGGTCACTGGCCTTAAAAAAAAAGTCGCGCAAAAGTCATCGGGCAAGTGTCCATGCGCACAAATGTCCGTTCGCGCAAAACTCCATTCGCGGAAGTGTCCATGCGCGCAAATGTCCATTCGCGCCAAAGTCCAGTCGCGCAAAAGTCTATGCGCGCAAATGGGTTCGCGCAAGTGTCTTTCGCGCAAATGTCCTAGATCCCCATCATATCATATATTATTTTTTTGAAAAAGCTACCATCACCAGACAGACTAGACCGAATAAGAAGGGTGGTTGTGCACGAAGTTACGAACATGATGGGGCAATATTAATAAAGCCTTTGCCTTTAGTTCACAATGCAGTGCAGCGCTCGGAATATGAAATCGAGCGGCCAGACGCGGCGCGGGCGGGCTCTCGAGCACTGACAACAACGACTATACTATAGAAAGTAGCTTCGACAAAGGAATCCTAAACCAACGTGAACGCCACTCTGACTCACAAACCAGTTCGTCGATCAAAATTCTCAAGTCGAGAAATTGAGCACGCTGAAACAGATTTACATGGAATGCCAACATCATTCATAAGTATGATAGTAGCTACAGAGAATATTTAGGATTTCATATTTTAAAGTAACAACTGTAAGCAGAAGCAGTAGCACGTATGATTCATGATCAATATAAGTGCACCGGCACTTATATTCCGGCATGCGCTTGCCGGCATGCGCTCCCGAAAAAATATTGAGATACGAAAGAAAACAGCAAGTCCAGATGAGTTCAAAGTTTTTGTAGCCCTCTGATCTAATTTTTTGACATTTTGCAAGTATAATTGATGAAAAATCTGTTGTAATTACAATGTTTCACTGATCGTTTTACTTGTGGTTACTGTTGAAATTTCGACTAGTGACGTCCACATCGTCCCTATAGTGCTCTCTTCCACTGGTATCGTACCAAAGTCTCTTATACAAAGCCTTCACACTTTACACATGCCTCCCCACACACTTCAGCTGCTCCAAAAAGCAACAATTCTCAACACCTGTCGCATCACCCGGAAATTCCTTACTTCTTCTACAATATCATCCACATTCACCATTTAAACTCCCCCCTACAAACTTGGCTCCGGCCCGTGGGTAGGGTTTTTTTACTCTCTTACGAGAGAAGAACATAAAATAACTTGAAAGAATAATAAACAAAAGTAAACGAGACACGGTTGTTTTATATCTCAGGAACTATCCCACTGATCAAGTGTGTGTTTCTTTTTACTTGAGGTACTTTTTAGGTACATTTTTTTGATATAATTATATTTTAAGAGTAATGGTTAAATAATAAAGTATTAAGGTACACCCGCCATATTGACATCAATATGGCGGGTGTACCTTAATTTCGAAATAATTTCGTTCTCAAGGAGGTACAGATTTCTTAGAACTAGGTACAAAATAGTACATTATAGGTACATTTTTTTGGTAATTGGTATAATTTGATTCGCTATGGTACACCCGCCACTTTGACTCTCACATAATATGTATTGCGCGCGCAGACTTACACGCCACTACGCGATATTCATTTGTATGAATAAATATTATTTGTTTTCATTAGTTTTTAACAGCGCTTCACTTTGTTGTAGAATGTCACGAAGACCACGCAAAACTGACCGTAAAATTTGCACGCCTTCCACCATCGAGGATGCTCGTAAACGTATTGAAAAAGGAGAAAGCAAGAGACAAGTTGCTTTGTCTTTAGGAATGGCTGAGTCAACACTAAGATACCGGTTGCAGCAACCACAATGTGCAACCAAGTTAGGTAGATACGACGCGTCGTATCTACCTAACTTGGTTGCACATTACACATTGCACATAGCGTCGCGACGCTACATTTAGTGCAGAGGTAGAAAAAGAATTCTGTGACCACTTGATAACCCTGGATGAAATGTTTTTCGGCTTGACAGCCAAACAGTTAAAGAGCGCAGCTTACGAGTATGCAGAAAAGTATAAAATACCCCATCGTTTCAATACACATACAAAAATTGCGGGGAAAGAGTGGTTTCGTGGGTTTATGAAGCGCCACCCCGAAATTACTCTTCGACAGCCAACTTCCACGAGCATTACACGTGCAATGGGGTTCAACAGGCCACAGGTTGAACGGTTTTATGTACAGATGTCGGCTTTGATAGACAAATACCAATTTCCACCACAATCCATCTACAATATGGATGAAACCGGACGCGCGTCACATTGTTCGCTGAAAGCTATTGACTTTTACCGGCAAAATAACATCGTTGCCTTAACTTTGCCACCTCACTGCAGCCATAAAATGCAACCTCTTGATAGGGGTTTCCACAGTGCTTTGAAGAAGTACTATGCCAGCGAATGTGAAAAATGGCTCAGAAATCACCCAGGAAGAGCAATAACGACATTTCAGGTGACTTCAATCTTCGCTCCTGCATTTTACAAATCTGCAACTGTTGCTTGTGGAGTAGAAATGTTTAGATCAACTGGAATATGGCCATGGAATCCAGACATTTTCACAGATGCTGATTTTATGGCAAGCCAAGTCACTGAACGGGAGAACCCTGAGAATAGAAACACTACTGAAATTAATGATAACGAGTTTTCTGCAGAGATCCCAGCAGAAGCACCAGTGGAAGCTGTGGCAAGTATTTCTTATAAAACTGTGGAATCTGTGAAAGATTCGCCTAACCAGGTCACGAATGTCTCATCTATGGAAGTCGCGGCAGGAACATCTCAGCCTGTCTCACCCTCACAGAGTTGTAGAATTGAGATAAAAAAAGCAAATGTAAGTACGCAAATGAGTCCTTCGTTTCAAGATATTGTCCCAATACCAAGGTCGGAATTGAGGAGAATTACTAACCGTAAGCATAAACAAGCCGAAGTCTTAAGCAGTTCACCCTATAAGAACCAGCTAGAAGAAAAATTTAATGAAAAAAAGAAGCCTAATCCAAAACTAACGCAAAGCGAGCTAAAAAAGAGTTTAAAAAACCAAAGACTTTACCCAAAAAGAAGGTGTGGAGGATGCACTGAAGTCTTTGTAGAGCCTATTAATGAAGACTGGATCGAGTGCGATATGTGCCAGGTGTAGTGGCACGAAAAGTGTACTGCTTATTTGGGTTTTGGGGTATTTAAATGTGATTTATGCAAGTAATTCGCCTGAACAAACACTGCGCAATCTTATCGCCACCTATGCGCAATTTTACACACGGGGGTGTGTAAGGTTGCGCAAGTCTCGACTTATGTTTTTTTGTTAATTAAGTAAAAAGTGATTATGTTTGCTCAATAATTAGTATTAAAAGTTATTTCCGGATAAGTTCCGATTTAATAGTAATAAAGAAACTAGTGATTAATTCGCATGTTTTATTTTTATGACCGAATTATTCGAAATTGCGCAAACTTACACCACCCTACCTTAACTCAGGGTTATCAATATTGTTATTGAGGATTTTCAGCAAGAATAAACAGTCAGCAATGTTACGTCGATCTACCAGTGGTAGCAGATCATAAAGAGTCCAAGAAAATCGGTTGACTCATATGAAATCTTTTGATAAAAGCAAAGATATTGAATGAAACGTCTGGATGTTTTCAATACGGCCAATGTATTTATGATTTCGTGGATTCCATATCTGAGGCTAATTGACTTCTTACAAAAGTGCAATATAATATTTTTAGCGTTTTAGCGTCTGAAAAACACTTAGCGAGACGTATTATAAACCTAAGTAGTTTAGAAGCTTTTTTGATAATTGCATCAATGTGTGTGTCCAAAAATTAACTTACTGTCTTGACGGACGCTCAAGTCACGAATAGTATTGCAACTCGGCAAGATATAAGAGACTGCACGTGTTCTCCGATCCGATAACCGAACACTTGGACGGGTTGAGATCAAGTTTATTAGCACGACAATACTCTTCAAGCCGATACAAGTCAGCCTGAAGTACTAGTCTATCTTCGAGCGTTGATATAGTGGCAAAGATTTTCATGTCATCGGCAAAGCATAATAGTTTGGACGACGTTTTATCAATCATAAAATCCTTTCTTGGTTTGCATTAGAAAATACATCTCATGCGGCTAGACGCTGAGGCGCGCGGCGGCGCGGGCTGTGCGAGTGCGTGTGCGTTGTCTGTCAGTGAGACGATTTAAGATTTTTATTAAGTAGTACCATTATTTACATGGAAGACGGTCATGAGGAGTTTTTGAAAACAAAGAGACTCGGGATACTTAAATATTCTAACAAAGTAATGCCCAAGCAAGCCTCTCAACCCATTACCGTCCGCAGCCCAATGGAAGTGTTTCTAGTTTTTAATGATTCACCTCATTCGCTTCGCCTGCTAATTAGGTTTGTTGATAAGTACCTACGTCCTGCCAACTTCATAATACTATGTTTATTTTTGTACCCACTTTAACTATTTGTGTAGCAATGTTTAACATCGTTAACTAATAATTTCATAATGTATAGTACAATAAGATGTACTTGGTGATAAAATCTGATCTCGAAAATATGGATGGCTGTGTATTGTAGTGAGTCGAGCGCGTTGAAGTCTTTTACAGGCAGAGCGAGAGCGCGCGGGCGGGCGCGGTGGCGAGGGCGGGGGCGCTCGGGCGCAGGACGTTGAGTCGCTATTGGGCACTTGCGGACAAATTATCAACTGTGGTTACTAGGTACTATGTATGAGTTCAGTCAGATGGTAAATGGTTAAAGGGTTCTTTTGTGCAAGGACGTGGCCGACGTCCCGTAAGTAGGTGATCACCACGATTCCCAAACATACAATGCCTACAAAAGCAAACAAAACGGCTGTTTTAAATACGGGTACTTAGTTTTATGAAGAGTATTCAATAAAAAAAAAATCGACTTCAAAAAAAAAACACAAAAAAAAGTGGAAAATTACTTTACTTTCGAAAGTCGGTGACTATTGTTTGTTTCATTGACTTTTTTGGCACCGACTTCCGAAAGTAAAGTTATTTTCCATTTTTTTTTGTGTTTTTTTTTGGAAGTCGGTTATTTGTTATGCAAAAACGTTTTTATTTTACCCTTTTTAGTTATTGTATCACACAAAAATCCTTGTCAAGTATCAATTTCGCAATTTCTTTTACTTGGATGACATATTTTTTCCAGCTATTTTGATTTAAAAACCAAACTGCTGAACCGATTTTGATGAAATTTCTATGGCATCAATCGGGAAGTAAGTAGATCCATTCAGATAAAAGAAGATTTTTTCAAATCGGTTCATTAATGACGAGGAAATGAGGTAACAAACACAAAAAAAATACAACCGAATTGAGGACCTCCCCCTTTGTTTGAAGTCGGTTAATAACCTTGTTTTCTTTCAGCTACAACTTTACAAATGTTATCCAACCGTTCTAAACGTTACTATATCGTAGTCAGTCTGCTCACCGCACCGACCGCGGCTCGCGATACTATACAAGATGAGTCGGTATTTCGAAAGTATTCTACACACTAATAACAATTCATACAACAATGTTAGCTACATAGAGTGACAGTGAGCGCATAGCGCGGCGCGGGCAAAAACAGGACCGAGTGCGCGTGCGCCGCCACCCGCCGACGGTAATTGCACCGGATGCCGATCACACGCACACACCCGCCGCGCGCTTCGCCACACACTCGTACACGCGCCCACTCGACGGACTATTCATTTTTAATGGTAGTTATGTGGCGGATAGAACAGCAATCAAAGCTAACGGTACCGCGGCGCACTCGTGCACCTGACGCAGCCTCCGCGCACACTCGCCCGCTGAGGGCCGACCGGCCGACACTCTGCCTGCGCACCGCAGGAACATTGGGGACAGTCCCGGCAGCACTGCTGCACATAGTAAGGGGACGGGGAACACTAACCGAAGCGACTAGTCCACTCTCTACCAGCTACTAACTCTTTGCTGCAACTGTTCGGGCTCCAGCAAGAAGTTTGAGTTTGAGCCCGATTAATGGCAATATACTACTTGCCACTACGATTTCTGCGAAATGTGAGTGTACTGTAAGCTAGAGTTGTTGCTGATGCAGGTTGGTACTGTGTCAGCGGAAGCCGATGCTGATTTTTTCAGATCAATATTAGCGGATGCTGATGCTGATATTAATAAATTTCTTAAATAAAACATAATATCTAAAAAGTGAAAAATAATTTTACTTTCTGAAGTCGGTGACTTTTGTTTGTTTCATTGACTTTTTTGCCACCGACTTCCTAAAGTAAAGTTACTAACCACTTTTTAGTGTTTGTTTGGACGTCAGTTATTGTTGTTGCAATTTTTTTTATTTTACCCTTTTAGTAGGGGTATCACACAAATTCTTGTCAAATAACAATTTTACATTGTAACTGACAAAAATACCCAAATCGCTTCAAGTGTGCCTATAGAATTTCAAGAGTTCCCTCGATTTCTCCATCATCAGATCCCGACTTGATGACCATGGGACCACCTGGGAAGACCCTTTCAAACAAAAAAATAATTTTCTAAATCAGTTTAGGGTCTTCGAGTAATCGGGGAACATACATCAAAAATAAAAAAGATTCCGACGAATTGAGAACCTCCTCCTTTTTTCAAGTCGGTTAGTAAAACTGTTAATAAATGTGATATAAGATTTTGAATAAAAGACGTCACATTATAACTCACTGGCATCCAACCACTTGTAACACCTATAATAAGCATCATACCATGTATATTATCTACACATGTTTTTGCAAATAAAATGAATTTGAATTTGAATTTGAACCAATTGTTGTTGACTAAACGGCTGAGGGAACAAGTGACAGCGTTTTGTTGTACTCGTATAACTGTCTGTGATTGGTTAGAACTCCACATCGCTTGCGCTAAGTCCCGCTTTCAATGAACGTCAGGACTTGAATGTCAGCATTAAAAATTAGCATCGATTGTTGCTGATACTTATATAATAAACAATGCTGATGCTGATATTCGCAACAACCCTGCTCTAAACTTCACCGCGAATACAGACATGATGTTGCGTTATGTATAGTATGCATGTTAAACATAATGTTTAGCTGGTGCATGCGTATGTTCTATCTAGCGGACACCTCGCTCGGTGCGTTCACCGCATGCTCGTTGGCATTCAAAAGGTCGTCCGACCACTTCCTCACACGCGTGTATGTTGTGTGTATGTTAATGAGAACGTCCACTAACAGCTGGCGGAGCCGCGCCCGGCCCGCGAGCCCCGCCAGCTCGGCCGCACGGTGCCTGCCCATACCGTAACGCGAAACAACAACAACATGTCACATGGGTGAGCAATTTTTTCATTGCTACATCTATACATTACGTACTGTACGTATGATTATGTACTGTGTTGAGCAATAAACATTCGAATTTAGAATTTTAACTGATTTGCGCTTGATACAGGTTGAACAAACAAATGATCGAACAGACTGATCACTCGGGATCTTAATGATAACACGTGAAACAGTAAAATGGTTCGCAACAACCGGAACTTGTTCAGGGGTTCATCCTTAGTAGAGAAACTAGACGATCAACAAATGATCACCGCGTCAAATTCCATCGAACAACTGGCGAATCGTTAAAATGAGCTCAGTGACAAGTTCGTTCAAGATGATTTGGTTTTGCGTGCCACACGAGCAGTCGGTAGTACACCGAGGCGAACATGGAATTCTTCGGGTTTTCTAATAGTTTCGCTGAAACGAACGTATCCAAAGATTCACTCATGCTTTGAAGGTTGACGGGTTATGGGAGAAGGGAACACGTAAGCTGGCAGAAAGTTCCGTAGTTTAACCGCGTGCATTACAAATGGGGAGGACAAGCGCTGAGTACGAATAGTCGTGATATCAAGCAAGTGCGAATGGTACCCAGCAGTACGTTTGGTATTCCGGTAGTGAAGGGACAAGGTCGAGGAGCTCCTGCCCACACTCCGTTGTACAACATGCCGCTGTGTTAGCTTTAACGAGGGTCATACTATAAAGGAGTGTAGTTGGTTACAAGCAAACTAACAAATTCTATGGCAAATTCGTTACCTACAAAGTGCAATATCCACGCGATCAAATGTACGGAACTATGTTCTAAAGTACATATATCTTATCCCTCCTCGTAAAATCTAATCGTTTTCAGAGATAGATAGCTTGTATAAAAGTAAAGTAGAAACGATAGTTTAGATCTATGAGATTTAGCATGTAGTCAACACGATGAGCAGCGTCGCGCCGGCCGCGATACCACTGCGCGTGTCAACCTCATATCAGACGACTTTCAGTTCATTTTTGTATTTTATTCGGCATTTAACCGTCACTGACTCAAAACGTATCAGAAGTGAAAAATGAATTAATTAGTAAAGCCATCCAGCGATATTGGATTTTGGCACTCGGAATCTATTCGAATGGTTCAAAAATGAATTTCTTGCTGAAATTCATGAAGCACCTACCGGCGCGTCATTTCTTTTTCCGTCGGCATGTATACTGTGAGTGGCGCGCCTGATGCCGCTCTGACGTCTCCGGGAGCACGCGGGCGACAGGCGCAGCCGGCAGGCAGGGAGTTTTCTCTCGCGTTTTCCTGTTACAGCGCTTGAGTCATTTGTCCGTCATGTATTGTACGCATTTCATTTTATCCGACTGCGCGACACCGAGCTCGTAGTTATGTTTTTCACGCGTACTAAGTCTTTCTCTTTTTAAATTATTCGCATTCATATCTGTCCGGCTATCGATAATAATTAATAACTTTAAATCTAAGTAGAGTACTAGTAAAATATAGCTAGTGAGTGGAGTGTATCGCTATTTCTTTGTATTAAGAAATAAGCAATTAAACAAGTTTTGTAGAGTTTAACAAAGCTCAATGCTTGTATTATATACAAGGTGTAGTTTTGCATCCTTGTCAAAATTCGGGAGGTTGTCATAGAAGACGTAAATAATAAAATAAAAAAGTCTTTTATTTCATGCAATGAAGATAAAAAAAAACGTAAATAGTCAATATAAATTACGGTACCTGGTCAATAATAATAAACACTGCTTTTTTTACTTGTTTTAATTTGTCACTATTTCAGAAATAAGCCCTTTTCAAAAGATTTTTTCCCGTTTACCGAATAAACGTCTGTTTGTTTGTGTGTGTGAAAGCGCGGTTATAGGGCTAGTATTAGACGGGCCGTGTTTTAATACGGGTGATGTACACTGACCGATTTCCGATTTTAAGGAAAAACTAAAAAAAATACCCACCCGTTTTATTATTGACTTGATTCGACAATCATTACCATAGTTACCTCCTTGAATTTGACGAGGATGCAAAGCAACACCTTGTATAGTCCTTGTCCGGAGGCTGACCGTGTGGCCGGCGCACGCTTGTATCTATTACATGCCGTTAGCCGCTGAGGGATGCGGGGGGGGGGGGGTGAGGGCGGCGCGGCGCGGCTCGGCGCGCCCACGACTTAGTGAAGATACACTTTTGCATAACTTACACTGTTTACTCGAACGCTAAATAGAACGCCCACCTCGTGGCCATACGAGCTCACTCTTTGGATGGCAGGGAAGTCGAGCGTCGCAGGCAGAAAGCAGTCACAGAGTCCCGCACTGCACACTGGGCTGCGCTTCACGAATAACGAGCTCTCGCGATGAATATGTAGAGTCAGCGCAAGTGCGGCGTGCGGCCAGTCACGAGCTGTGAGCTGCCAGCGGCACGCAGGCGCATGTGATTACAGCGACTCCCACGTCACCTGCTCCTCACGATAACAGGAACGACCACACAACGTCGATTCCAAACCTCGAAAGACCAATTAACATGTACAACCAGGATTTTGATCCGACTTCCGCCGTCTCAAAAGTGTTTGTCTGTGTATTGTTTTACGACACAACGTCGTCTTAGAGTAAAAACCTCGTATATGCGAAAAAGGTAACTTTTCAGGAGGAAGAAAATACTGCGCCCATTAAAACACGGGTGTAATGTAGATACTAATGTTTTCTCTATTATAATATGCATGTATTATACATATAAACCTTCCTCTTGAATCACTCTATCTATTAAAAACAACCGCATCAAAATCCGTTGCGGAGTTTTAAAGGTGTAAGCATTCATAGGGACAGACAGACAGCAGGAAGCGACTTTGTTTTATACTATGTAGTGCCACATCTTTAAGGGTGCAATTTGGATACATGCAATTCAGATGCATAAGATATGTATTTCAGTTTAATATCGTATACTAAACTTTTTGTGAAACTAGGGCGTGCGTTGCGATGTTTTCTTTCCAAAAATTTAATATAATAAAAATTTCCAAAATTGCATTCCCGAGGTTTTCACTCTAATGCGACGACAACTATGCAACATCTTGGAGAGCTGTTTTGGATCCCATAGTTGCCACTCCCAGACACTTTACTATCAATTACAATCCTCGTTCATTCTGATTCTGTGTCAAAAAGTCATTAGGTTAGTGCCTAGCTGCCTTTCTAGTTGTTTTCTCACTTTACCAATTACTGCGATATTTCCAAACAAAAAAAAACATTTGCAAATTGGGAATATTCTTTTACATGGATGAGGAGGAATGAGGAAAATGTTCAGTATGAATGGAGATGGCTATAAGCGTGTGTGAAGGATGATATGGCTAGAAAGGAGGTGACTGCTGTGATGACGAGTAATAGAGAAGTATGGAAGAAGAAGACAATATGCTGCGCCGACCTCAAATATGTTGGGATAAGGGCAGGAGAATGATGATGTTGATGTTGTAGTCGCGAGGTAGTGATCGATCCATCGTTCTCGAGATAATGCAATTGTTTTTTCTATTGGCAAATATGAACCCAGGCGTGGACGGCCGCGGCGGGACGGATTGCTCTATATTAGTTAGAGCTCGATGGGAAAAAAGAAAGGAAGGCTTTTGGAACACCGGAAAAGCATTGTCTAGGGCTTAAAAATATTGATAGTAAGGTACTTTTTCAACCATATTTAAGAAATTATAGCAGAGCCTAGCTCTTTGGAGGGTTTTCCACTCCATAAACGATACGTCTCCTCGAATCGATAATAAGGAAACAAAAAAATTTGCTATCCCCTTTCATTTGTTTTTAGAGCAATTTGTCACCGCGCCTCAGGGTCTTGAGTAAAGCCTCCGGGCGGATGCTGGTGCGGGGGCGGGGGCGGAGGCGGGGGTGGGGGTGTCTGCGGGGAGCGATGACAACGCGCAGGTAGCGACTGCGCTCCGCCATACACCTTACGTGACCCTTTACGTACACAATACGAAATTGAGAGCAGAGTACCGCGACCGCACCTTTGGTGGCTGTGCAATTTACAGTCATTGAATGGTGGTGTATTTGAAAGTCCTTATTGATATATATATATATAATTATATTGTCTATATATATATATATATAATTATATTACATTAAACAAACTTCAATGGAATTCTTGGTGAAAGTATTGAAGTCTCTCTTTACATGCATTTTTGACTTGAGTTGCCAGCATCACTAACTTAATTGTGAAGCTCTTAGTAAGTATGGTGATCAACTGATCAAGAACAGAGTGGTTGCGCGAGGCCCCGAGAACAGCGACGGAACAGCAAGTGTACTGCCTTCTTGCCGCGGTCCTCGGAGCCAGATCCTCTAACAGCTTAAGGCAATTCGACACATTCACAGACAGACACTCACACAAGCACGCACGCACACAAAACCGCACGGAGCTTTCGAGCGCCGAACACGACACAAAAAGTAATAATCATCACAGTCCCGTGGCCGCAGAGCGCGCGGGCGCAGGCCGCCGCGCGGGGAGGGGTCGCGCGCTCACCTTGCAGCTTCTTCTCCGTTTCCCAGAACCGCTGCAGCTCGGTGAAGTATTTGTCGAGAATGAACACCTTGGAGAGGCCGAGCGTGGCCATGGCGGGCGGCGCGCTCGCATCACACTCCGCGGCCGCGCCGCTCTTAGCTCAAAGCGGCGACCAGTCGCGCTCGCGTACACCCGCGTACTGCCTCCGCGCTGCCCGCGCCCGCGCCCGCGCCGCACTCCCCGCCTCCCGCTTCCTCTCCTACCCCACCGGCACGAGCGACACCTACTTTTGGACTAGCAATGTTAGTTCCTGAGTATTTGGCAAAATACCTCCATATTAGTCCATAGTATCGCAGTAAGACCTGAAACGTGCGTCTCTACCACAAAACTCACGAACTTACTTGATAAAATATGTATCAATAACAATAGCTAGGCCATGATATAACGTGAACTTTTTCGTAAACGTATATAGGTACTATCTTCTATAAACACAAACAGCCACCGTCGCAACTTGTCTACAAACAGTCAAAACTACTCAATAAACCTTGATGCTGTTTTCATAATCTTGATAGACTCTATACCTACGAGTACGTGTTTAATTTATTGCTATTTTGAACTTAATATAGCACATCAATCTCGATGTTACCATATGTTGCCACATCTGTACGTAGCACCCGTACGAAGCAGGAGCGGCTCGCTAGTCCTGTATATAAGACGAACGAGAGCGGCGCAGATACAGATACCAAAAGTTCATTTCGTGCATTAAACGGGCACGGCGGAGGCTGCAGGTGTGTGCGGGGCGCGCGCGGGCCGAGGTGGGGGGGGGCTATTGATAGCAGGGGGCGCTGAAACAGGTTTGTTTATTTGTGCGCCGAAAGCTATGCGCCTGGGCCGCGAGCCTCCGAAGTCCCCGCCGCGCTCGGCTCTACTTGACGCGCTCCTAACTGTGTGTCGGGTACTGTACGGTGACGACGCGCGACGAGGCGGCAGCGCAGCGGTGACTGCTACGTCGCATGTGGAGCCACTCATGGTAGCGACGCGCAGGCGTCCTTCAAAATATTTGGCCTAATTTGTACAAGGACCTGGCTGAGATAAATTAAACAAAGTTGTGGTTGCTAGGTAATAGTCAATGCGGTTGTAGAAGTTATATTAATTACTTCCTACAAACCGAAGCCATTTCATGTTATTCTGAATTAATTTATGAAATAAATGTCATGTAAAACAGTCAGTTCGTTGCGGAAGAGTGCAAACTGCAAAGTGACGAGATCACGGGACATCATTGTCTGCGCAGGGAGCGCCGCGCCGCCGGTTGCGTCACTCGCGCGACCGAAGGCGCGCGGCGACGACGCGATGTTTTCCGATTGAAGCCTTTTGTAATGCTCCATCAGTGACGGCTGATGCGACACGCTCTAGCTTTCTCGCGGTCTAATATCTCTTTTTTTCTAACTTACTTATCTGTGGAACCCTACACTCACTGAGAGTCGAAAGCATCCAAAGGGCTTTTACAAAGCCCCTTGCTTATACCTTCGGCAAAATATTTTTCAGGTGTCCATGAACAAAGTTTTCTATGGTAGAAAATGAATTCTCTGCGCGACCGTCGACTGATGCAAGATCTCATGTTCTTCTAAAAATTTGTAAATAATAGATTAGACTGCAAGTTAGTTGAGCGTATTGAGCGAAAAGTACCTTACAATATCTAGATATCCTACGTATATGACCAACTAGTTCAGTACTCAAAGGACCAAACACAAATATTGATATAAACTCACTACTAGTTTGTTAAACTCAGTAGAGAGGTGAATTAACATAACATCATGCCGGTTATCCACGAAGGGTTAGGAAGAGGTGTACCTATTAGTATACCCACATTTCGCCAGTTATGTATTAAGTCCCATGTAATAGGAGCACAAATCCAGACACCGTGGCTGCTGCTGAGAGATTCCTGATGGAAAAACTCAATAACAAACGAAATAAGAAACCAGGAGCTCATGCTCAGCACTCGCCGCTCGACCAACGAGCCACTCAAATCGAGTCGCAAGAGATGAGTTCTATCATTACATCCTCACCGGATGTTGACATTTACCATGATTCCATAAAAAATCTTCAAAACCGAATTACTGAATCCCCGAAAATCGCAATTTTCGCATTTTCGGTTAGTTTTTAACCGACTTCAAAAAAAGGAGGAGGTTCTCAATTCGGTTGTATTTTTTCATGTTTGTTACCTCATGTCTTCGTCATTTATGACCCGATTAAAAAAAATCTTCTTTTATGTAAAAGGATATACTTTCCGACGATCCCATAGAAAGGGCAATGCAACTTTTCCCATACATTGCTGGCATGTTTTTTATTTTCTTTTAGCCAAAAGTGAAACCTAGGCCATATGTTAGAGGATTGTATGAGAAATCAATAGCAAAAAGAACTAGGTCTACCAACCACAACCGTACCAAGTTAGAGAGTGTTTAGTAGATTGCTATTGTTTTTTTATCAGGCGTTACTTTTCATAATTAAAAATACTCCGTGTGTAATATTTTAAGTTTCCCATTGTTAAATACTACTCGGTAACTCTAATGAATCATTTCATTCCGCGTCCCCCGCTTCGTACCAAGTTAGAGAGTGTTTAGTAGATTGCTATTGTTTTTTTATCAGGCGTTACTTTTCTTAATTAAAAATACTCCGTGTGACCGTGTGTAATATTTTAAGTTTCCCATAGTTAAATACTAATCGGCAACTCGTATAACGTCACTACTCGTGCAACTCGTTGTCTATCTATTATTTATCTATATTTAATTAGTAGTTAAACGTTTCCACTGTGTAATAAACCCATAAGGTCCATGTGATTGTTTAATTATTGTGTCTGCTTTGTGGGCAGTGAAAGAAAGTGATATTATTATTGTTCTGTGATGATTGATAAGATAAACAAAGGTTTTTGTAAAACCAGAAGTAATAGTTATTTAATAAATAGTTTCGGTTTTTATGGTTGTTTCATTTCTTTTTTGTAAGAATATTCCATAGTACAATTTACAAAAGTAACCCAGACCTTTATTATAGTGGAAACGCGGTAAATAGTGTTTCAATAGCGATCATCGCAATACACGCGTACTATTATTATTCGATTGAATTATCATTTTTTTTTCGTTTTAGTGATTTCAAACTGCCAATGAGAAAAAAATATGGCAGTAACAACCAACTTGAATCTATTTTATCAATGGAATTATCAAAATATCACGTATGATTGTATTTTCTTGGAAAAATAGATCAACGCCTGACAAAAATATACTAGCAATACTTCAATGTGTATCTTCGTTCGGTTAGGGTTTATGGACCTGGTTCTTTTTGCTATTGATTTCTCGTATTGTCCTTTATCATATAACCTAGGTTTCATTTCTGGCCAAAGAAAAAAAGTAAAACATGCCAATAGTTTGCATACCCCTTTCATCGAAATCGGTTCAGTGATTTGGCTTTTAAATCAAAATAGCTGGAAAAATATGTCATCCAAGTAAAAAAAATGCTAAATTGATATTGATACAAGGATTTGTGTGAGATACCCTAACTAAAAAGGGTAAAATAAAAAGTTTTTTTCCATAAAAGTCAACAAAACAAACAATAGTCACCGACTTCCGAAAGTAAAATTATTTTTCAATTTTTAACCGCCTTCAAAAAAAGGAGCGGGTTCTCAATTCGGTTGTATATTTTTTTCATGTTTTTTACCTCATAACTTCGTCATTTATGAACTGATTTGAAGAATTCTTCTAAACTGAGGGTTAAAAAAAGAACTTAGGAAATAACTGTGTGGTCTATCAATAACTGTGGTCTATCAATTCCTGTGTCGTCTATCAATAACTGTGGTCTATCGATAACTGTGTGGTCTATCAATAACTGTGTGGTCTATCAATAACTGTGTGGTCTATCAATAACTGTGTGGTCTATCAATAACTGTGTGGTCTATCAATAGGGCATTAAAAATGATATCGAGGTTCCTTAAATACGTTTTTTCCCCAAGTCAATGGCGATGAGATATTTGCTTCTAAAGTCGTTAAATTGTGTGTGATTTGAAAATCAGCCATACGCTTGCGAGATCCAACAAGGCCATATGTATTGATATTATTGGGATTGTGAATTTATAAAAAATACCTAAGCGAGTGAAACGAGCTCGAAAAGGACGATGCCATAATTTGTATGAACTCTGGTCCCACCCTCCAATAGCTATGTGTCATACATTATTGGATAGGTATTTTTAAGCTGAACCAAACTTTCTCTATCACTCACGGGATATCTTCCGCGATTAATGTTTATATTGAGTTCCCGATATTTCGACGCTGTTGCAAGCGCCATGATCACGAGATGACTGGAGGAGGGGGATGGTAAAAACTTATAACTACTAACTAACCTAACACTAACTTCAATGGGTTTAAAAGTAAGGATGGGTGTACCACAAGGCTCGATATTGGGTCCTTTCCTCTTTCTAGTCTATATTAATGATCTACCCCATTTATTTAAAAACCAACCATAAATGGTGTTGTTTGCCGACGATACTTCTTTAATATTTAAGATAAACAGACGTGCCATAATTCTTGATGACGTATATAGCGCCCTACTGCAGGTCCATAATTTAGTATTAAATGGGAAAAAAACTAAGTGCAAAAAATTTGCCCTACCAAATGTCAAAACTAGTGATTGTGACATAGTATTGAATCAAGAGAAACTAGAAGTCGTCGATGAAACTGTTTTCTTAGGGATCTCGCTCGACTCAAGGCTACAATGGGGTCCTCATTTAACATCTCTTGCAGGACGCCTGAGTTCAGCAGCATATGCTGTTAGGAAAATCCGTCAATTTACTGATGTAGAGACCGCGAGGCTAGTCTATTTTAGTTATTTTCATAGTATTATGTCTTACGGTATTTTACTATGGGGACGGGCTGCAGACATCGAGTCTATATTTATTCTGCAGAAAAGAACCATCAGGGCCATATATAATCTATGTAGGCGCGATTCTCTAAGAGAAATGTTTAAGGAAATTAACATCATGACAGTACCTTGCCAATAAATACATCTATGAAAACATCATGTACGTTAGGAAAAATCTGCATTTATTTAGTAAAAGAGGCGACAGACACCACTATAATACTAGAACCAGGGACCATCTAGTTCAGCCAGGTTTCAGGCTAGCTAAAGTAGACTCATCTTTCATGGGGTATTGTTTAAAATGTTACAATAAAATTCCTCCCGGCATTCTACAACTGAATGAGACGAAATTTAAATCTTGTATAAAACGTACACTATGTAGGCAAGCATACTATAAGTTGGGAGATTACATTGATGATAAAAATGCTTGGCTCAATGCTGGTCCTGCTCCACAACCATAGGGGCAAACTTATTGGTTACCATGGGAAGTTATTGTGGAAGCTGCAGAAGATTGTAAACATATCTTTGCATTGTATAGATTCAATCTCTTAGTATTGTATAATTGCATAGCACATGTGTGAGTACTATGTACGATAAAGCTACCATTTACATCTTTTATTGACTCGCATTTTCCCTGGTGGCTAAGAGAATGTCATGCTCACTAAAATGTCTCGCTGATGGTGGCGCGTGTGTCGGGTCGTTTAGTTCCCTTCAAAATGGTTGAGTTGAATGATGGCTGATCCATGCGTCATGTTCGTGAACGGGCGCTGTCAGTAGGGACTGGTCATCTCGCAGCTGCCATGGATTATTGTATTTTTGAATTGTTGATTTTATCTTTTTACTCTGGACGCTCTTACTCGCACGTCTTTCTACATCGTTTTCACATGTATGTATAATCTCGACATGAATTATGTAACCAAGATTTTGTAAAAACATATTGATTTAAAAGAGTGTCCATGGAGTTTCTTGCCCATTCTTCTCCATAGGATCTACGCTTTCGAATGGGCAACTACAGTACTTTCACAAGTTATTATGCCCTGTGACAGGGACTGTAGCTTAGTTTATTTTTTGTGTTTTGACATTCAAAAGTACCTGTAATGGTCTATTGAAATAAAATGAAATAAATGCTTTGAGTTTGACCTAGATTTGTAACTTGTACTAGACTTGTGTTGCGGAAGATATCCCGTAAGTGATAGTGAAAGTTCAGTTATAAACCGTGAAACCTTAAAACAGTGTTTTGAAGCTGATCCAAAGTTATATGTTTTCCTTGGGAGCTCTAATTTGTAGATTCTATTGAATATAGACCATCAAAATATTTTTTTTTTCATCTTAAAAATATCCCCAACTTCAATAATGATAGAACACATTTTCGTTATAATAAATAAATTACTTTATTTTCAGACTACACAGTCCATAGTTTTGTTAGTATTTTAGTGTTAGTAACAATGGTGCTTAGGTAATGGTTAGTATTGTTAGTGTTTACAAATTTAGTATTTATTCAGACCTATGACTGTCCCCACCCAGTGATTCTGGAAGGGCCAGTCCGGTCTGGCAGCAATCATCTTCAAAATGCTGTTGTCACTGCCATGTAGGCGCTGTAGTAAGGAGGCCGCTTTCTTTCGCATGATAGTGTGGAAACCATCTGTGCGAGCCTCCGCGAACATTCCCGATGCACTACAGCGCCATCGCAGTCCCAACAGCATCCTGAAGGCGTTATTAAATTGGACACGCTGTACATTGTGGGCTCGTCGCGTGTATGATACCCACAGGCCGCTCGAGTAAAATGATTGGCAGAATGAGAATGAGAGCGAACTTGCGGGCAAGCATATTGCTCCTCACAGACAACGCCCTGCGCTCCCTCTCAATGTCTCCGTCGTCCCTTAGGTCGCTCGTGATAATATGACCGAGATACTTCAAACTATTCAAAACGTTTAGCGCTACGCCGTTGAGACCTATGGTCGGAACACGCGTGTCTGCTGCTTAGGGGCTTTAAAAACAAGAAGCTCACTTTTTTTGAGTTGTATATCAAGCCGTGCTCCTCCGCATATGCCTCACAGGTCGAAAGCACCATATCGTCTGCATAGCTTATGTTATTGACACATATTCCATTAATGTGGCAACCGACATGTGTACTGCCCAGTCGCTCGATAAGCCGGTTGATGTACAAAATAAATAGCAAAGGCGAGCTCAACCCCCCCTGCCTAACTCCGCATTCCAGCCTGTACTCGTCCGACATAGTACCCACCTCACTCGATTTTTTTGTTTAGAGTATCAGTATTTAAGGAGGGAGGTGTACTCCACCGACACACCCGCGTCCCTCAACTTGTACCACAGAATATCATACGACACCAGTTCAAAAGCTTTTGACAAGTCGAGGAAGCACGCGTATACCGGCGTCCTCCTCGCCGTGTAGTACATGACAGTTTGCTTCTGACTCAGAATAGCGCTCTCTGTTGAGACTCCTACTTTGAAGCCAAACTGTGCATCGTGCAAGTCAACCTGTGCAGTGAGGCGACTATTCAGCAGACTGTCAAGCACCATGGCTGTTGTGGTAGCGAGTGAGATGAGCCGATAATTATTTATATCAGACGTATCACCCGTCTTATTTTTAACTATCGACACGACTATTGTCCGCATTAGCGGCTCCGGTAAGTACGAGTGACCTAAGCACAGACTAAAAAGCATAGACAACACTGTCGGCAAGTGAACCCCCGCATATTTAAAATGCTCGATACTGACCAGGAGATTTTCCACGCTGCATTTTACTTATTATTTTAGCCACACTTTTTGCAGGTATCTTTACATTCTTCCCTGTCACAACGAACTCACCATCGCTCGCCTCACCAGAAGCGGGACCTAAGGGCGACCTCACTGTAAAGTGGCCTCTAAAACTCACTTGCTCTTGTGGTCAGCAGAACCGCCGATACTCATCGGGAGGCTAGAGGCCTAGCGTACGTTTTTTTGATATTTTTCCAAAAGTTTTTAAAATCTTTAGAGGAGTGGTCGGACGCAAGGATATCTATTTTAAATTGCTCTTGACTCACTTGGCACCATCGTAATTTGGCTTTAAAATGTTTTCTGGCCTCCGACATCTCCTCCAAGATTCGACCACTAGCCGGTCGCCCAGCTAAATTTCATAGTTGAAATGACGCGCCTCCCGATGTGAGCCAGCTAGTAGCTTAATATGTCGCGCATGCCACCATCCGGGCGAATCAATTCGTCACATTATCTCCGGGTGTTCTCGTCTAGCTAACGGAGAGTACTTGCATAGACACAACCTTGTAGCCAGGATTATCGATCAGCAACTTGCTCTAAAATACATACTTGTGGAACCGGAAGTGCCGTACTATAGGTATGTGCCCGACCCAGTTCTCGAAAATGGCAATATCACACTGTACTGGGATCCATCCATCATCACTGACAGGACTATTGTGGCCAACAAGCCTGATATAGTGGTGGTGGGTCGATCAGATCGGCGCGCAATGATTATTGACATAACGGTCCCGCATGATGGGAACCTCGTGAAAGATAAACAAATCAAGTATCTTGACTTGGCTCGCGAGGTTGTCGACATGTGGGAAGTGGACTCGGCGATCATTGTGCCGATAGTCGTTTCAGTCAATGGCTTAATTGCAAAGAGCCTCGACCAATACCTGAGGAGGCTCTCGTTAGGCAGCTGGATCAAGGGATTGATTCAGAAAGCGGTACTCCTGGACACGGCTCGTATTGTTAGGATGTTCCTCTGTCTGGAGCCTGTTCCCGATACCGGTGGGCTACTATTTTTTTTTATATTTTAAATGTTTTTTTATTATTTTATATGGGAATATTATACGAATATTTACGGATATACATTTGCGTTATCCTCTCGGGGGAGAGTATAACCACGGGTTATTTGTACAAAAAATTGAGGTTTTTGTCAAAGTTAGCACAGGTTCCTCGAGGTCAAAAAGGATAGTCTTCCTAGTGAACCCCAAACAACCTGTTAAAGTTCCATTAACGTCGGAACGTTTAGAAGATACCATCCGTTTTGGGTGTTGTTTCCGAAAGCATCTGCTAGAAATACGTGTTTGTGTGCGTTACATGAAAACACTGATCATATTGTCCGATCACTTCATAAGGCAAAAATTATATCTCATGGATCTGCTTCACGTGTAGCTAGAGTACTTTGCTGCAATGATACACTGAATCCAAAATGCCTAGAGAGGACATGTGAGGGCTGCCGTGATAATAAACTCACCTTTAACGAATATAATGAAAAGGATCACATTAATTACGAGAGATGGATTTTCAAAAAGTTGAAGTGATGATCAAAGTTAAATCGAAACAGTGTAAGAAATGTGTCAAAGAAACTGTAAAAACCACAAAAGAATCTCTTATAAAAGTATTCAACTTGAATTTACCAATATATATGCAGCACATTGCTAACATGATTCATCAAATTAGATCAATACAAACCATTAAACAACAGCTATCTTCTTTTCAAGGTTTGTTGCATGTCGACTTCTCGGAGAACTATAATTGTAAATATGGTGCTGAAGTCCAATCCGCCCATTTTGGCGGTTCTAAGCCTCAATTGTCACTTCACACATGCGTTTACTACAGCAGTGGACCAGAAACTGAAGAAAATACTTTTATAACAACATCAATGTGCTCCATATCAGAAAACTTGTGACATGACCCTGTAATGATATGTGCTCATCTTAGACCTGTCTTACAAAGAATCGAAGAAATAAGTCCAAACTTGTCAGAGTTACATATATTAAGCGATGGACCCACAACTCAGTACCGTAATAAATTAATGTTTTATTTTATTGCCAATTTCATAGGCAGAGAATTAAATAACGTTGATAATATTATTTGGCACTATAGTGAAAAAGGTCATGGAAAAGGAGCTCCTGATGGAGTAGGTGGATGTATCAAAAGGATGTGTAATAATTCGGTGGCAATGGGCAAAGACATATCGGATTATGATTCTCTTATGTCTTGTTTAAAAGAAAACTGTAAAGGAATAGAGATTTATGAAATTGGTGACCCGTATGTACAAGATATTCAAAACATTGCTGATAAGAGTAGAATGAAAGCTTTTAAAGGCACATTAAAGATACATCAACTCTCTTGGAGTCGAAGTGAGCCGAATACTTTACATGCAAGAAGACTAAGTTGTCTGTCTCGCGCACCAACGACAATATGTCCTCATTTTGAAATCGGACAAATAAATGTTCAACCAGGAAGTACAAGATCAAGCACTCCCGTTAGTTTCGTTTCTGATGCCTTAAATTTATCTCCAAGAAATATAGCCACACCTGATGCTACTACAGTATCTTATAGATCAATTCAAGTCACACCAGAAGAAGGAGTTTTCCAAAGTTTCCCTGCTCGTCCTTACAAAAGATTGAGGCTTGTTTCAGATTCCAATGATTCAGATTCGGATGATTCAGATATTATATTTCCGCCGCGATGTGTAAGACAGACGATTAATAATAAAACAGACACCGAAGACGAAGAAGACTTGGTTTCCCCTCCGCAACAACCTAAGAAACCGTTCATTAATCCTTACACAGACAGTGAAGATGAACAATCTATATTTTAAAGTGCTACATGAGCACCAGCGTTTATTTTGCAACTAGCTTTTGTATTGAATTTTATATAAATAATTTTATAGCGATAACATAAGTGTCAATTTTAGTTCCAAATCAAATGATTACATTTTTGAGTCTCTAATAAAACTTCGAAAAGTCCTGCACTGACACCGACGATATAATAATTATGTTAACGGAAAAGACGTCATTTCTGTGGACGTAAAAGTTTTATTTTATTTGATTGATTATTTTGGATTGTTCGTTTTATTTTTAACTAGCTGTCCCGGCGAACTTCGTACCGCCTAACAGTCAATGAATCCTACCCCACCTACCCTACCTACTCTACCCACCCTACCTACCCTATCTACCTACCCTCCCTACCTACCTACCACCTACCTACCACCTACCTACCACCTACCTACCACCTACCTACCACCTACCTACCACCTACCTACCACCTACCTACCACCTACCTACCACCTACCTACCACCTACCTACCACCTACCTACCACCTACCTACCACCTACCTACCACCTACCTACCACCTACCTACCACCTACCTACCACCTACCTACCACCTACCTACCACCTACCTACCACCTACCTACCACCTACCTACCACCTACCTACCACCTACCTACCACCTACCTACCACCTACCTACCACCTACCTACCACCTACCTACCACCTACCTACCACCTACCTACCACCTACCTACCACCTACCTACCACCTACCTACCACCTACCTACCACCTACCTACCACCTACCTACCACCTACCTACCACCTACCTACCACCTACCTACCACCTACCTACCACCTACCTACCACCTACCTACCACCTACCTACCACCTACCTACCACCTACCTACCACCTACCTACCACCTACCTACCACCTACCTACCACCTACCTACCACCTACCTACCACCTACCTACCACCTACCTACCACCTACCTACCACCTACCTACCACCTACCTACCACCTACCTACCACCTACCTACCACCTACCTACCACCTACCTACCACCTACCTACCACCTACCTACCTACCACCTACCTACCACCTACCTACCACCTATCTACCGACAATTTACGCTTTCGCGACATAGACAATAGTTTATTAACCTTTCTATTAGATCATAATAAAATAAATTTCTGAACGCACGCATAAATATTTGATAATCAATAAATATGTCAATCATTTGTCACTACTGACAGTATTTGACAGGATGGACATCAAATGTTTGACAGGTACGAAACCAATGAACATTTTGGGAAAATGATTTATCTTTCGTAATTTTTTATTCGTCGATTTTTCATTGTTTTTAAGATTTATTCTGCTATTCTAGGCACAGACAAATCCAACAAATCAATAACCATGAAAATTGGTCCAGCAGATCTAGAGTTATAAGTGTTGTAACAAACCCGACTTTGTTTTATATATATAGATATGAAGAAGTAAAGTACAACGTAATTGTTTTTGTTCTTAGGTGACGAAGTGTTAGAGTTTATTTTGTTGATTAAAAGCTCTATTTTAAACTTTTCTGTGGATTATTTGGTATTTTCGGTGGACACATAAAAACTAAAATGTCACATGTTTTCATGAAAATAAGGTTTTGATCTCTGATTTTGTGGACATTATAATTATTTTACTGTTTCACATTATAAATGCAGATTTTTTATAAAAAAGAAGACATTTTTATTTTTTTAAGTTTTAAATTCCTGTTTTGTTTATGACCCGAATACCAATCAATCCGAATATCAATTTTTTATCACAAAAAATCAATTCAATTCTCAATTTTTTTTTTTGTTTCGCATAACATACATAACGTCGTACATACCTAACTACTGGACTATTTTAAGAACCTCGATGTCATTTTTCAAGAGCTGTAGTTACACACCCCACAGTTAAATATACATTGTTTTTTTTCAACCCGTAGGGAGTTACATGTATGCAGAGCCACCCCTATTTTTTTTTCGTATTTTTTTTTGTGTATCGGTTCATAGAAGACACCTACTCTCCAAACAATGTGTGGTGCCAACTGCCAACAGTCTCGAACTAAAATGGCTGTGACATACAGAGTACTGTCTGGTCTTCAGTTTTTTATTGTGCCATCGCATTGCAGAAGTATACAGAGATATACAGAAAAGGAGGTCGTTAAAACCCGCCGTCTCAAAAAACCGTTTATTATTTTGGTGACCTTTGAAAATTGTCTGCTTGAACCACTTTGTTCAATTTGCGCGCATGTGCAAATACGCGCGCGTTGCTATCTATTGCACAGGACACTCACAGTGCACAGTTACGCATGGTTGCGCACTATGTCACAGAGCACGTGCTGCGCGACTTCGTTCCTTCTGGAGTTTATGTATAGTCGATGTACACTCTCATGTAACTCGAAACCCGTCCCGTCGCATTGTGGGCTGAAAATCGAGTTTCATGGTCATTTAAAACTTTTTTAATTGTGAAAGGCTTCTAATGCCTTCAGCAGTCATGAATATATAATATAAGGAATATCATCTTATAGGTAAACTAAATTATGAAAAATAAAAAAATAAAATTTTGTATGGCGCCAAAGTAATAAATCCAAAGATACTTCAAAACAAATATCTTCAAAACCGCGGTCTTAACCAATATATCCATACAGATGGTTGTTCTACAGTTTATTTGTCAATTTTTCGTGTACTTTATATAACGGTGACAACTGGGGTTTTTTTTATATACATACGTTTTTTAATAAAAAGGTTGAACTAAAATTTTAACTTACATCCGGACCAATGTGTTTATAAACTAGAAATTTTGCAGAGAGGTGTCTATTTTAGTGAAACACTAGTACATTAGCAAAATTAAGAAATATATTCAATGACATCCTGAATTAAGTGATAATTTAATTACGCATTCTAAGAACTCTTTATTAACATTGTATTGTATGATCGTTAACCTATTAGGAATTATCTAATTACCCAAATTATATAATTACCTTAATTTTGTTAATATGAGTTACTTTAATTAGTACCTAATTATTAGGATTATGACATTAATTAAGGTAGTTAAGCTAAATATTATAACAAAAAGGAATATTAAAACGACTGTTACACTTTACTATATAACAAGTTAGGTAAGTAATTAAAATAAATACAAGTATATATAAGATAAGATAATTTTATTTGTCCAAAACATGAGTATACACACACACAGCATGCAAGATGTTACATCAAATTGTAATATCAATATTTAATTAAGACAGCAGTGGCGAAGCGTGAAATTAATGTAAGGAGAAGCCGAAGAAAAAAATGAGGGTTGTATTTTTTTTTCATCACCTTGTCTTTTTTCATATTCATTTTAATTATCAGCGACCTCGAAAACCATGAAAATGACACCCATGACGATAAATCTGAAAATTTTCGTCGGCACCATCTTGAATATAAATTTTGACCTGATTTTCGTTATGAGCGTCCCTTACAATGAAAATTACACCAAGAACAAGTTGGCGTTTTAGCAATGTTTTCAATCCTATGAAGTATTAAATGTCTGTACTGTGATGTGATACCCACAGATGTGTATATAATATACTATTTGACTACAGTAGAGTGTAGTCACTACGTAGAGTGCCCTATTCCCGAAGGGAAGCCGGCAGGAATCGGCTTCTTAGGTGCCTTCGGGCCTGTAAGACAGTCATGTTTTGCCTGATCGGCGTACAAATATAAGATGTCGGACGCTACACAGCATAAAGTGATTTTAAAAAAATTCGTCCATTACACATAGCAAATAACAATCCAATTTAGACCAAACGTAAACTAAAATGTACAATAAAATACAATCAAATAGTGTCTTATGCTCATCATAGTAAATAATACAAAAAAAAAATCAAAATGTTAAAGCAATTATTAATAAAATTAGGATGTCATTATACATGTCAAATTAATTTGTCAGTTAGAAATTCGTCAGTGCTGTAATAGACTTTCTTCAACAGAAGGCTTTTTAATCTATTATAATAAGATATACATATATGTATACATAAATATACATTTAAGTTACTTTTCAAAATCGTTATCTGAATCTGAATCTGACTCAGGGTCAGGATCTAAATAAATTACTTAATTAAACTTTATTTTCAGACTACACAGTCCATAGTTTTGTTAGTATTTTAGTGTTAGTAACAATGGTGCTTATGTAATTAGGTTAGTATTGTTAGTGTTTACAAATTTAGTATTTATTCAGACCTATGACTGTCCCCACCCAGTGATTCTGGAAGGGGCAGTCCGGTCTGGCAGCAATCATCTTCAAAATGCTGTTGTCACTACCACGCAGGCGCTGTAGTAAGGAGGCCGCTTTCTTTCGCATGATAGCGTGGAAGCCATCTAGCATCTGTGCGAGCCTCCGCGAACATCCGCGAACATATATATCTATACAACATGTAACATAATTAACGCACATCCTGAAATTAGTTTGTTCAGAATCGTTTACTGAATCGATTTCTACCATTTTTATAATAGGTCATTTTTTATCCCAAAATTAACTAAAACTACGTAAATTACAGTCACACTACCCCTGTACAGCCAAAACAAACGGAAATGGACTGTAAATCAAGACAATAAGAATTTTAAAAGTGCAGTTTTATTTGTATTAATACAAATTCCGTCATTTAATACAAAATAAAGAAAAATGAACCTTATTTCAAGCACATTAAAGTCTTTACAAATACAGTTGAGTAAACTTAACGATTGTAATCGCACGCACACACTTACAGACACTGGACAAAGAACACAATAGAAAAACCAACAAAATACAAAATATGACATGCTTGTTTTCGTTCCCTTTCTCCTGGAAACTAAAAACCCCAGGATAGAGCGAGATAGCCACGACGATACCGGCGCGCGGCGCTTGCGCGGCTACGATGAAAGCAAACTTAAATGTAAACAATATTAGTCACGCGCGGACATTTTACAGGAAAGTACGCAGAGTGTTTGCAAATAATTTTTCGCGTGCGATGTCTTTCCAATACACAAATTAATGTTCAGTACACCAAAATGGTGAGGACTTTGGCATAGTGTGGTGATAATGTGGCTCTAGCTTGCAGAAAATTCAACCAAAGGTATGGTACAAGAGTAGACCGCAGGTTTATGTTAGCTGCTGCTCAGCGGCTTCGCGACCATGGAACGTTCCGTCCGAACACGGCCATCGACAGGGGAGCCAATGTGCCTACACGTACTCGTCTTCAAAACGAAATACTGGACTATTTCGACGAGAATCCCCATGCCAGTACCCGAGAAGCAGCGCCACGCTTTGAATGTAGTCAAATGCATGTGTGGAGAACACTTCGTGGTGATAAAAAACATCCATTCCACCTCAGAAGATGCCAGGAGTTGACTCCAAACGATTTCGCACCACGCTTGCAGTTCAGCCGCTGGTCACTAGAAAATTGGCAGCGGAACATAATTTGAAGTTTTGAACAAATGAAAGTACATTCACACGTGTGGGGATGTACAATCAACACAAGTCAACATACATTTATGGATGCACAAAAATCCTCACGCATGCAGAGTGACCTTCCAACACCGTTTCTCAGTTAACGTCTGGGCCGGTGTCACTGGTACATAAATACTGGGGCCTGTTTTCTTACAAAAAATAACACAGGAGACGCATATTTACTTTTTTACGAGAAACTCTACCTACGCTGCTAGAAGACATAGCTCTTCATAATTTACAAAAGGTTTTCTACCACCACGATGGTGCCTCTGCTCATTTCACTAGGAGTGTTCGACAGTAGCCTGCCAGATCAGCTGATTTGACGCGTCTTGTCTTTTTTTGTGGGGACGTATTAAATCGTTAGTTTATTTTAGTGAGACAACAAGTGCCGAGGACCTCAAAAACAGGATAGTGAACGTTTTTGAAATAGTGAAAAATGACACTGAAGTGCTTTCTAATTTAAAACATCAATTAAGAAAACGGGCATTAAAATGTATTGAACAGGGTGGTGGACATTTTGAAAGTGGTTTAAAAGACGTCGTAGTCGTCGAGTGTTTTGGCAATCAGTAAGTTATTCGATTTTTTTAATTATTGTAAATAGGTATTTGATTCACTTTTAAAAACGCCGTCTTTGAATAATGTAGTCGTACCGCCTCCTATGTTTAGCAGTTCATTATTATTTACACTAGCATAACATTTTGTAACGATTATCGCTAATTATTCAGAGTCGACAGTCCAAAGCCTGAAAAGTGTGATGCAAAGATGCAATCAAATGTTTACTAGACATAAATAAACAACTGTCACACACAAACATATTTCTTTAACGTAAAAAATCGTGTATTGTCGGCACTAATACCTACAGCTGTGTCGAGCGGCGTTAACTTTTCTCGAACGCGAGCGAATAGGTACCTACTAGGCTAGCACGACCCTCATACCTACGCGTGCGACTGTGTGCGTTCGTGGATTTGTACTATGACCACAACGTTCTTCCGGAATTAGTATAACTAATTTAATTAATAATCAATGCATACACATGTTCAATTAAAAATGTAGTGTATGTTTTGTATTGGGGTGTTTGAACCCTCAAACACCCCAATGCGTTAATTACGTTACATGTTGTATAAATGAGAAACATCAAAAAATTCGAAATCGCTCTCTTGAAGTTTCAACAAATGCAAGGTCTCGCTGAAAAGCTCTTGCTTGATTTTCGATCTCATCTTGGCTCTTGTTGCAGAAATAACTGGATCTGATGAAAGAAGTAACATGTTGAGGATATCCTCATTTGAACGTCGGGTCGTTTAGTTCCCTCCAAAATGGTTGAGTTGAATGATGGCTGATCCATGCGTCATGTTCGTGAACGGGCGCTGTCAGTTGTGACTGGTCATCTCGCAGCTGCCATGGATTATTGTATTTTTGAATTGTTAATTTTATCTTTTTATTCTGGACGCTCTTACTCGCACGTCTTTCTACATCGTTCTCACATGTATGTTTAATCTCGACATGAATGATGTAACCGAGACTTTGTAACAACAATGATTTATAAGAGTGTCCATGGAGATTCTTGCCCATTCTTCTCCATAGAGATCTCAGCTTTCGAATGGGCAACTACAGTACTTTCACAAGTTATTATGCCCTGTGACTGGGACTGTAGCTTAGTTTATTTTTTGTGTTTTGACATTCAAAAGTGCCTGTAATGGTCTAATTGAAATAAATGCTTTGAGTTTGAGTTTGAGTTTGAACTTTGTCTGCTTTTCTTTCGCGAATTGTGTTCCCTAAATCTACGAAAGTCTTTGCGTGACTCAGAGGCTTCCTCTGATAGGCTCCCGATTGGCATCATTGCGTTACTGGCAATGATATCTGCCCCGTGTAAGTATTAGTAATTTGTGCACTGTGGCAGGCATATAGTACCAATTGTATAGTTCCACATACCTAGCAGCGGTCTGGTACGCATATTCTATCCTAATGCCGTTACAACGAACCCAGAACTAAATTATAAAAACATTATACCATTATCCCTACCTTACTCCAACTAAAACACTATTTGAAAAAACCAAATTATTTAATCTCAAACAACTATACACATACGGTGCCTGCATCCTAATAAAAAAATCACCACGAACAGCGTACAATCGAATCTAAAATTACATAAAAAAACAATATCACACAACCTTAGAAATAAAAATAAATTACAACGAAGACAAGCTCGGACAAACTACGGTAAAAAAACCATATTATTCGAAGGAGCACAGCTATTTAACGACCTACCAAATGACGTAAAAGATTGTGATAATATTAACAGATTTAAACTAAAACTGAGAAAATACGTTTATGAAATGTAGTCGTATCGTATCACGTACTAAATGTTAGCAATTACATACTTCCTATATATTTGTTTTGTATAACTTCACCAACACGCATCGGAGGCAAAATGTATTTATTAAAATTACTTTGTATCTCATTGTAAGTGAACCTATGTATTGTTCTTATGAGAATAAATTCTTTAAACCGATTCTTTAAATTTTACAGCGGAAATATCTTGTGCTGAGGTAACTGCCTGTAAAATCACTGGAAGTCTACGAACCAACTGTTCGTCTAGTCCAGTGATTGCTGCAGTTTTTCAGGAAACAGGAAAAAATCTTCTGGTTGTATTGTCATCATTCGTTGTTCCGGATCCTAATTTGACAATGTCTATCAAAAGGTTTAGCTCAGCTTTGCAACGATCTTGTATAACTTTTTTTTTTCTTGAAATACAATTTTGTCATCGTCTCCACGCCCTGCCCATTTCTTGAGGTCAAGCCTATAAGCTATGAGCAAAAGGCATTCCATAGTATTGATACGAGCTTGTAATGTTGACAGTCCAAATTTATAAAGGTCTTTCCTTCACGGAATCCAATTCATTCATGTCTGAAGATTTTGCTAAGCAAAAGTAGCACAGCTGGAACTTGATTTTATATCTGATAGGTAGGTGCAAATCTTTCCATCAATCATAGTCATCATTAACTTATGGTTGACCACATTAGTTCCGCAATCTAAGGGGCGAAGTGCATTTATCTCGTTTTCCATCTGCTTTTGATGTTCAGTAACAACAAACTTACTTTCTTTCATAAATATGAATTGCACTGGGCGGCAATATGATGATGAGCATGGCCTTGGATTTATCCAAAAATTATCTTCTTCAGATGTGATTTTAATTGGTTCCAGGGAAGTCATGAACACACTTGAATCGTCTTGGTCACCGCTCATACTCTGCTTGTATCTACTTTGATTAGAAGCACCATCGAATCCCCACTTGCATATCATAGTCAAACACTTGTCATTTATAACCTCAGGCAAACTTTCTAAGATTCTTTGCGCTGTTTTGTCAAGTAAACCTTGCAATGTGATCTTGGCTGCACAATCGGTCACGGTGATTGTTGCTTGTGGGGGATAGCACTGTAATTTTGAATTCTATACTTTGTAATATGAAGGATTTGACACAAAGTACTTTGGACTTTGTACCTTCTCGCATGGCTGTTTCCCTCAAAGTTACATATTGCCATTTCGAATGCTTTAAAGAAAGAAGTACACCCAGCGCTTTTTCGGGCGAAAACACAGGTTTAGATGGTTTTCTAATAATACCCATTTTGTCTGCAGCTACGGGGTTCTTCAGCATATACTCAATTACAGTTGCAAAACTTCCCTAACCTTGTTCTCTCAGTTGACCTGCAGTTGCATGCTACTTCAGTGCTATCGCAACCTTTCTGGTTCATTGTTCTTCTCTTTTTCTGCTGAGTACTTAGTTCTTCAAACGGTTTTCGAGGTATTAATTTTCTATTTGTCATCGTTCCAACGGATGATGTGCTTGATGTTGAAGGATCAGGACAGATTGTTTCAGAACTTTCAACTGTTGGTTGTATACAACTAGGCCAGTCGATGTTTGCTTAAAGCCAAGTTCCGTATTTTTTTTTGAAATCCGTGAAGTTCCTTTGGCATTTTTTCCATCTCATCATTGCAGCGTGTCGCGCTCGTGAATCTTTGGCAAAAGATTTTCAAAGTCAAACTGTCCTCGTCAGAAAGACTATGATCCAGACGAGATACCACTGTATCAAACAATTTGTTACTATCATTCTTCTTATAAGAATTTTTCAATATGACAAACAAATCTAGGTTTACAACAAGGCCCACCATACTTTTCACTTAGGTTAATAATTATCAACGTGAAAGATAGAAATGCTCAAAACGAACTAAGTAATAGAATATACTACAGTACTATTTATTTGCAATATTTTGCTTAACTACCCTCATTAATGTCATAATCCTTATAATTAGGTACTATTTATAGTAACTCATATTAACAAAATGAAGGTAATTATATAGTTTGGGTAATTAGATAATTTCTAGTAGGTTAACCATCATACAATACAATGTTAATAAAGAGTTCTTAGAATGCGTAATTAAATTATCACTTAATATTTTTTTCAGGATGTCATTGAATATATTCAACTGGTATCTTCCCTGACACCTTTAAAATAGCCCTCGTTCATCCAATCTATAAAGGGGGGGACAGGGATAGCGTAAGCAATTACAGACCAATCTCCGTTCTACCGTCTATGTCTAAGATTCTGGAGAAAATCCTAAATAAGCGTTTGTGTGGCTACCTTCTTGCAAATAGTTTTCTTTCAGACAGTCAATATGGCTTTAGAACTGGTATTTCTACCGAAGATGCGGTTGTTGATTTCTCGGAAAAAGCAACCAGGCATATGGATAACCGTGAGAAGTGCCTGGGCATCTTCCTAGATATATCCAAAGCATTTGACTCTGTCCCTGTTCCGAAACTCTTATCAAAATTGGAACGCATAGGTGTACGTGGTGTTGCTCTAGATATTTTCAAGAGTTGCCTTAAAAACAGATACCAACATGTTAAAATAGGTGAAGTGGTCAGTGATAGGGCAGGCATTGAATACGGCGTCCCACAAGGAAGCATTCTGGGCCCAACGCTTTTCCTCATCTACATTAATGATCTGTGTTCTCTAACCCTCACAAATTGCTCAGTGTTTACATACGCAGATGATACAGCACTGCTTGTACATGGCAAGGACTGTAAAGAAGTGGAAATGCATGCTCAGTCGGCATTGGACGCGGTAATGAATTGGCTCGCGTAACACCTTTTAACCTTAAATCCAGAAAAAACTAAAATGGTACCCTTTTCAATAAGCAAAAATTCCCAGCCTAATATGCCGATTATTATAAAAGGTCACTCATGCCCAGAGCACTCCAGACTTCTTCTTTCGTGTACGTGCCCGGTACTGGCAATAGCAACCAATATAAAGTACTTGGGAGTGTTGATAGACAGATATCTAAACTGGTATACTCACGTAGACAACTTGGTAGCAAGAATACGAAAACTTATTTACATTTTTTAAAAACTACGCTACTCAGCTGACATAAGTACTCTCCGAGTTGTGTACTTGTCACTCTGTCAGTCCCTTCTTGCATACTGCCTTCCAGCATGGGGTGGGGCCTGTAAGACCCACTTTCTAAAACTAGAAAGAGCACAAAGAGCAGTTCTAAAAGTAATGCATTGCAAGCCCTACAAATACCCTACAGAGGAGCTTTACAGGGACTGCAAAGTGCTTTCGGTAAGGAAACAGTTTGTTCTACAGTGTATACTGAAAAAACATCGTGAGCCAGTAAAAACTTCCAAAAAATGCCGAGCTGATATTGTTTTTCCACCTGTTAGACACAATACCGCCTTTGCTGAACACCAGTTTTTGTATCTGAGCCAAAAGATTTACAATACCATCAACAAATTGCTCGCAATACATAACCTCAATTTACACCAATGCAAAAGCGCGGTTAAAACGTGGTTGATGAAAAAAAGCTACGACGAAATAGAAAATTTACTACTACTATTCTCCCCTACTCGTTAGCCCTAAGCCCAAAACGAACATGTCACATACACTTTACACTCCATCAACATATTATACACACATACACAGACACACACGAACACACCCTCTCACAACATATGCACTTCATGTTTTTATAATTGTGAGTTAAATTATTAAACTAAATAATCTTATTTATTTATTTATTTATGTACACACAAAACACATTACAAGAACAATACATAAAGACAAAAGAGCACAAAGGTACCGCTTATTTCATTTAGAAATCTCTTCCAGCGGACCTGCGAGAGGATAGATATAAAAGAAACGTAGACACAGTGTGTAAGAAGAATAAATTAACTACAAAATGAATAACATTCATAATAAAGAGATAATAAAACATACATGCTTATATAACAAAATAAATATATATTTATTTTAATAATATATATATATGTATATATATATATATATAAATATATACCTATATTATAAATACAGAATCAAAGTATAAAAGAGATGTAATGTTCTTTAACTTGTTTTTTAAAGACAGATATAGTTTTGGCATCGCGAATGTTAGGCGGAAGTGAGTTCCATAAACGTACTGCATGAACAGAGAAGGAGTAAGAATAGAAGTCGGTTTTATGGGATGGGAAATTGAGATGATACTTAAGGTGGGATCTACAAAGAGCGTCGGAAGGGCGGGTAAATGAAAAACGATCACGCAGGTAGCAAGGATATGAAGGGTTATAAAGGATGTTGAAGAGGAGACATAATATTCGAGTGTTCCTGCGAAGACGAATTGGGAGCCACTTGAGTTCCTTGCGGAAGTGTGAGACATGATCATATTTTCTCAGACCAAAAACAAAACGAATGCAAAGGTTTTGCAAGCGCTCAAGCTTATTTAAGAGCTCCTCAGTGGCATCCAGATAGCAGGCATCAGCGTAATCAATGATCGGCTGAATCAGAGTTTGAGCTAGGTAAATTTTGGTCTTAAAGGGTAAGAAGCTCTGTAAGGATTTTAGCGAATGGAAAGAAAAATGCACCTTACGACTAACCTCATTCACTTGAGCTTGCCATGACAAATTACTGTCAATTAAGACACCAAGGTCCTTAGCGGATTCAGAATAGGGAATGGTCGAGCCACCAAGGGACAAAGGTGACAATCTTGTTCAAGAAATTTGTTTATTTTTGTTATTTTTTTTCATTTTACTTTTTTTACTTTTTTTTTTCGTTACATTATTGGTTACCTATGAGGCTATGATATACACAAGCTCTTTCTAATGAAGAAACACTGTCTCCCAAGTCACAGGTGAAAACCTAGTTTGGGAGCCAGGGGACCTATTTGTGGGACATAATGTCAGTATGTTATAACCTAAGATGTCTGTAACAATGTTGTCACTGTATGGAAATAAAGAACTTAATATTTCTTAATTTTGCTAATGTGCTAGTGTTTCACTAAAATACAGACACCTCTCTGCAAAATTTCTAGGTTATAAACACATTGGTCCGGATGTACGTTAACATTTTAGTGCAACCTTTTTATTAAAAAACGTATGTATTAAAAAAAACCAGTTGCAGTTGTCACTGTTTTAAAAAGTACACGAAAAATTGACAAATAAATTGTAGAACAACCATCTGAAAGGATCAAGGAACTTATATAAACTAACTGGAATAATGACGTGCAATTCAAAAGCGTTCCGAGCGAGACAACTTCCAGAGTGGATGGCATCTCTTTCTAGTAGGGTATCTAATATTTTTTGCTTACATTTGCGACAGTTATTACTGTAGTATAACTTACTAGCACCCCGCCCCGGCTTCGTACGGGTAATAGTTTCTTCAAAATAACGGGGTGTAAAAAGACTTAATGAAGCCGACAATTACTTAGACTGTTCACAAAAAGAAGAGCCATTAAAAAAAAAATGGATACTTCTTAGTTTATTTTTAGGTATAATATAGCGGCAATGTAGCGGCCATAACTTTTCTCGATAACATTTACTTTTCCAAGGATGCCACAATTTAAAACGGTTTTTTATATTAAAATTTTGTTTGTACTCATTCCAGTTACTTTATATAAGTTCCTTGGTAAGGATATATTGGTTAAGACCGCGGTTTTGAAGATATTTGGATTTATTAATTCGGCGTCATACAATTTTTTAATTTTTTATAATTTATTTTACCTAGAAATGATAGTCCTTATATATATTCATGACTGCTGAAGGCATTAGAAGCCTTTCACAACAACAAAAAAATTTAAAAGAGAAAAAGTTTTAAATGACTATGAAACTCGATTTTTAGCCCACAGTGCGCGTCGCGTCGGTGTAATGATGCCAAATCATTAGTAGACCACATTTCTAAAGTTTGAGCCGCTAATGTACCTGGAAAGTGTCAATAACAATTTTCAAATTTTAACCCAACATTAAGGACCGGACTGAGAAAGCGAGCTTGGTAATCAACTTTAACGCCCTCTATTGCGTGGCTGAGTAACTATTGACATTGTGTAGAGTGCGGCCGACCACGAAACCTCGCAGGCCGCGTTCCGTCGCCACAGTACCGGTCGCCGCCGGCAGGGGGCGCTGACTGCTCGAACTGTTTGCGCTCGTTACAAATGCAGTTTTTGCAGCAGAATCAGATTCCTTAATTCGACGACTGTCGACAGGGACAAAACGGGAAGTTAGTGGAGCGCGCCACTGACCGCGTCCCGCACTCTCACACACTCGCACCGGAGGCGCGCCACGGACGCACACATGCACTAAGCTCTACCACAGCTTGATCGACCAACAAACATGAACATACCTGAATAATACTGCGAGCCCGATTGATTCCTCGAAACTGACAACTCATTTCCCAATTAAAGGAGGTATTGACATTCAAGCCGACATGTGTATATTATGTATAAAGCAAGGTCCTCGGCTGGTATAACGAGACTTCAAATACTTTCAGAAACTACTAACAGTTCTACACTATTGATGATAGCGAAAAGTTCAGATATCAACGGCAATGTTTTTAAAGTTGTGAGAGTCAAAGTGGCGGGTGTACCATAGCGAATCAAATTAGACCAATTACCAAAAAAATGTACCTATAATGTACTATTTTGTACCTAGCTCTAAGAAATCTGTACCTCCTTCAGATCGAAATTATTTCGAAATTAAGGTACACCCGCCATATTGATGTCAATATGGCGGGTGTACCTTAATACTTTATTATTTAACTATTACTCTTAAAATATAATTACATCAAAAAAATGTACCTAAAAAGTACCTCAAGTAAAAAGAAACACACACTTGATCAGTGGGATAGTTCCTGAGATATAAAACAACGTATCTCGTTTACTTTTGTTTATTATTCTTTCAAGTTATTTTATGTTCTTCTCTCGTAAGACAGTACAAAAACCCAACCCACGGGCCGGAGCCAAGTTTGTAGGAGGGAGTTTAAATGGTGAATGTGGATGATATTGTAGAAGAAGTAAGGAATTTCCGGGTGATGCGACAGGTGTTGAGAATTGTTGCTTTTTGGAGCAGCTGAAGTGTGTGGGGAGGCATGTGTAAAGTGTGAAGGCTTTGTATAAGAGACTTTGGTACGATACCAGTGGAAGAGAGCACTATAGGGACGATGTGGACGGTTTGTGCTTCGCACTGGTTTTTTATTTCTATGGCGAGGGCTTGATATTTACTAAGCTTTTCAGATATTGTAGTTTGAATGTTGTGTGAGTTCGGGATAGCTATATCTATTAAGTAAACTGCTTTATTAGCTTTGTCGTGAACGGTTATATCTGGTCTATTGAAATGTATAGTTTTGTCTGTTATTATCGTCCGATCCCAATAGATTTTCTGATTGTTATTGTCTAGTATTATATTCCGGTTTATATTTATAATATGGTTTCATCTCATTTATGAGTTTATATTTAAATGCTAATTGTTGGTGTATAATAGCGGCAACTTGGCCATGTCGATGCTTATAGTCAGTCTGTGCAAGTGATTTACAAGCTCCTGTAATATGTTGTATGGTCTCAGAGGCGGTGTTGCAATGTCTGCATAAGTCAGTCGGTTGATGAGGGTCTTTAATTATGTATTTCCTGTAATTACGAGTAGCTATTATTTGGTCTTGGATCGCCATCATAAATCCTTCCGTCTCGGGAAACAGTTCGCCTCGTTTGAGCCATTCGTTCGACTTAGCTTTGTCGACGTGTGGTTGGCTCAGATAGGCTCGGTGTCTCCCGTGAAGGGCTTTGGCTGGCCACGCGGCAATATTTTCTTGCGTGTTTGTGTAGTGAAGAATTTTCGGAATTGTTATGAAAGTAAGCTCTTAGTGAAAGTATCTGAAGTATCTTAGTGTCTGTTTGTTGTGTAAGTTGTGTATGTCTATCAGACCTCAACCTCCTTCTTGGCGCGTTCTTATGATTAATTATATTATTGATCTAGGTACATACACGGTGTAAAAAGACACATCACATAGCCGTCAACTACGCATACTGTACATTTAACAAAGTAGCTTGGTGCAAAAATTATTGCTGAGAAACGACTTTTATTTTTAGGTATGAAAAAAAAAACGATTTTTTATTTCGCGCAATGTACTGCGAACCCAGGCAAGCAAAGTTAAACCCCTCCCCTTCGCTCTAAGCCACGTAGGTACTTGTCGGATATGTTTGATATTCATTGCGTTTTTGTAACTTCAAACGCGTAATTTAGAAAATTCGAAAAAAAAAAACGAAAATTCTGGTAATGTTTGTTCGGAAAAAAGTAACACTTGGAGTGCATTTTCGTAAAAAAGTAACTAAAAAATTGCGACTTTGACCTTCAATATCTCCAGAACCAGTGGATTTCCAGGTATGGGGTCTAGTGGAAAAAAATGATCCAAATAATGGGTAGAATATGTGGCTTTCGGCTTCGGAAACTGTCTTTTTACATCCGATATTAATGTATATATAACTATTTCAATATATTATGATAATTATCGTGTTTATATACACCAGACACGGTTGTTTAATTTCTCAGGAACTATCCCACTGATCAAGTGTGTGTTTCTTTTTACTTGAGGTACTTTTTAGGTACATTTTTTTGATGTAATTATATTTTAAGAGTAATGGTTAAATAATAAAGTATTAAGGTACACCCGCCACATTGACATCAATATGGCGGGTGTACCTTAATTTCGAAATAATTTCGTTCTGAAGGAGGTACAGATTTCTTAGAGCTAGGTACAAAATAGTACATTATAGGTACATTTTTTTGGTAATTTGTATAATTTGATTCGCTATGGTACACCCGCCACTTTGACTCTCACTTAAAGTTACCTATCCATCCGGGGCAGCAAAATATAAGTACACAAATGAATGCGCGGCCAGTGTCACCTCAGCCTGGTTTTTATCAGCAGTAGCGCTGCAGCAGACTGCTAGAGTTTAAGTATAAGCTGTCAGCGTGAACCCCATGAGAGAGCGACAGTCTTTGAACGTCTCAAGTCAACTGGTACTGTCCGATATAGTCGGGCATAGAATCTGATTAGGTTCGCTCGAACCGGTCGCGGTAGTAGCCAACTGCGGACTGGCTGCGTACACCTTACACTGACGTATTTCAGTAAATTATCTGTCATATGCAAGTTTCTCTATCTGCTCAGTTAGGTAGGTTCTAAGTACTAGGTATCACGTATCACGGAGATAGTCCCCATCTCCGGCAGTGATTTTATGTTGAGCATCGGGCGCGTTGGGCGTAGACGGTCGCGGCGCTGCCGAGCTCGTTGATGTCTTCTGCTTGCGCAGACACTTCTTTGATTTTGTTTTATCAGTCAGTAATCAGATTAAACTTAAACTTTTTTAGAGATTATTGTGTTGAAGTCTAATATTACAAGCACGAGTGAAGGCGTATACATATATGTTCATATGTAATATTGGGTTTAAAAAAACTGATTTTATAACCGTAGGTTGCGTCGCCCGCGCCCTTCAGCCTGCACACGCACAATGCGCACTCGCGCTCCTCTGCGGCGTCGCGTCGTCCACCGCGCACACATTGCCGCAACGCTTACGGAACAGGGCCGTGGTGAAGGACGCCTCTTTTCCTGTGTTTGCACTATCTTCCTGCGTTTGTACGATGTTGAGCGTTGACATGGTGACGCAGGGGATATCCTAGCTTGATATTTTCCACTGTGAGACCAGCCAGCCACTCCTCACTGAGACCAGCCAGCCACTGTTCACTGAGACCAGCCCGCCAATCCTCACTGAGACCTGCCCGCCAGTCTTCACTGAGACCAGCCAGCCACTCCTCACTAAGACCAGTCAGCCACTCCTCACTGAGACCAGTCAGCCACTCCTCACTGAGACCAGTCAGCCACTCCTCACTGAGACCAGCCAGCCACTGTTCACTGAGACCAGCCCGCCAATCCTCACTGAGACCTGCCCGCCACTCCTTACTGAGACCAGCCAGCCACTCCTCACTAAGACCAGCCAGCCACTCCTCACTAAGACCAGTCAGCCACTGTTCACTGAGACCAGCCCGCCACTCCTCACTGAGACCAGCCCGCCACTCCTCACTGAAACCAGCCCGCCACTCCTCACTAAGACCAGTCAGCCACTCCTCACTGAGACCAGTCAGCCACTCCTCACTGAGACCAGTCAGCCACTCCTCACTGAGACCAGCCAGCCACTCCTCACTGAGACCAGCCAGCCACTGTTCACTGAGACCAGCCCGCCAATCCTCACTGAGACCTGCCCGCCAGTCTTCACTGAGACCAGTCAGCCACTCCTCACTGAGACCAGTCAGCCACTCCTCACTGAGACCAGTCAGCCACTCCTCACTGAGACCAGCCAGCCACTGTTCACTGAGACCAGCCCGCCAATCCTCACTGAGACCTGCCCGCCACTCCTCACTGAGACCAGTCAGCCACTCCTCACTGAGACCAGCCAGCCACTCCTCACTAAGACCAGTCAGCCACTGTTCACTGAGACCAGCCCGCCACTCCTCACTGAGACCAGCCCGCCACTCCTCACTGAAACCAGCCCGCCACTCCTCACTAAGACCAGTCAGCCACTCCTCACTGAGACCAGTCAGCCACTCCTCACTGAGACCAGTCAGCCACTCCTCACTGAGACCAGCCAGCCACTCCTCACTGAGCACTGCCCGCCAGTCTTCACTGAGACCAGCCAGCCACTCCTCACTGAGACCAGCCCGCCACTCCTATTTTTTTTCAGAATTTTCCTCCTCTTATTTTAGAAATTAGAGGGGGGCGACAACTTTTAAATATGCAAATGTATGACATATTTTTTACATATCGCACGTCCTCAAAAAAAAAAAAAACAATTTTGAGATATACAAATTTAAAGTTTTTTGTGTCCGGCCGATGATATCCGTAAAAACATTCGCGTGTGTCATTCGATGAACATAGGTTCAAAAATAAACTCCAAAAGTATAGACTTTTGGAGTTTATTTTTTCAATTATAGATCAAGGAGAATTGAAATTGAGAAGGGCATTATCTAAAAACCTAACATTTTTGTGTTATGACAGTTTTGTAGAGGACATGCGATATGTAATATTACAACCACTGGCTTAAAAAAAAAAGAATTTTCTAAAATTTCCTCGAAAACTGGCTCTTATCGCCCTACAATTAGGTTCAACATGCAGCCAAGTTCAAAAAAGTCGGTACTCTAAGCTGGGTTGGTCCCATAAAAGTTTTTGATTTGTATTAGAAAGACTGCCATGAAAATATTTTTGTGAAAAATTTTCATACAAAATGTGTTGGAAAAGTTTTTGATATTTCTGACTTTTTTCAACCGAACCCTAAAAACGGTAGGAGGCCTACAGCAGTTTCAATGAAAAATTTTCATTTCTGACAAACTGAGTGTATGGTTTAGAGACTGACAAATTTCAAGACTATTTACATTTTCAATGCCACCTTCCACCATGTTAACTTGTTGTGTGATACAGTCATGATCTAGTACCATCATCTGCCTGTCTTTTCCCAACTATGTCGGGGTCGGCTTCCAGTCTAACCAGATGCAGCTGAATACTGGTATTTTACATAGAGCGACTGCCTATTTGACCTTCACAACCCAGTTAGTACTGGGTAATACGATACCCCTTGGTAAGACGGCTTGTTAGACTTTCGGGCCACTTGGTATCTGTAACGACTGTCAAAGATCTACAAATGACAGCGGGGACCAACGGCTTAACGTGCTTTCCGAGGCACGGAGGAATGTATGTAATGGGTGGTCACCCATCCACAGACCAACCTAGGCAAGCGCGGCTAAACGTGAAGAATCAATCTTCAGGTTTCCGAGCGGCATTTATTATTTAGCCACGAGCTCCTCCTAGTTATGATCTAGTATATGATGCACAAAACGTGCTGTAGAGCAGAGCAAGAGCAGCGCGCAGTGAGGAGTGTGCGGTAACAGCGGACAATGGCGCGATGTCGGCGCAGTGTCGGCGCGCCGCAGATAACGCCAATTAAGAAGCGGGCGATAACGCCACGCCGCACAGTGGATCCATATTGAAAATTAGTGGACATGGGCAACAAAGTTCCAATATCGATTCGATATTTTTTTATGTGATTCTTCATGATATTCCAGACAACTTTTACTCTTGTGAAATTTCTTCTAAAGTTGATCGTTTGTCTGAAAAAAAATAAATTAGATTTTTTTGTATGGAGCGAATCACGTTTATTTTTTTTTCTTCAATTGTACGAATATGTTAGGTGTATGGCGTGAGTATATGATAGCTAGGGTCATTCTCTATCCACGAAAAAATATATCAGCGCCGGCCATCCGCGGCCGCGCGAGTAATCATTCGGTAAAAAAATAATATTTTCTATGATTTTTTTTGCCTTTTAAAATCAATTCAAAGTATATTTTCTGTCTCACTTGGCTGTTTTCACCTTTTTAGTTAAATATATAGTTTTAATAGCACATAGGTACTCACAACTAGTAATTCTGGCAGAGGTTAAGTTATTATTGCATGTTATCGGTGGCACCTGCATTGTGATTGATGACTCATTTGTTTGTGCGCTCGGCTAAATGCATAACAAACGAGTCACCGAAAAATAATTGTCTCTGATTGGTTGTTATTTTTTTAACTACCTGCACATTATCTACTGTTATCGGTAGCACCTGCATTGTGATTGATGACTCATTTGTTTGTGCGCTCGGCTAGAAGCGCATAACTAATGAGTCATCGAAAAATGGTCGTCTCTGATTGGCTGTTATTTTTTTTACTACCTGCACGTTATCTATTGTAAAATAAACATGTAATAAGTTTCTGGGCATACTAATTTTATCAAATATACGTGAAATAGTTTGAATTTTTACGGGCAAGACGTTGATAATCATTATCTACATAATCAAGCGTATGTAAAGTATAGTATAAGTTATCGTACGTATGATCGAAAGGAAATTGTGAAATAATTGTAGCCCTGAAAAGGGCTGTTTGTCATATTCCCAGCCCTGATGGGCTTTTGTGGGAATAGTCCATAGCCGGATCACTTTATTTCTTATTCCAGAAGTGGGTCCGGCAAATTTTCGGACTCTGCTATGAGGCATTCTTCTTCCTCCATAATCTCACTGTCACAGGGAGGCTCGGTAGTCTGTAACAACTGAATTGCTTCAGGCAACAACTCACTATGAACCTGTTTCGTTATTTTAGGCCTTATGTAGGATATGTGAGGATCAGAGCTTATTAGAAGTCCATGGAGGATGTCTTCGTTTGTTGCTATTCTGTCCGTTTTCCGAGTGTGTCTCTCTCTGACGTTTCTGAAGTCCTTATTACGGGCTTCCGAAGCTTCTTCTGATAAGGTACCTAAAAGAAATAAGTACATGCATTTTAATTTCAAAAAGCAATCGAGTCAAATTATACATCAAACTCTATTTATTTTTTACTTACCGATTGGCAAAACACCAAAGTGGTTACAGATGTCTGCACCGTGCATTAGAAGTTTATGTACACTAACTGGCATGTAGTACCACGAATAGTGTTGCACGTATACATCAGCTGTTTCTCTACAGTATCTTCTAAATTTTTCACAGTCAATGTTTTTGCCTGATGATATGGCTTGTAGAATAACGGAAAATCTGAAAATTAGATTTTCGTCAATTCCTGTTATTCTGGATGATGTTTTGTAATCTTGGAAAAAGCGCCTCGCAGTATTCCCGTCATTTGTAGTTCCAAAACCCTGAAATGGGGAAAAAGACTGTAATATACGACACATAGAGATATAATACACAAAAAACATAAAACGAACTAAATACATACCTGTTTGACTATATCAATCAGCATTCCAGTTTGCTCACGAAACTCTTGTTGCGTGGTATTTTTTTTAGCTTGTTTCAAAGCCTTATATTCGCCTCGAGCTGTCCATCGTTGAAAATCCAGATTATAAGATATATGGAGAAGACATTCCATACACCGAATCTTCATATGCAGTGAAGAAATTCCTTGTTTGTAAATATCTTCACGAAGTGGTCTGGAAGTCAAAGAGTCTAAATTATTCATCTCACTTGGTTTTGCCAAGCAAATGGGGCACGTTGCAAATGATGGTACTTCAGCAATAATATTGGCCACTTTTCCATCAATCATGGTCATATGCAATTCATGTGATACAATAATATTTCCACACTGAGTAGATATTCGTTCATCAATTTGTTTTTTCATCTCCGACTCTTCAGACTTTATAAAATCAGCTGTCTCCGAAGTGAATGTGAACTTCACTGGTCGACAGTACAGAGTTGAGCAAGGTGTGGGGTTCTCCCAAACTATATTTTCATTCCCAGATAATGAGCCAGACACTAGCCGAAGAGGGACGATGCTTATCATGACTACTGATGAATCACCGAACTCTGTAGCTGTGTTTGACGTTTTCTGTTTATAGTTACTCTACGACGAAGAACCATCAAGCCCCCATTTCCAGGTCAACTTGAGTTCTTCATTTTGAGACCTATCAACAGAATTCACATCTAGTAAAATCCTCTCCACAGTGTGGTCCAATAGCGCTTGCAATTTAATTTGAGCTCCTTTTTCGGTAATCTCCATACTCTCTTGTGGTGGATAACATCTTTTCTTAGCATTAACGAGCTTTGGATAAGATGGAAAGGCAGCACAGTTTTCTTCTTTCAGAAATTGTCGAAGAGCTAAGTACTTCCATCTCGAGAGCGCAAGTGATGTGTAAAGAGCTAAACACTTATCTTCAGAGACAGTACTTAGGCTCTGCTTTTTGAATAGTCGCTCGTGTACTTCGGATAGCGTTTCTGGATTACTGGAAAGGTATTCGACCACTTTTGCCAGATTCGTTTTGCCGTTGTCTTTCAATTTTATTAAGTACCAGTGCTGCAACTCTTCCTCGGAATTTTCTTCTACTATGGAAGTAGAACGTCTTTTTTTTTGCTTATTACTTAAGACTTCGAACGGTTTTCTGTGCTCCTTTTCTGTAGATGTTCCCGCTTCCGTAGTACATACTGCAAGATTAGGAACATGGGAATTCATATCCACTGGCTCAGATAAGGCTGTGTCCGAAAAGCCCAACTCACTTCTCAGGTCAACACTGTCACAAACAGGCCAGTTGATGTTTTTTTCCAACCACTTGCGATTATTTACACGGTTCATAAAAGTTTTTTGATTTCTACTTGACTCTATCCACTTTTTATTTAGGCTTACACAAAAAAGCCGACAGAACTCCTTGATTAGGTTTTTGTCTTCTTCAGAAACTGTGGTATTCAAAACAGAAATTATACTTTCATATAGAAACATATAATTTTTCAGATCACCACCACTTCTTAATTTCACAAAAAGATCTAGGTTGGTACAAAATCCAGCCATAGTTCTAAAGTAAATATAAAAATAAAAGTATTTCACTGTGTTCACAAATAAGCGACAAGAGCGAAACTAGAGGGACTTAGTGAATGTCTTTGTATTTATAGTCAGTGTTAATTACTCAAGTAGTGAACATATTAGCATGACTGAAAATTATTCAGCCAATCAGAGACGAGCATTTTTCGATGACTCATTAGTTATGCGCTTAGACGAGCGCACAAACAAATGAGTCATCAATCACAATGCAGGTGCCACCGATAACAATAGATAATGTGCAGGTAGTTAAAAAAATAACAGCCAATCAGAGACAATTATTTTTCGGTGACTCGTTTGTTATGCACTTAACCGAGCGCACAAACAAATATCAATCACAATGCAGGTGCCACCGATAACATGCAATAATAACTTAACCTCTTCCAGAATTACTAGTTGTGAGTACCTATGTGCTATTAAAACTATATATTTAACTAAAAAGGTGAAAACAGCCAAGTGAGACAGAAAATATGACTTTGAATTGATTTTAAAAGGCAAAAAATTTCATAGAAAATATTATTTTTTTACCGAATGATTACTCGCGCGGCCGCGGATGGCCGGCGCTGATATATTTTTTCGTGGATAGAGAATGACCCTAGCTATCATATACTCACGCCATACACCTAACATATTCGTACAATTGAAGAAAAAAAAATAAACGTGATTCGCTCCATACAAAAAAATCTAATTTATTTTTTTTCAGACAAACGATCAACTTTAGAAGAAATTTCACAAGAGTAAAAGTTGTCTGGAATATCATGAAGAATCACATAAAAAAATATCGAATCGATATTGGAACTTTGTTGCCCATGTCCACTAATTTTCAATATGGATCCACTGTGCGCCGGGACTTGTTTATTGTATGGCTAGGAGCCGAGAGCAACAACTATGTGCCGGCACACACAGTTGCTGCAGCAGGCAGTCACCACATTGTAACATTTAAAGGAGATCACCGAGATTAGGCTATTTAAAAAAGTTCTAAGAATTATTCCCATTAGAGAAATAAAAAAAAGTTCATTAATAAAAATAATTATTTTTAACAAAAAAATTAAATCACGGCCAACAAAAACAAACTTATTAGTTGGATAGAGCATAACAAAATAAACATTTTTCATTATTACACCTAAGAGCTCATGTCATTGACGATCCGTCATAAAACACGATACGTCATGACGGATGGACGTTCACATTGCATACGGAATCGTGTTTTATCAAGATCCGGCAAAAAAAACGAATTAGTGTTCACATTAGTTCCGTAATTTTTCGGGACGGAGCGCATGAGTGAATCCGTCACAAAAAATTGACGATTCGTGTTTTTTGTCGTACTTCGTACGACGTTTTAAAATAAGATGTGTACCCAAATGACAATGGCAATCTTTTTTTAGTACACCACATCCCCGTTCGGCGCGATGGAGGTTTATTAAACAAACCCTTGCTACTCCAAATAGGTGCATGCCCAGATATTTTCGCGGTAGGTTTCGGAGGTTTCTTGGTAATAAGTTCTTACTGACCTGGTTGTGGTTTGGCGCGGAGTGCGCGCCGGCACCGACGCCGCGACTCCGCGCGACCCGCTGCCGTGCTCGGTCTGCGGGATGCCACACGTTATCATCGTCGCAGATAGGATTGTTCATATCTCTTAGTGGGCATACGCACCTTACGAGTAGTGTGCTAGAGGTGTTCTGATGCGAGTGTATGTCGCCTTGTCTGTTGGCGCAGAAGAAGTCTGGCGGCAGTTGGCTCGTGCGCAGCAGCGCCAGGAGGGGGGCGCCCCCGGCACGGCCCGCACACGCTGCCGCCACCTCGTACGTCTGGTCCGCCAGCAACATGTCCCGGCGGGCTGCAAGCACAACACAATACTACACAGACACGCTACCAACTCGACTAATATCAAATCAATGTTCTCTTCTGTCAATGTACCTAGTAATTTCAGGTAAAGTATTAATTGGTTGTATATGATGCAACAAGAAAACGCAACGTTCGGTAAACTGCGTAGATTCTATTAGCTGGCGCCTGTTGGTAGGGACCAGCCTTAAGCGCTCAATAAAATAAGGTTTACTAAAATACTAATGCATTGCTGCCAGGCTGCACACGTCCCGATGGCCCGGAGCCCGGAGCCCGGAGCCCGGAGTGCGGCAGCCCGGAGCCCGGAGCCCGGAGCCCGGCAGCCTGGTAAGTACACAGGTACATGTCCGGGTTCGTCACCATTACCTGTCTGAGGCGAGGTGGTAAAATCTCACTCTGCTCTCTCATTCAGTCAAGTTTATCTTAATTCTTAAGCTGTTCTTGTTGTCCGCCGCGTTCTTTACCTGAATTAATAACAATAGAAAACGTATGTAATGGTTTTTTGAGAACGTTCTCCTTGTTGTCGAAGTCGGTTAAAAAGGAAAAATAATGAATTCAATTAGTTTACTGTACTGATTAATAAATAATATAATTATTAAATATACTTAACTGATTCCGAGACATTTTCGAGTTTCAGAAAGAAATATTCGCAAAAAAAATTTTGTTGTAAAGAAGTCCCCGCTTTTCGTTTCCCTTGAACTGTAGGTACATTAGCTCTACCTATTCCGATCACTGGACATGACGTAACAAACATAAATAAAATACTACCGAATTGAGAACCTTCTCCTTTTTTGAAGTCGATTAAAAACAGATATGGGGCGAATATATGGGGCGAATATGCCCCTTTCAGATCGGACAGTGTTTTTTTAATATATTGTTTAGGTACCTGGGTATTTCTCATCAAATTTCGAAATTTGATTCCCGAGACATTGGTACTGAGTCACATAGGTTTAAGTACTTTATTCTCAAAAAGACAAAAGAGCCACTTATATGAGAACATAAGATAACATAAAGTAATAAACTTATTTTAGGTAACGGTCACTGATACAGTACAATTGTCTAAAACTGATTTTGTTTTGGGTTACATGTTTTAACAGTTTTATTCTCAACTTAGGTTAATACAGGTTTTAGTGAGTGGTTTCGAGTATGTAGTTCGATCATTTTGATTTAAAACCGCTGAAAGAGCTTACATTTTTATGTAAGATGGTATATTATTATAAAATTGTGCTCCTTCACAGGTGATATTCTTTTCAGCATAATTTGTACGAGTCTTTGGTAGTACAAGTAAGCTGGGTCGACGAAGACTGCGTTTACATATTTGAGATTTCTTGGTAAACGTAACGTTTGTGTGAATGGTTCCATCCATTATTTTTCTAATTAGGATACGAGTATCATACATATAAAGTTGTTTGAAATTCATCAGTTTTGTTTCTTTAACAAATTTATATGTTGGTGTTAAGTATGGATAGCGAAACAGTGCCTTTGCAGTTTTGCAGTTCCTGTAGCTTGGTGTCACCGGCGCTACCCCAGATTTCTATGAGATGTAATAAACGTGATTTGACACATGACATGCATTAACTATGTATGTATTTTTTTTTTGTTTCAATGCACGCTCTCTGTACTACTTTTGTTTAAAAAGAAAACGTATTACCGCCAAAGAAAAAAAGTTATGATTAGTTTGTTACCGTGAAAGTCATTCCCTCACCTTGTCCCTTAGTCCAATAATATTTACTAAAATGCCTGTTCATGTCAAGTAAAACAATATTCTAACTAACTAAATATTGCAAATATAATAGAAAGATAGTCTTATTGTACATGAAAACTTTCATTGCACAAAGACGAATTTATAAAAAAGAAAATTCAGATTTAAATATGTCCCGCCAGATAAAATCATTCCCTCACCGTATTACTGATATTCGATTTCTGAACGTAGGTATCAAACGGTATATTTATGTAAGAACGCAACCATAATTTTTTTGAACCTGGCAATTCTCTCAAATGTTTCAACATGTCGATTTCTTCTCAACTGTATGCAGGGTTGGGCAGTATTTGAATTTGTAATTTGTATTTCAAATAAAGCAAAGCATGTATTTTCCCCAACCGACTGGGTTTGTGAAAAAAAATATTACGTTGAAAATAGTTAAGAGTTATATTTATGGCGGTCATTACCTAACATTACGAATTATGTTTAAGGCTTAAGGTATTTTAGTAGACATGTATATGTTTTGTTGTTTTACGCGTGTTTGGGAGTAAAATGCATATTCGAAATGTTAAAAGCAAATTGAGGTTATGTGCCGGTGTTTTTGCAGATTTGATGAAAACATTGATGAAAACCGCATGAAAATCTGAAAACTTAGTAGTTTTTGAGGTTAACGTGAACAGACCGACAGATGCAAAGGAGGATTTTGTTTTATATGTAGTGATAGTGATTCTACAATTCTTTTAGATTTTTTACTTATTTCTTGGAACTTGTATTTCATTGTATTTAATTTAAAACAGGTACATATATATGGAAGAAAAATGGCAAGATCAAAGAAGTTGAGTGCTGCAGAAAAGAAACTATAAAGGAAAGAAAATTACTATTCTTTATTAGTGTATTTGTTACTTTTTTGAGTTTATATTATTGACTATAAGTACAAAGTTTTGAGTTACAATTCTTCAGAATAATAGTTCATAGTTAAACATAATAAAAATTACATCATTCCATATATTATTTGTTTTTATCATAATATATTTAAAATCATACCCTCACTTTGTTGATTATTCCCCTCATTTTTTTTAATTGCTTTTTTTAAATTATAGACAAAAATATGGAAGACTCCTAAAAGGATCTCTTAAAGCTATATTTTTGATTTCTGCAAAAAAACGAATTTTCCAAAAAAAAATATTCAAAAATATCTGAAATTTCGAAATTTTGGTAAGAAATACGCACCTACGGTCTAAAAAACATCGGTTTCGGTCGCTCTTGCAACCGAAAATGTCGAAGTTTTTTCGAGCACTGCTCAGTTAACACAGGTCCTTCGAAGCTTCGGCCCATAGTGCTGCTGGACGAGGCGGGCAAGATACTCGAGCGAATAATAATAGCGATAATCGCGGACCGCTTCGTCAGCCACTTGTGTACAGAGGGGCCGAACCTGGACGACAGTCAGTTTGGGTTCCGGCATGGGCGCTCTACCATCGACGCCATAATGAGAGTGAGAGTCTTCGCAGAGGAAGCGGTGTCCCGGGGTGGGGTGTTGCTGGCGGTGTCCTTGGACATCTTCAATGCGTTCAAAACTCAGCCCTGCCCCCGTATTCACAACGCTTCGATTCGATTTCCATTTCGGAAAGTCGTATCTCGCTCGTTTTCGTAATGCCAAAAAAAGACAGACATACGACTGTCAGACGACTGTGTACGAGTGTCAGACTTTTACTGACTAAAACCCACCCATGTTCCTTCATCGCCCTTTGTGTTCCGGGGCCGCGGTATCTCTTTCGAACAACCCGCAGCACCCGGCAGGCATCGGCCCTTGCGGGCCCCTTCCCTATGCTGACATCTCTTTGAGGCGCGCCTGGAACATGAACGCGCCGTCGACACGGCATCAGGTAGGGCCCTGCCATACCATCGGGTGCCTTCCTACCTCCGCAACATTGTGGGGGCTTATCTGGCAGGAAAGTGTGTCACCTACACGGGACGCGACGGCACAGGCTGTCGCGAGATGTCGTGCGGCTGTTCATTCCGCTCGGATGAACGTTGGAGTTCATTCAGCTCCTCTTAAAAATACAAAAAAATGGGGGGAATAAACAAACAAACACTTTTCCACAAAGTGATAAAACGTAATTTCTTATAAAATAACTTAAATAACACTACATTTTTTTTAAATAAATTAATATAATACTGCAAACATGGTCGTCCGCGCTCTTTTTGTGTGTGTGAGTCCATATTTTTTTTTATATTTTTTTTTCTTCGTAACTAATTGACAGGCTCATGCAAAATCTCCGATCGACGGCATCCGTTCACGGACTTGACCTGTACATCCGCGCCGCTTAGCTCAACCATATTTTAGGGAACTTAACGACCGGTTGTACAGCGCCAGCATCGGCAGAGCTTTTTCGTGAGTGTGACAGACTCACTCTGACATGCAGTTTTACAATATCTGTTTTATTTTAGTTATTTTACAGGGAATACAGACGAGGTTATTGTTACAGTTTGGTTTGTTATTGAGGTTTGGATGGGGACTTGCTAGGTGGTATTTATGTCGGTTTTCTGACCAGGGACTTCGCACGCCTGAGCAAAGCTTCTACAATGACTGCGTCTCGATGCTGCATGGCCGTCTTCAAGTTGTACTCGACGATCACTTTAGTAGGCGCATCCATCGCCCTCTTTGCAAAGTGGCCCGTGGCGTCATCGGTGTCGTCGGTGTAATAGACGCAACTGACTGTATGTCTCGACACCGCCACTACCGCGTGGGAGATGCTGTCGTGAATTTGGAGCCTCCTGGACTTGCTGTTGATGATGATTACACTGTCGTAGGTCAAACCCTGAGCCTCGTGGATGGTTAACGTGCGCGACCCTTCGCCGGACCCAAATCCCTGGCTGATGAGAGAAGCTTTCTCCTCTTGCGTATGGACCAGGAATAGGGTGTTTTGGGGAGTGCTCGGTATTTGCGCTCCTGTGTAACCTTTGACGCTTAGTGAGTGGACCCGCGACAGCGACGACTTGGAGGAATATATACCGGAGTATATGTCGCTCAGTGCAAGTGCCACATCCATCGGATTGCGGTGTGTGCAAAGCAGCTCCTGGGTGATGCCAGCCACCAGGTTTGGACGGGTATACCTTAATTTGAATAGATTCTCTCTGTCCAGAAATGGTAGCTGGTTTATGTCTCCGATGAGGACAACCTCACGTGCTCCTGACAACTTTACTGCCATAACTATGGCCCCAAAATGGTTCATAAGAGCCTCGTCTACCGTGAGGCGGTAGCATTTCTCTTCTTTCTTGAACCCGTTGACTAAGATTGAGGCCATAGTGCGCACCTTTGTCTTTACTCGGTCTCCTAAGCGGTGCGCAAGCTTCTCTCTCAGGTCTTTGGCAGCTTCGGTCGTCGCGGTGGCTACGAGGTCTTTCTCCCCATCGAAGTGCTTCACCACCCAGGTTGTCTTGCCGCAACCCGAAACTCCGTTAACCCACCTGATATTGGGTACCGCCCAACTTTCCTGCGATGCTGGGTTGCCTGAGGTCCCCGAAATGGACTATGCTATTTCAAGGATCTTATCGTCCAACATGATCTTGGTACATTTGGCGGTAACCACTATCGGGTCGTCATTTGGTGCTCGGAACTTCAGTTTCCCTACGCGCTCCTTTTCCTCCTCGTTCAGGGCCACGAAACCGTTCTTTGCGCTGTAGGCTGCCATGTACAACCCTGTCATTTCCCTTTTGATGACTTGGGATCTGACATTGTCGTACACTTCATCACTTTCAAATTGATTTTATTGTTATACGTTACAGGAAAAGGTATAATGTATTATATATTTCTGGAAACCTCGTCTTTTTAAGACTATGAAACAACTAATATGTATTTAATAGTAAGTTAAGGTTTACTTTAAAATAATTGCAAAATAAAATATGGTAAAAAAAGTTTTTTTTAAAGTTCATCGAGACTTTGGACAGTTGCCCACGTTTACCCCTGCTTTACATTTAATGTTCATTTGTAACCTAGCTATCCATAAACATAATCAAATAAAATCAGCTGCGGGTATTTGCGGTTTTCGGAGTAATTAATAAAAATGTGATAAGAGTCAGAAAACGGAAAACCGCTCGCTATCCTGCTATTGCTGTTTACATCAATAGTTTGCGGTAAGTTTTGTAATTTATAATTGATTATAAGGCATTTATCTTTTTTGCACTAATGTTGCATAGTATATAAACAGTGTTTTCATTCCATTGTAAATAACAAAATAGTGGTGATTTAACAGAAGTGTAATTGTTACGAATACAGGATCGACCTACCGGGATGAAAAGTAGCCTATGTGCTATTCCAAACTATAATCCAGGGGTGTCAAGCTCAATTTTGCAGAGGGCCATATATTAGATTAAGAATGTGTAGGCGGGCCAGGTTCAAATTAAAAAACTAAAACATAATGAATTATCGAGTAAAAAGGTATGGTTTCATTCGACTTTTGTGATGTTATTTCAATTATGATTTGATTACTAATAAAATCAATCCCTAATTAGCCTTTTCATTACAGCTGTAGCACTGTAAAAGAGAATATAGAAAAAAGGTACATTTTGCGAAAGGTGCATTATGAGAAAGGTGCATTTTGAGAAAGGTACGTTTTGAGAAAGGTACGTTTTGCGTATGGGGTGCATTTTGCGAAAGGTACATTCTGCGACTGAACCAATATAACTACGTGTTTTGTTGACTCTTCAAAATGTCTACTTTGAAGTGTTCTAAACGTGAAATAATACTTTCGTATATCGAAGGAGGAAAATCATTGGAGGCATTATCAACAGTGTTAAAAGAAAATTATCATGTATCTGAAGACAACTTATGTTTCATCCTCAGTGATTTTCTAAGACATATTATTCCCGCTTTTAATAAACGATGGACAGAAGCTTCACGGAACAAGAATACATTTTTAATTAAAAACAGTAACTGGTTGGAATCAGAATATTCAATAACTTTACCGGACTCTGAAGACGTTACAACCGACTCCACACCATCTACTTCTTTCCGATTTGAACACGTCTATAATGCATATCTTCAAGGTTACGTTCGATAGGAGAAGGAACTGAAGCTAAACTTGTGGAAACGTTAAGGTTTGCTGACAGTGAAAATAAGACCTTATTTTCGAGTCTCATGGAAGACGCAAGGCAGACAAAAATGTTAACGGATGAAGAAGCATTGAGCGTATTTATTGACTTGGATTTAACGAAAACGCAATATTTGTACTTGAGAAATTTAACGAACGAACGAAAATGTTTTGTGTTTCCGCCATATTACAAAGTACAAGAAGTTAAAACTAGAAAGAAATGATTTTACATATTTCCTATAATCTGTCTTTTCAAACATGGTCAGCCACAAGCGAAGATAAGAAACGACTAAAGCAAGAGAAGAAAACCCTGGTACAAAGGCGTTTCCGTGAAGAGCTAGGATTGATCATCGACAAACCAAGACAAGTAAGTGGTAATTCTAATGACGGTAATACTGCCAGAAGATTTTTTTTACAATGCAAGCTGCTCTGCTGAAATTACAGGAATGGATATAAATTTGATTAAACGACTTTACATAATTCTGCAAGCTCTTTCATCGGGTGTAATGATAAATGCTGAAAAATTTTGCAGTTATGCTATGGAGACTGCCAGGATCTATGTGAGCAATTATGAATGGTACTACATGCCATCTTCAGTTCACAAAATTTTGATTCATGGAGAAAGTGTCATAAAGCATTTTGCAGTACTTCCTATTGGTCAACTTTCGGAAGATGCACAAGAATCTCGCAATAAGGATTATAAAAAATTTCGTCTACATCATGCTAGAAAATGCTCAAGATCCGCTACAAACGCGGATGTATTTCATACTCTTCTTTATACTTCAGATCCTTACATTACCAGCATTAGAAAACCGTATACTAAAAACGTGAAGGAACTTGATGAAGACACCTTAGATCTTTTGAAAGTGAACGAATTAATTTTAGATCCCGAAATTCATCAAGTATAAATAACATAACATTTAGTAAACAGTACAATTAATTAATTAATTTGTGTTCGATTATAATCTTAAAAAAAATGTTTTTATTATTTAATTTGATTTGTATTATGATGTACTATATGATATTTTGTTTTTGTAAACATTAAAATAATAGTATTTAAAGGGACGTCAGGACATTCCACGATATCATTTGGATCCATAGTTGATTTTATTAGGACGTGGGTAGTCGGGTGAGAAGAATCAAACGATATACTTTGGATATAATCACAAAGTATAATCAGGATCTTATGGCACAATAATTTAGGAACACTTAATAAAACACTCAGACACTCCACCAAAAACGTAGCGTGTATTCGATGCGAACGGGCCGCCTCTCGGATTCGAACTGAACTGTCGCGCCGTTCATTTTCCCCACGCCAGCCCTTGATGTTGCGTCAGAACGAATGACAACCGATTACTTCAATAGATGGCGTTTGGCATATTATAAGGACGGGGCTTAGACACAATGAAACATCTGTAATGCTGATTAAATACTGAGTATATTTGGTCCAATGGATATTATTATAAGCATGCACACAAGCATACATACGTCAAATACATACTACATCACACCTCCCCTCGGTAAAATAAGGTGAAATATAAAATACCTACATTTTATTTTTTACCTTAGGATAACATTTGAAACTTAAAAACTACATGCATTAAAATTATCTTATTGTTATTTAAACAATGATTGCTTGTTTTATAAACATTAACCGAGCGAGTAACTAGATCTCCATCATCATGTCATTAACATTATTGTTATCTAAACTTAAATGGTCTTACTATTCTACTTATTCATAACTATACATACCAGCATGTGGTGCAATTTATGTATTGCAATTGAATGAGATTTATAAACATTCGCTTAATGTTTCATATGGTCTATAGCTAACGATGATTACCTAAGTCAAACATAATTAGTCATAGTACAATTTCGTACGATTCTTATGAACTAAATCTAATTTACCATTAATATTCACCTCCACATTGGGTGACAGATCTCGGACAACCTCGTAGGGTCCCGTATAAAGGTTCGTCAACTTATTACCAGTTTCGCTTTTAATTAATAAACGGTCTCCCTGTTTATATTTAGTAGGACTTATGTGGTGATCATATTTATCTTTCCTTTGTAATTTACTTTTGATTAAATTATCTCTCGCCTCTGTTTGTGATATTTGTAATCGATATTTGAGCTCGAGGGGGTAGCTATCATAGTTATATAGTGGCTCTACGGATTTGGTAAGATTACTTGGCAAATTACATATCTTTCCATAGACGAGTTCAAATGGCGTAAATTTTGTTGAAGTGTGTACCGTCGTGTTGTATGCAAAGCACCAAAATGGGAGCCAAGTGCTCCATGAGTCTGGTTTATTTTCCGTCTGTATTCTTAAAAACGCCCCTAAACTTTTGTGTGAGTTCTCTAAAGCCCCGATACTTTCATGGTGATATGCTGTTGAATTTAATTTAGTGATATTAAGAATTTTACATACCTCTTTAAAGGTGTCAGACATGAATTCCGCACCTCGATCAGTAGCAACCTCTCTTGGAATGCCGTGTTGGAGAATAAAGTTGTTCACAAACACTCGTGCGACTTCTTCTGATGTTTTAGAAACCAAAGGAAACGCACATACATATTTTGACAGCTCACATTGTAGTGTTAGAATATATGAATGGTTATAACAATCCCTATCAAGCGGTCCCACTAAATCCAAATATATTTTTTCAAAGGTAGTATGAGACGTAGAGGTAATAGTCATTGGTTCTTTAGCAAATGCCGTATACTTTTGTTGCTGACATTTTGGACATTTTTTGACAAAGTTAGCAATATCTTTTTCGAGTCCCGGCCAGAAGTAATATTTTTTAATGCTATTGAACATACGTCTAATGCCAGCATGACCGCTTGTAGGTAATAGATGGAAGTCATTTAAAATTACTTTCCTATCGTCTTTATTTTCGATTCTCTCTCCTTCCTTTATAATAATTATAGATAGCCTTTTCCAGTTAGAACACCTTTTTACCTCACTTGTGAACTTTTGTATAAAGATCCTGTTGTTCTTATTTTTCATTATAAAAATTTTATCTGTATTAATTGTGGCACAAAATTCACACAACTCCTTCATGAACTCTGCTGGCGTCAGCTGGGATTGTGCTGACGGTTTAATAAATATCGTAAGTTGATAGCTATCGAACATAAAAATATTATTTTCATGAGTAATTTTATTCGTGATTCGTAATTTATTTAAATACTTCAGATCGGCAAACCTAAGTTCAACTGCATTTTTCGGAGCATTATTAGTTTCTACTAGCCTTGGCTCGTTCTGGAGTCTCTCTGCGCTCGTAACATTTTGATTTACAGAAATATTTGTTTCTAATCTTTTCTTTTGGGCTCGCGTCATGACGCATGATATACACTTATTTAATTCTTTTAGTTCCTTGGATGACACTGTAATACGAGAAAGCGCATCTGCGGCTGCATTCTCTTTGCCTTTTACATATTCAATAACATAATCGTATTCCTCTAAGCATAACCTAAACTTAAGCAATCTGCTTGAGGGGTCTTTTAAACTAAACAAATATACTAGCGGTTTATGGTCGGTAACGATTTTGAAGGTTCGACCATATAAATACGGCCTGAAATGCTTCACAGCCCATACGATAGCTAGGAGCTCTTTTCAATCGTTGGGTAATTTAGCTCGGCCTTGTTTAGGCTTCTACTAGCGTACGCGACTGGGCGGCCGTCAGAGTTTGCTAAAATAGCTCCCACTGCGTAACCCGATGCATCAGTCTGTATAATAAATGTGTTTTTACTTGATAAATCGGGGTATTGTAGAACGGGAGGCGATATTATACATTTCTTTAAAATTTCAAATGCCTTTTGGCAATTATCATCCCATTTAAATTTAGTATTTTTTCTACATAACAAATTTAAGTGATAAACTATTTCTGCAAATTTCGGTATGAATTTTCTATAATAGTTAGTAAACGCCACGAATCGCTTAACTTCATCCGCGCTTTTAGGCACAGGATAGTCTTGCACTGTTTTTATTTTGTCTGGGTCGGGTAAAACCCCTTCTCCTGATACAATATGGCCTAAGTAGAGCAATTCCTTTTGTAGAAAATTACATTTCACCGGGTTTAATTTCAAATTAACTTCACGTAATCGTTCAAATATTTCAATTAAATTTCTATTATGCTCTGCCAGGCTTCGGCCAAAAACTATCAGATCATCTTGATAACACAAGCATTTTTCGTAACAAAGACCAGACATAGCCATAGTCATCATGCGCGAAAAGGAACTGGGGCTTGTCTTAAGCCCCATCGGCATTCTGGTCATTTGAAACTGTCCCGAACAAAAAGCTGTATACTTCCTGCTATCCGGCTCTAGTTCGACGTTATAAAATCCCTGATTGAGGTCTAAATGCGTAAAATAAATACATCCGGATAAAGAATCTAATATTTCACTGATATTAGGCAATGGAAATTTATCTTCCTGTATACTGTTATTTAATTTGCGATAGTCTATGACTAAACGCCATTTTTTCAATCCATTTATATCTGCTTTCTTAGGCACCAAAAGAACGGGGCTCGACCACTCACTGTTACATGGTTCTATGATACCTTGTTCGAGCATATTATCTATTTGTTTCCTTATTTCCCCTTTTTGTGAATGTGGGAGTCTATAAGGCTTAGAATACAATGGCGTGGTTTGTGGCTTTAAATTTATCGAGTGTTTGTATATTTTTGTGGCAGTTAATTTATCCCCTTTAAGATAGAAAATATCGTTATATTTTGCACATATGTTTTTAATAGTATCGCGTTCTTCCGTTTTCAAGTGGTTTAAATTGAGTAATGGGAAAAGATGTTTTACCCTTTCCGCATATTTTGTCGTGGGTTCGGGAAATTCACAAACATTATAATCATTAGCTAAGAGTATCGTGGGTTTAAAATCTTTTAAATCAATATCTTTTCCCGTGGTATTTAAAAATCGTACTGGTATTCGCCCTTTAATCGGTTTTGATAAAGTACTTGCTAAATATAATCCTTCCTTTACTTCAGTAGCGCAAACTACGCATTCCTGCCGAATTTCAGTTTTGATAAGATGAACTGATTCTGATCTAGCGGGTATAGTTAATAAATTGTTCTCCGAAGTGATAGGTAAATCTATTTTTATGGTCTCATTCCATAGTTGTATAGAATTGTTGCCCAAGTTTAAAACTGATTTATATTTGCTTAGAAAATCTTGGCCTAATATGCCACTAGCCTTACATGGTAACGATTTAAATACGAAGAATTTATTGCTTACAGTGTGATCACCCGAATATAGATTAATATAAACATATCCGATTGCTTGTACTTTGCCTCCGATACCATCAACAACAAGTGTCTCTTTTTGGATAGGAATGTTATTCTTGATCACGTGTTCATATTTTATGGCTGAAATAGAAGCCCCGGTATCAATAAGCCAACTATGTAAGTCCCCACAAGGATTAATGTTCAAATTAATATGACATACATTATTACAAGACAATATTACATTTTTATTCACGAAAAAACTTATCGTGTTCTGACTCTTTAGACTCTTTGTTTTCTTGTGAACCTGAGTCTGTCAAAATATGCATTTCTTGTTCATCTCCCTCAGCATTTCTAGTGCGACTGTAAAATATCTTACCTCTGTTGCCTCGAGATGACCTTGGTGCAGCTCGTCCTCTGAATTGACCACCTGTCCAGCTGCTGTCGTCTGCCTGAGATTGAATACCCTGATCTGGCACCTGTCCACGCCCTGGTGTATGCTGACCTCTATTCCTGAACCGACCCCTAAAATTCCTGTTTTGATAAAAGTTATTTCTGTTATTATAACGCATAGCCAAGATATCACCTGATGTCGACGGGGATGTCATTTGTTCATCTATAGCAGCTTGAACAGCATCACTCAAAGACGAATAATTCCTAGCTGCGATTATGGTGCTCAACCGCCGATTTCTCAAACCATCTGCGAAACTTTTTATAGCTTGTTTTTCATTTATTGGCTTCAACACACTAAAACTGGTCTCATTGCCTTCGGATTGAGAGATGGTTAAATCTACAAATAAATCTGAAATTTGTTTACCATACTCGTCTATAGAAAGATCGTTTTGTCGCAGATTAAATAATTTATGTTGAAGCGCCGTTGCCGACTTTTTGGGCAACAGATGAGTTTTCATAGCCTTAATCAAACCGTCAACTGAGTCATATTTACTGTCTAGTTTTAGTTTAGCCGCCTGTGACAAACGACTTTTCAAAACAAAGTTAACTAATTTATTTTGGCCTTCCTGGTCGAGCTCGGATTGATAGTATTCTACACCGTCAATGAGCTGCTTTGTACTAGCCTCATCATCTTTCAAAACTGGTAATAAATTCAATGCAACCTTCAGATCGAATTTAGCCATATTTTCTGCCTTACTAGTGTATTTCTCTACTGATGAATTACTGCATAAGTCTAATATGCTGTCGTATAAAGTATAAAACTGTGAAATTTGCTCATTAAATTTTATAGATTCATCCTCCTTTAATTTGGGTCTCAACGCTTTTAACTCTTCCAAACTACAATTAAACTGACTAACTAAATTATCTGCTTCTTTCAATTTTTTCAACACTATTTCACCTTTACGCCTAGCGGGCCCGATTTTCACCAAATATGTTTTTACTTTATTAAGCTCAGTACTTAAATTAATTAAGTGTTCATACATTACGGTCCATTATAAAACAGATATAGATATGATTATTCACATAGATTTCTTCACATACACCGATTCACTGTAAAGCACTTTGACACATTTTTATTACGCAATCACACAAAATCTTCTAGCCGTAGTCATCTGGTTTCCGTTTTTGATAGGCCTTTCTACTCGTTACTTTACTGGAGTTCCCTTGCAGGAATTGGTAGCTCTGCAATTACAATCTTCACATATGACTGGTACTCCTGGACTCCGATAATGCCTGCTTCGATCAGAACGCCTCAGGACATGACGCGTTAATTGGTCTCTCATCCAAGCTTGATGGCATTTTTTATATAGCCTGTAGCCAATATACAAAAATCCGAGGAACAATATTGTACATATGACCATCAGCACTATGCTTATTGCTGACAGATGAAATTTAAATTCTTCCACTGTGGCTGAATTTTTTCCGCCACTGGCACTGTTTTGGTTTAAAAAGATTTCCTCACTTTGCACCTTAGATTGGCACATGATGATGATTGTCTTTTATAAAGTACGTAACTAGACGACTTTTACACAGATTGACACAATCCGGACTAATCGCTGCCATGATTAAGTTGATCCCAGATCAAATGTCACGGTCGCCATATAAGGACGGGGCTTAGACACAATGAAACATCTGTAATGCTGATTAAATACTGAGTATATTTGGTCCAATGGATATTATTATAAGCATGCACACAAGCATACATACGTCAAATACATACTACATCACAATATCCCGTTGACATTCACTCTCAAATAATAATCAAACGCGCCGTCACGGCCAGACTGACATTAGCACGTCCTCGTGCTGCTCCGTTTCTTTTGTCATTGAGTTACTCTGTAACAATAGGAAAATAAAACCCGCTGGGATTACCACTTTCATTTCGCTCGTCCTATCCTGACATGATAGGTACACTGTTCCTAAATTTGGACATTTAGAAACCCACGCTCACGTATACACTAGGCTATTACGTTTGACCTCACGCAAGCTATCACTGGCTAAGGCGTCCCTTCGACTAGCCATCATCTCCTATGGTGACTTGGGCCGGACAACCTAGCCCTCGACTAGTCATCATCTCATATGACGACACCAAACTCAGAGTGATAGCGTCCCTTCAACCAGTCATCAACTCATTTGACAACGTGGCCCGGACAACTGGCTCTACCCGTCATCTCATATGACCACATGTTAGTCTAATAGCATCAATCAATTCTCATAAAACTGACATAGCTTACCTTAAAATTCCTCACGCTCTGATGCTGTGAGGGTTGCTGAGCTTGCGGTTTCAGTACGACCGCTGGACACCGATAGTGTGTCACTATCATCATCTGGTGTTAGTGCCCTATCGATCTGGCTCTGCCCCGCCGTCTCGGCCTCCACTTCATCATTGTTAATTAATGTGGTAGCTATTTCTACCAGACCATCATGGCCCCCGGGTACTAAACGCAAATTTTCGTGAGCGTATTAATTGTAAGTTCGATTAGACCCATCAATGTTTTTCAGCTCATACCTATCATTTTCTAAAACCTTGGTAATTGAAAATGAACCTTTGAATTTTTTGTGAAGTTTTGTCTGATTGCACTCGTTGTTTCTTATAAAAACATACTCGCCTATAGCGAATGGCTTCACGACTGCCTTGCCTCGATTGAATCGTTCTACTTCTGCTGAAGCTGCTTTCGCAATGTTATCAGAGGCGTTTCGTCTGATGGAGTCTAAGTCTGATCGAGGTTCGGGTTCTGAACCTAATTCAATTGCAATTCTTGACATACCTAAAGATTGAGCTTTTATCCCAAACATTAGTTCTGTGGGTGCATATCCAGTTACCCTGGACCGCGTACTATTTAGAGCTAACTGGACATCTAGAAGTTCATCTCGCCAAGTTCTGTTCGGGTCGTTCTCAATTATGGTGAGAATACTTTTCAGGGTTGCGCATTACGCGTTCTACCTGGCCGTTTGCTCTACTAGATCCTGTTGCGATCAGATGAAGGTCTATGGAATGGTCCATACAAAATTCTCTAAACCCTGCGCTACTATAACATCTCCCTTGGTCAGCTATAACGCGTTCAGGTGCTCCAAAAAGGCAAACCGCTTTTTTTAGAGCTTTAATAGCACATGCTGAATCTAACGAAGGGGTATATTGAAGGAGAACATATTTGGTGAAGGAATCGATAATTACCGATGAGTATTCTTTGCGATCGCTTTTCAGCCCTCGGCGCTGAAAAGACTTCGCTTAATTTCTGTATGGACGTGGTTGATTAAAGTCCATGTACAGGAGGGCGGTATAACGGGGAGCCAATAGCTACTTTTGTTACGCTCAATTTTCCTATAAAGTACCCCTTTTCGAACATCGTAGGTATGGGCAACGGCTTCAGGAAGTTCTTTGTTGTTGTGTTTGTTAATAAGGTCCTGTATTTCGTTATCTCTCTTCTGTTCAACTGTCAGCCAACCCTGGTGGAGTTCAACGAATTGGACAGATTTGTTTCTCTTGGATAGACTGTTATCGGGATAGTTTGTAGTAGGTCCGTCGAGTGGATTTCTGGAGAGGAAATCGGCATGTTCCATGCAACTTCCTTGCTTGTGGATAATTTCTTCAAAATCATAAGCCTGGAGGAAGGCCCACCATCGGTGGACTCGGGGTGTAAGATCGGTTTTAGACTTTGACGCCTTAAGGGAATTACAGTCCGTGAAAACTGTGAAGTGCTGTCCATACAGATAATGTCTAAAATGCTCAACCGCTCGGACTACGGCCAGGGTTTCGAGTTCATAGGAATGGTAACGAGATTCAGTTTCGGTTGTCCGACGGCTAAAGTAGGATATCACATGTGGCAGATTATTACGTCTCTGAATTAATATTGCACCATACCCTTCAGAGCTCGCGTCTGTATGAAGCTCTACTGGGGATTTGGGGTCAAAGATCGTCAAGACGGGCTCTGTTGTCAATGTGCTAACTATGACTTTGTGGATCTCACTATGTTGGCTCGTCCAGGTTATCGGACCTTTCAGTTTTGTTAGGGGGTATAAAGGACCTACTAAGCGGGTATAATTTGGAATGAAACGCCGAAAATAAGATGCGAGACCTAGAAATTGACGAACTTGACTGGCTGTTCGTGGAGCAGGTGCGTCTGTTAGTGCTTGTACCATTCTAGGATTGGGAGTTACTTGACCTGATTTTACTACATAACCGAGGAAATCTACTTCATTTTTGATGAATTTACATTTGTGAATGTTTAAAGAAAAACCTGCCACAGATAGAGCTTTTAGTGTACAGTCTAAACGCTCAAGGCCGCGCATGACGTCATCAGAATAACAGAGGACGTCATCCATGTAAGCCAATACAACCGTATCCGTAAGCGAACCTAGAGCATTGTTAATACAACTTTGATAGACCGACGCAGCATTTCTTAGACCAAAGGGCATGGCAAGGAACTCATATTGCCCCTCGGGGGTCACGAAAGCTGTACGACCTACGCTGTCACCCTCGGGATCTATCAGAATTTGATGGTAGCCTGATGCCATGTCCAATGACGAGAAATAACAAGCCCCATGAAGACGATCTATCTGCCCATCAATTATCGGTAACGGGTAATGTTCCGGTCGGGTATTAGCGTTAAGCTCGCGACACACACATTCGATCAGAGTTGTCCTTCTTTTTAACGAGTAGTATCGGACTGGCAAAGGGTGACGTGCTCTCACGAATGACTCCAGCTTCTAAGAGATTTCTTATTTTATCCCTAACTATCTCCTTTTCTGCCGGTGACAACCTATAAGGACGCCGCTGTACAGTTTTATTTGGGTCAATTAACTCTATTCGCATGAAACCTGTAGAGACGCGACGCGTCGGTATGCCGTCTATAAAGAATTCGCGGTATTTTTGCAATAACTTGATGAGGGCTACCCTATGCTCGCCTTGTAAATCTGTACCAATGTTAGTAAAATCATATTGACTCGTTTTTTCTACAACGCCAACCTCCCTACGTGAAGAGAAATGAATGCGTTCGTTACTAATCTCGACATTAACTCTTGTCTAAAATATCCCTGCCTATAATAACCGGTTCACTAATAGCAGCGTTGGGAACTACATGAAATAATACATCTAATTGAATGCCTTCAACATTGATGGGGCTAAGTATCTGCGAGTTACACTACATTATTATCTCCAATACCCGTGAGATATACATGTTCGTTACTTATTGCTCCCGGTAGCCTGCCAAGTCGGAAGTTACCAATGAACAGGCGGAACCACTATCAAAAAGAAAAGAAACGAGCTCACCCGCGGATGTAGTGAAGGTGCCGGTTGCAGGCCTCCGCTCGCACAGGTGTACTTCCCTGACAGCCGGTTTCTCGTTGCTCCCTTTGCGGTCCGGACACGCTGATGCAACGTGCCCTTGTTGACCACATACGTAACAAGTGACAGGGCGCGATTGGACTTGCGTCTTCATAGGTTGCTCTGCTGTCTTCGTAGAAGTTGCTCTAGCGACAGGCTCTTCGCGGCGTTTCCGACAGTTCACAGCTCGATGACCTGATATACCACACCGATGACATGTTCCAGAAAAACGTGATTAATTGTAGTGATTTGTAATCAGAAACAGACCTTTATTTTCCATAGTGCGGTGTGAGAACTGCGTCTCTAAGTGTTCTTTTCGTCGCTAAGACGTCTGGAAAGAACACTTTTATGACCGCCCCTGTACTCGAGGACTCGTATCAAGCTTGCCACTTCTTTACAGCCCCCTCCCGTATCTTCCTTCTCACGAACGATACGGGGACCTTGCTGTAGTCCGCTGTCTCGTTTGTTAGGGCTGCCTCCTTGGCCAGCTCGTCCACTCTCTCATTTCCGGCGGTTCCCACGTGGGCGCTGAGCCAAAAGAGCCTGACTTCTCGGCCCTCTTCTCTGATCTCACGGACGCATCTCCTGATTTGTAGTGCCAGGTGGTGAGTGACAGACGGACTCTTTAGCAGGTCAAGTGACGATCTTGAGTCACTTAAGATGCTTACGGAGGCCGCCCTGGATTCTCTTGCCATCCTGACCGCTCTGAAGAGAGCGTACATTTCCGATTGGAAGACCGTGTTGTGAGGCTCCAGGCCAAAAGTGCTAGACTTGGACTCCTTTCCGTTTTCCCACCAAGTTAGGGCAGCTCCGACTTTCCCCTCTATTTTGCTGCCGTCGGTGTATATTTGGGAACCGATTACTTGATGGGTTTCCAGGGTTTCGGGAGTCGAGTCCTCTAGGCGTGCATGCTCTGTTGTTGTGAGTAGCGCTGGGTGGGGTTTTTGGGAGTGGTGCACGTTGCACTCCAGCTCGCGGCCCGGCGGTATGAATTCTTGAGAATAACACTACATTGATCTAAAACGCAAAATGACAGATTAGCAAAGTATTTTGTCTCAAATGGTCAGAATCGTAAAAAGACAGATTAGCAAAATGACAGAATGACAGATGCGGAAATCGTCATATCTGAGTGCTACGAGTGTCACGAGTGATTTAACTATAACCTTTTATTTATTTGGTTTTTATTCACTTTGGCTTTACACGGTTATATCCTTTTATACACAATTAGTGCTCATTCACACGAGGATGTTTCGTTTATTTTTTTGACAAATCGTCTTTTTTCACGATTCGACAATTTTTTGACGGCGGTAATGCATTTTAAATGCCCGTGTTCACACGCATCACGAATCGTGGAAAATGACGGACATGTCTTCAATCACGTATCGTCAAAAAACACGAATCGTGATTTTTTTGCGACGGATTCAAAATATATAAATACGTCTAATTCCTCTGAGAAAGGCACCGTACCAATACCGTGCTCGAGTCTTTTCGCAGCAAAATTGAATTTAAAAAAAAATGCAGAAACTTAATGCGCCTCCTGAGCGATTTGGTCAAATTATCGAAAAATAAAAAGAATAATCCAGTTAGAACCAGAACAAAAATGACAATTGAAAATGAATGCACAACCGATATACTAATAGAATTAATTACTGGCGACATGTCTGTTGGATACGGGTTAGAAATAATATATTTAAAAAAATCTTTACCTCTTCTACCTGGAAATTATATACGATCATGTTGGGAATCCATTTTAGAAGATGCTTCACAAACAAGGGAACTTAAAGCTTTTACAACATATTTCGAAGGTCAGTGGTTAATGAAATTTTCGCCTGACTTATTGAGCTGTTCAAAAAATATGCATAGAACAACAAATGCATTCGAGGGCTGGCACCATCGCCTTGGCGTCAAGTTTCCTAAGAAGCCCCAAGTATAAAATTTTGAACATAAATTAATAGAAGAATGTAAGCATTATGACTACATAATAAGAAATAGTAAATACTTTTACTCTGAAAAAAAAATCGACGTAATTCCGACATTGCCGTTAATAAGAAACTCAGAAAGTACACTGACTTATTAAAACAAAATAAAATTACCCCAAAACAATTTCTAAAAAAAAATATTTTCGAAAGGTTAACTAAGACTTACTAATGTATAGACGATTATGTATTTTTTCAAAGAGACCCCTACCTTCTGTTATTGTTGATTTGATTTTTTTAAATTTATGTTGTTTTTTTTTTGTTAGCTTTGAATGTTCCACTGCTGGGCAAACTCTACTACTACTCTCTCTCTCTTCTTTCTGATGGGCCTTCCCCATTTCCTTATGTTCATTAACACTGACAAATAAAGTTTTTTTTAATAATCACTACTTGATGATTTTTATTTAACTCGAGATTGATCTGGCATTTTGCGAATCTGTCATTCTGCGAGTCTGCCATTACGCGAATCTGTCAATACTCGTATCTGTCATTATCAGATCTTGTCATTTTGCGACACCTGGCATTATCCGATTCTGACAATTCGACCTCTCGACGTCTACGCGCAATCGGTGCATTTGCTAACCAATTAATTGCTTAGGCTTGAGAACTTGTATTCGCTTCTTGCTATAGGTACCATTACCATAAGAATCATGACTATGGTATAAATTAAGTTGCATAATTTTGATGACGATTGTCGTGTTCGTTGACTTGATACGTTATTTGCGGATTTTTGATGTTCTTGCTCTTCTGATTGATTTTCATTAATAGGCATTAATGTTAGCTTTGATATTGTCTTTTGATTGATCCATTTTTCGCCCGAATAGTACCCACCCGGACATACCCATCTTTTCCGGGATGTAGTTCTGTGATTCTTCCTATAGCCCACTTTCCTGATGGTAGCTGTACGTCGTGTATGATAAACAATGTCGTTAATCTTCAAGTTCGTGTGCGATTGCCGCCATTTGCTACGCACTGACAATTGTATTCCCCTCTCCACCTTTTCCATAAATCATCCATGATTTTTGGGTGAGTTGCCACCTCGTACGTAAATCTTTTTCCGTTTCGATCAACGGCAAGGTTGGTCCACTTGCTAGAAAGTGGGATGGCGTGAGGTAATCCAAATCTTCTGGATCTTCACTTAGAGGGCACAATGGTCGTGTGTTCAAACATGCTTCGATTTGTGCTAGCACTGTTGAATATTCTTCTAACGTCAGCCTTTGTTCGCCAATCACTCTCTTTAGGTGGTACTTTAAGCTCTTCACAACTGCTTCCATACACCTCCCGCGCTTGGGCAGGATGGGGCGTTAAAGTGCCAATTGATCTCCATGTCGGAGATTGCTTCGTAAAATTCCACGTTTATCACTTTTTGGATGTTGAAGAATTCTGCTTGCTCCTACGAAGTTTGTACCATTGTCGCTGTATATATGTTTTGGGGTGCCTCTTCTTGCTGACATTCTGCGTAATGCTGATAAAAATGCTGAGGCGCAGATCCGAGACTACTTCCAGATGCACAGCTTTCGTGGCCATGCGAACACAGTGATGTATCCTTTTGTCGTCTTTACTCCTCGGCCTTTGTTTGTTTTAACGTAGACAAAGCCAGTGTACTCAACCCCTGAATGATAGAAAGGTCGTGCTGGATTGCTGCGTGCTGCAGTCAAGTCTTCCATCAACGGCTCCTGTTTGATTGGATCGTGACGTCTGCACTTGACATATGTTCTAAGGCGTTTCTTGATTGTTCGATTTACGCCTAGAATCCAATATTGTTGACGCAGCCAAGCTTGCGTGATTCGAGCTCCGCCATGATACGTCATCTGATGTCCTTGGTCAATCAGCAAGTTACTGAGATGAGAGTTTCTAGGTATTATGAGTGGATGTCTCATATTTTGATTGATATTCGCATTATTGTCGATCCTCCCGCCCACTCTCAGTAAGCCTTTTTGATCCAGGAATGGGTTCAACTTCAACAGCTTACTTTTTGCGCTGACTTGTTTGTGTTTCTGAAGACTGATGATATCTTCTCTGAATTCCGACTATTGGACTCGCTTGATGATGATATGTCGTGATTTCTTCATTTCGCCGATTTTTAAAAACTGTGGTTTGTGCTGATTACGTGTTATTGCGCGCAAGTCCAAGCTAGAACTCGCGTTGCTCTGTTGAAATTGCTACATTTATTTAATATGTTTTGGACAATAACATCATTTTGTTGAATGACGCTAGTTTGTGCTGCTTTTTTCATTTCGTCTTACGTAACATAACTTTTTTGTTTATGTTCATTTTCATCAAATGGTGATATCCACGTTGGTCCCTGCCACTATAGTGAATGTTCTTTGAGCTGCTCTGCTGAACATCCTCGGCTCGCACAATCAGCTGGATTTTCCGCTGACTTCACATAGTGCCAGTTCTTGATTGGGATTAATTCCGTGACTTGCTTCACTCTATTTGCCACAAATGGTTTCCAGCGATTTGGGTCTTTCTGAAGCCAGCCCAGGACAGCTGTTGAATCTGACCATCCGTATATCTTGATATTATGGTTCTGTAGAGTGTTTTGAACTACTTTAATCCTGCAATAAATTTCGCAAGCATACGCTTTTGTGGATGCGTTTTAGCTTGGTCGAGACAGGAGCCAGCCAGCTTAATGGGTCAAATATTTTGGATATATCTGACAATTAGGACCTCTTAGTAGCTGGAGCCGTTGATTTTGTGTCAATCTTCATTTCGAACTTGAATTGATCGTCCAGCGGGTGCCAGCGCAGCCCCAATGTTTTAGTTGACTCTTGATGTTAGAGTTCAAATGATTGCGCTGTGTTCAAGGTGACGTCATCTAATATCTCTAGTTTATTAGACGACCACTTTCTCAAATTAAATCCACCAGATCTGAGTAACTTGATAAGATCAGATTTTAGTTGCTTAGCTTCTTCGATGCTATGCTGTCCAGCCAACAAGTCGTCCATGTAGAAGCAGGTTTCAACAACGGCGGCCGCAGCAGGATACCTTGAGCGTTCATCTTCTGCTATTTGCTTCAGAGTCATCATGGCGAGAAATGGTGCAGATTTGGTGCCATGTTGTTAGCTCATATTTACATAATTTCTCTTGAGGTGAGTCGCGCCATATGATTTTTTGATATTGCAGATCATCCTCATGACATTAGATTTGTCTGAACATTTTCTCAATGTCCGCTGTAATTGCATATCTATGTTGTTTCCATCTCAAAATTTACGTAAATAAATCTTGTTGGAGATTTGGGCCACTGTACATGAAACCATTTAAACTGTTAGCCAGTCGATGTTTTTGCTGACGCATTAAACACCACACGTGCTGTTGTTGTCGCATAGGTGAGGTAAAATGCAATCTGGCTGTTTTTTATTCGTACACTCGCGCATGTGACCTAGTCTGATGTATTCATCGATGAATGTTTTGTAATCTTGCGCAATTTTTGGGTTTTTTCCAAACTTCTTTTCTAGTTGATAAAATTGTGCGACTGCCTTGGGTTTTGATTCTCCAAAGTTTTCCTTTATTTCTGGCTTTAGCGGTAGTCTTACAACATATCTGCCATCCTCCCGTCGCAAAGTTTCAGTCTGATACTGCTGAATGCACCGATGATCCTCTTTCGACATCTGCTGTCTTCAATGGCTCAAAACCTTTGTATGTCTGCAATATTGTTCATTACGACGTTGCAGTGATATGATTTGACGTTTCCGCTTAGTATCCAGCCAAGTTGAGTCAGTTGTGCTACAGGGACTGACTCATTTTCTTTGGTAATACCTCCCAGTATAATTTGAGAATATACGTCGGCGCCTAGTAGTAAATCTACAGGTCGGCTCGTATAGAATTCTGGATCTGCTAGCTGTATATTTTGTAGGTATGCCCATGGTGGTTTTGAGAAAGTCCTGTTGGGCAGGTTGTGTCACAGTGTGTTCATTATCAGCACATCTGCTTGAAATGTAAATTCAGTATGCAATGATGACGCGTTATACTGATCTCTCCTTGACTAGTGCCCATGCCAAATATGACGCCCTAGAATGCTTGTCTTGCTAGTTCTAGTTTTTGAGCTGCGCTTTCTGATATTAGTGAGACTTGTGAGCCTTGGTCAATAAGAGCCGCAATGTGTGATATGTCTCGTTACGTGCTTTGACACGAACGAGGGCTGTTGCTAGCAAAATTTCTACAATACTTTCATTTGAGACATGGTTGACAGTGTCTCGTGTCCTGTTTTCTCGTGATATGGACTGTTGTTCTTCTGCAGACGACAGAAATCTTTGTGGCGTTAAGACATTCGTTGGTAGTATCGAACATGAATTTAAATATAATAAATAATATCGAACGCAGTAAATCTTCGAGTTCCCATTTTTCAGAAATGTTCTCTAGTTCCACGCTCTTGACTGTACCCGACAACGCCTTGAAGTTGCTTTTTTGCTTTCGCAGCATTTCTTCCAGTTAGCTCGCATTTCCTTAAGAAACAGTTACGTACCGTTACAAGGATTGCTGTTTGCTTGATCGGGGTCAACTGATGAAGTATGTGAAGTTTCTTGATCATGTTTACCAGATGCCGATACTTGCATTTATGGCTTGCCCGGAGATTGATCTCTCTTACTTTCGCTAGGAGCCTTCGATTCGTATCGTTCGATAGTTTCCCGCGCTTCAGTGTAGAAGAGTTTCGTCTTTTGATAGCAATTATCGGTGAAATAACTGGGACTGCCAGTTTCGAATTCACATAATCTCACATGATTAGACTGGAACTCAGACCAATAATTATCTAGAGTTTGCAGTCGTTTCTTGATATTGTATGGAGTCTTACGTTCTGAAGAATCTTTCTTGAAGTTCCTTGATAGCTGCTCCATAGCTTGCATGATTTGTTGATTTTGATATTTTCCATTGTGGAACTCATGATTGACAGTTTTCTTGGTGATATTTCTGACCACTAGTCAACAGGAAGTGCTCTTGCAAACTCTCCGCGAGATTAGCGCCTTCTCAATCCAACCGGTTAGACCCGCTTGTGGAAAGCCGGCTGAACCGATTTGCAATGACGGAAAGAAGAACAAAGCACTCTCATTGATGATGGAGGCAGCAATCAATGGCTTGATGATGTTGGTAGACCGTTGACCGTCGTCCACAGGTTGTATTTGCAGGAACAACCACTACTATGTTCCCAACGTGATTGGATCCCGCTTATCCGGCTCGAAGGATGCTGATTGATGCAGTGATTACTGATTGATTGATATTTATTGATAAAAGTATGATTGCATGATAGATGAGTGCTAAATTAGCCGGCCCGGCGCAGGTAAAATGCTGACATATCGATATGAAGACTGTGCTGTGCTTGCACTGTACATTCAGATTCTTTCAAAATTGTAGTGGTTAAAAAATCATCAGAAGTTCCATCATGGTACTGTTAATGGTACTAGTGGCAACGAAGCAATCGCTGTCGAATCAACCATGAAGTACCTAGGTTTGGTGCTCGACAGCCATTGGGACTTCGACCCCCACTTTCAGCGCCTGGTGCCCAAGTTCATGGGCTCGGCGGACGCGCTGTCAAAGCTGCTTGCCAATATGGGGGGGGGGCGAGCTTCCGAGTTCTCAATCAATTTCCCTTTACGGGGCCCCGGATAGGCGTCCGACTTGACGGCCCGCACTATCGCAGTTCTGCGCAGAGAGCGATGGCCGTCAGGGTCATACGGGGATATCGCACGATCTCCTACGAGGCGGCTTGTATACTATCCGGATTCCCGCCGTGGGACCTGGAGGCGAAGACCCTCGCGACACTAAATCAGTGGCGCGAGGAGACCAAGGATCGGGGCGAAAGGCTGGTGCAGCGAGAAATAACGAAACTCGACCCAATCGAGGCAATCCGGTGAGTAGTCGACGACTGGCTCGGGAGGAAGCACGGTTCCCTGACATTTTGGGCGACGCAGGTGCTCTCGGGATATGGCTGCCTCAGGAAGTACCTGTGTCGCATCAGCAGGGAGCCGGTCGCTCGGTGCCATCACTGCGTCCACTGTCTGGAGAACACAGCGCGGCATACGCTGGCCGAGTGTGCCGCGTGGGATGAGCCGCGCCGTGCCCTCGTTACAGAGGTGGGAGGAGACCTGTCGCTGCCTACCGTTGTTCGCGCGATGGTCGGCAGCGCAGTGTCCTGGGATGCGGTGATGTCCTTCTGCAAAACCGTCATGTCGCAGAAGGAAGCTGCGGAAAGGGAGAGGAAGATGACGAGCTCGCGCCCATCCCGCAGCAGACGGACCTGGCGTCGGCAGAGGGCGGTCATCGCCCTCTTCCGGCCTCCCTAAACTGGTCCAGGGGTGACGGGTTCGGGGACATCCGTCGCCCCCATCACACTGAACCCGAGACGGCGGCGCGTAGTGTTCCACGCGCCTCTCTATGACGTAATGGGGGAGTTTTGTACACCTCACTCCCCCCGGGACGAGGCCCGCAGGTCAAGCGAGCCGGCACTAGTCAGGGGCAGCGGAAGTCGCATTAGTTCCCGCTGCCCCCCGACGCAATTGTGCGATGGAACACTGGTGTGGTTTTAGTCAGTACGAGTCTGACAGGCCTCTCCGCTCTCCCCAAGGCGGAGGACATCCGTTGAGGATTTCCACATCATGAAAAAAAAAGTCCTTCGAAGCTGCAAACTTGGTTTTACACTTTTGGTATCTGTCCTAACAACATCTCAAAAAAATTGTGCAATGCAATTATTTGAGACCTAACCGCTGACACAAAGCCTCGCACAATGTGTCTTGCTCGCCATACAAAACATATTTGTCGGATCCGGTCATTAATCATCATCCTAACCTTTTCCCAACTATGTTGGGGTCGGCTTCCAGTCTCACCGAATGCAGCTGAATACCAGTATTTTACATTGAGCGACTGCCTATCTGACCTCCACAACCCATTTAGTACTGGGTAATACGATGTCCATCGAACCGCGCATTAGTACGGACATGAAATGAATCGCAGGCGTGCCAGTGGTAACATCACGCGACCTACTTCTCAGTCTACCCACACCTGCAGCGTGAGTCGTGATGTTTTGAGCTCGCAGCATCATGCAGTGTCGGATCGCAACGGAGTAAGACGTCCCGGAACTGTATCCGATTCATTGTGCCTATTGTGTTAAATTGTAATTTCAAGTAATTTGTTTGTTTAATAAAAGCAGTGTACCCCGTGCTTGTACGATTTCATTGCACGAAAGCCATCTTCGGCCCACATGATTTCCGAGTTTATCGGAATAAATCCTGACCATACGACATATTTATGTTTTTTTTTTTTAAATAAGTAAGTATTAACCACTTCTTAGCCACGTGCGGTTCTGATAGGATGCAAGTTTGAAGCAGGCAATTTGGTTCCGAACACATGTGGACACGAAGTTTCTAACGCCCACACAGGCTGGAGATGCTGGCTGCGATAGCGGGTCCAAGGCTTGACCTATTTAAGGGTAATGTGACCTACCCACTGTAAGTGTGAATCCCTATATTATATAATTAAACCCTTTGATTGTGGCAATCGCTGCATCATTAGTACATGATACGTGTGCTGTGTAAATTTAAGTATTGAGAAGACTAAATGAAGCATTTCATTCCATTCAACACCTCATGCGAATCAAACCCTGTGTCTCACAATTAGTTCCCGCTGTGGTCAGCCGGTGGTAAGTCCATAGGACCTTACAAATGGCAAATGGATGCGCCGCGGGGCAGCACCAACAGCCTTCTGAATACCATATTGGGAAGGGTTGGTTGTCCGGTTGTGAGGCACTGGAATACTGTTCACGGATCTGGAGGGGTCCTTTTGAATGGAAAATAAATTAAAAGTTATAAATTCATAATTTAATGTTGACATTGTATAATAATATACTCTTAGATATTCCCTAATCCAACCTACATGGTCCGAGTAGAAAAAAAAGACATGGCGCGATGTGATAGCTTTTTGAACGGGCGGATTGTCAAAGAGTAGAATACTGATGGCTTGGCTTGGTTTTCAGATGCAACGGATTCGGTATTTATAAGGACTTTATAATGTTGATTAGGGTCGTGTTATATAATTCTGATGTACTTATTAATTACCTATGTGCTTGTTGCTGATTAAAAACAATTCGTAAGAAATATAACTTTCTAGGTTATTTAGTGATTTGTTCTTTAATAGTTTCTGCTTCTGGTCTCTAAGATCAGAAGTGGGATTACCACGCGTTCTAGGCCGTTTGCTATCTATTTAAATACTCAGTACGGTGTTAAAGTACTGTTGTGATTATTGTGTGCAAATTTCTCAACCGTAAGTACCTATGGAAGTTTTGTTTCTTACAAAATGTCAGGACGTTCGTCTCGGTCTAAATGACGTAGACACTCTCGTGAGCGACAATCTAGTGGAAGTTCTCGCAAAAATAGTCGCGATAATTCGGATGATCGTGATACACCGCCGATTGTCACACGCCACTGTCGGAACAGTCCCATGGACCGTAGAGATAGGTCATCTGGACGTCGTAGTGTTCGCATAGCCCACATATTCGCCCTCGTGGTCGTAGATATCGCGAAGATTCGTATGATCGCCGCGACAACTTGTGCGATGTAGCCCTTAATCGAGTTCTTACGAGATTATTCATTTATTTATTTATTACATTTGGGAAAACAAACAGTAGTATATTAAGCATAAACAATTCTGCCTTAAAATAAAACTTAACGAATATACTACCCACAACATTTTCCACAGATTACTATACTATATAATAAAAACAAGCTGTTAGCAAACGTTAACTGTAACTATCAGGGCAAACTTAATGAAAAAGAAGTTAAAAGAAAATAAAAAGGTAAAAAATATTCTATAAAAGATGTACAAAAAGAACAAATAATAATTCATGCGTGATATATCATACAGGTCCCTATCCTATACATAACTATACCTATACTTTGTAAAACTTATGGAGCCAACTGCTGATCCTTTAGAATTTTAATTATACAATTTAGATAGATTAGAAGTAATTGAGCGTAGATTGCCAACAGCATCTAGCAGTGATAGTCCGTTGCATCCAACTAGCGAGAGACGGTTATTGTCCTCCCTTCTGGTCGTACCAAGCCCTGATAGTAAGCATGGTTCGGGCGTAACCGAGACAATAACTGACGAGGTACAGGATAACTTACGTGCGACAGATGTGCATAGCGGGGATACAGACGTAGCGAACAGTATTGTTGGTGCCTTAAGTGCGCTTTTAAAAACAAAGTCTCATAACTTCTACATATCATCATTTGATCCAAGGGTCCAACGCTCGGCTAGCATGTTAAGATCTTGTAGAATTTTTATCAGTTTATGTCAAACCCGAACATCACAATAATACTGCTCGTGATTGTGCCTCTTCTAATAACTCGTCTAACCAACGTAAACGTGAGGCACCTACACAAGTTAGACAATAGCAGTGTCACTTGTCACATTTGCGGCAAAACGGGTCATAAGAAATGATATTGTCCATTGACTTTTATATTAAAAATGCCATATGGTCTGGCCAATGCTCCAATCGTCTATCAGAGGATTATGTCTTAAACATTAAAACCTCTCATTGACACCGGTAGAGTTCTATCCTATATCGATGACGTGCTGATCTTGCCCATCTCGGTAGTTGTAGGTCTTAAAACGTTAAGAGACGTTGTACAGATACTCTTACAGCCGCTGTATTTTCCATAAACTTAAAAAAGTTTACTTTTCTAGACATTGAGATTGAGTACCTAGAGCAACTGATTGGACATGGTCAGGTACGGCCGAGTCCAGGTAAAGTAGATGTGCTTGTACGTTCTCCAAAATCTACAAATGTGAAAGTAGTTTGCCAGTTTCTGGGGCTCGCAGGGTATTTTCGCCGTTATAATGCTGGCTATGCCTCTAAGACAGCAAGCATAGCAAGGCTGCTGAGGAAGGGTGAATGTTTTTCATGGGGCGCTGAGCAGGACGGGGCTCGCGACTATATTATGAATCGTTTAAATAATGAACCGGTTTTAACGATTTTTGACCCCCAGTTTGTTACAGAGCTTCTCACAGCCAATCAGCATTATCAGGATGCTTATGTAAATGAAGATCGAAAGCAGCCACATACGTTTGCTGTTGGTGACTTCGTGTTTTTTAAACAAAGTTGCTCAGACTACTGGAAGACTCCGGCATGCGCGGCCCGCATAGGGTTGGCCGAGCGCTGCCACACCACCATTTATGGCAATAAGACTCAAGCTGCTGCCGAACATATGATGTTATGGCGTGGCGAATGGATGCCGGAGATGTGCTCAGCTTTCTTTGAGAGTTGTGATATTTGTTATGAGCATGCTAACGTTTGGGCCTCTGCTCTGTTCCGCGGTCATAGTGGAGATATGCAGAACTTTTGGGCCTCTGTCTCAATGACGCGATGTATTACAAAGTCATAGCATGCTAACGTTTGGGCCTCTGCTTTGTTCCGCGGTCATACTGGAGACATGCAGAACTTTTGGGCCTCTACTATGTATTCGTGAAAACGACAAGCGAACGTTTGGGCCTCTGTCGATAACAATGTATGGCAAGTGATGGAAATCCGGATTCTGTCATTAGCGATGCATTGAATCTTTTGGATTTGAAGCTGTCTCAACTTTAAAATCACTATTGGTGGTCTTTGTTGCTGGCGCTTGAGTGCACGCTTGCGCCTCGAACACTGGTCAAATTTCAGGAACTGTAACTTACGAAACTACTTCAGGTTGAATACGCTTCAAACCTGTAGTCATGTTTATTTATTTATTTATTTATTTATTTAAAATAGGTACGCCAACAGTACATACATCAAACATTAAAGCATAAACATGTATAGGATAAGGTTCTTATGTAGGTACCAATTACAGGTGTACACAACATTCTTATAAGTTTAATAAAGCATCGTAGAGTTATATAAAATTAAAAGTAGAAATAAAATAGAAAATAAAAATTGAAAACAAAACATCTATGACTAACAGAGATCAAATAACAAACAAAAAATCCATATAAATACTAACTACTTGTGATTACATTTTTAAATGTCGGTTTAAATGAGAGCGCAACAGGGTTTTGAACTTCGGCAGGGAACTAAAGAACACATCCAAGTCAGGCAACTTCGAATTAAATTCATTGTATTGAATGCACATTCTTGATACTGGTGAGTGTCTCCCAATGTTACTTCTACTGGCTGGAGGTTGAAAAAGTCTAGAAATTGGCTGTCTAGGTCGATTATATGGGACTGACAACATGATGCGTTCTAGCAACTGTTCACATTCAATTTGATTATTGACAACCTTATGCAGAAAAACTAAGTCATGGACGGTGCGACGGCTTCGAAGTGGCTCAATATGAAAAAAGGCCAGACGTTGTTCGTATGGACATCTGTGGGATATTCCTGAGGACACATATGCTATATGTCTTGTAAACGCTCGCTGGATGTTCTCGAGACGCTGCGAATGAACAGTATACATAGGATTCCACGCTATACTGGCATACTCTAGTTGAGAACGCACCAAAGCCTTGAAAAGGGTAATTTTAGTTTTAGCCCCAAAAGATTTCGCATTTCTCTTGATAAAACCTAACATTTGAGCCGATTTCTTTACAGTGTCAGAGATATGAGAGGTGAACTTTAGTTTTTGGTCTAAATTTACTCCTAGGTCACGGATTTCCGTAACCTCTTGTAAAGTAATATTATTTATTTTGTAAGCGGAGATCAAAGGCTGTAATTTACGGCTGAAACGGATGTTATTTAGTTACTCATGTACTCTTATGTATTTTCAGATATTGATGATGATCAAAATATTTTAAAAGGCTTGGTTTGCTACCATTACCATCACTATATTTGTATGAAGCATGTATGTTTGTTAGGAAATATAAAGAATTATTTAAAACAGCAGAGGAAATAAGTTCTCGAAGTCGTCGTGATCCATACAGACTTGTACTAGATGAGCTCCCTAGGTTAGCAAAATATAACAAAAGCTGTCTGGCTATGTGTGTACATGTTTATAAGAAAGAAAGAAAGAAAGAAAGAAAGAAAAACATTTATTTGCTGATAATGTAGGTATACATATAAGTTCGAATAATAGTGAATTGTCCCGATACATTTTGCCTTACGGCATGCAAAAATTTACATTTGAATTTAAATTTTATATAAAACCAATACAATTAATAACAACATTAAAACCAATACAATTAATAATAACATTAAAACCATACATTTACTAAAAAAATATATAACACCAGTGCAATTGTTAAAAAACATAAAACCAATACAATTGTTATTAAAAACATAAGTCAAAATTGGAAACTGAGGAGTAAATAACAAATGAATAAAATAATTATAAAACTTTCGTATACAATGAAGAACATAATGTCATAATAGAGTAAAATAAGCAATGTCATAGATGTATTTGATGTCAAAAAATGTTAAAATATTGACATAATCATAATTTTATTACAGACCGCCATAATTAATTATATTGTAATCATTCAAAATCTTACTATATACTTTTGTCATCTAAGAATTCTTTAATTGTGTAAAAGCATTTCTCTAGCAATAGTCTAGTTAATCGTTTCTTAAACAAATTTATTGGTAGATCTTTCAGGTTTTCAGGCAATTTATTATATATTAGCGGTCCCATGGAAACTATGTTATTTTTTAATAAAGCTGTCTTATGACCTCCTGTGTGCAATTTGTTTTTATACTGCGATCTCATTGGAATTGTGCGTTGTCTTATATCAACCATAGAGGTAAATAAGTGTTTATTTAATGTAACGAAAACGGCAACTTCTAAGATATATAAACTAGGTAATGTCAGAATTTTTAGGGATTTAAATACAGGTTGACAACTTTCGGTGGACTTTAGGCCTGTCATTGATCTAAGGCATCGTTTTTGGGCTCTAAATATTCTTTCTTTTTCACTACAGTTGCCCCAAAATATGATACCGTATCTCAGCAACGACGCAACTAATCCATGATATGCTATAACTAATGTGTCTATGTTTACTTTATTTGAGAGATTATATAGTACGTAGGATAATTTACTTAGTTTACGGCACACATCTTCAGCATGAGATTTCCATGTCAATTTGTCGTCAATATACACTCCCAAGAATTTTGTCACTGAGGTTGTGTCTACGTTTTGTCCTTTATATTTAGTAATGACTTTCTTTGGCTGTAACCTCTGGTGAAAATGCATGACTTTAGTTTTTTGTATATTTATGACCAAATTATTTTCATTAAGCCAATTTATTATCGTTGCAAGAGTGATGTTTATTTCATCTTCATAGTTCCCGTCATTCACACATTCAACTATAGCAGTGCTATCATCAGCAAATAGTGTCATAGGATGCTGAACATGACGAGGCAGGTCATTGATATATAGTAAAAATAGCAATGGGCCAAGAACACTGCCCTGTGGAACTCCGAATTTTATTACCCTACAGTTTGATCGATATTTTAGTTCGCGCTTTGTTTTTGTACAGATCCTCGAAATCTCAGTGTATTGTTTTCTATTCGTCAGATATGACTGTATGAGTTTTAAAACATTCCCTCTTATGCCGTAGTCGTTAAGTTTGGTTAAAAGAGTGTCATGCTTCACGAAATCGAATGCCTTAGTCATGTCTGTGAAAATTGCACATATTGGGTTCTTTTTATCCATATTAGTCATAATTATCTTTAGGAGGTCAAAAATAGCCATGTTGATATTTTTATTTTTACGAAAGCCCTTTTGTTCTTCGCATAAAATGTCATTTTTAATTAGAAAAGTGTAAATAGATTCGTATATTATTTTTTCAAATATCTTAGAAAATATTGAAATCAGTGCTACTGGTCTGTAGTTGGAAATGTCTTCCTTATCATTCTTTTTGTGTACTGGTTTTATGATCACGGTTTTTAATTTATCAGGGAATATACCAGAGCTTATACAGACATTAAATATATGGCTTAGTGGCGATGCAATAATATCTGAGACAAATTTGACTGCTACTGTTGAAATACCGTTGACTCCGACACTTTTTTTGTTTTTTAGGATGTTTATCACTCGTGTTATATCTTGAGGTACTACCGGATGCATAAATAAAGAGTTTCGGGTTTTGGGAATTTCAGCTGTTCTCCCCGTACAATTACTTGATACATCATGTATTTGGTCAACAAAAAAATTATTAAATGATTCAGCAATTTGCTTTGGGTCTTTTATTAGTTTATGTCCAATATTAATTTGCATAATTGGTTCTTTTATTGAATTGTTTTTATTATTAATTATTTGCCATGATGCTTTTGATTTATTTACTGAACTATTTATTAAATAATTATTTTGGGATTTTTGAGTTAGTTTTATAATCTTTTTTAGTTTCCGTGCATAGTTTTGAAATTTAGATTTGTTCTCACTTGAAGGACTTTTCCTGTATTTCCATAGCATATTTCGTTGTTTTCTGCAACATAATCGAATTCCGCGCGATAACCATTTAACTTTTTTATCAGTTTTTACATTTTTTAATTGAATAGGGAAGCACAAGTCGTATAATAAACCAAAGAGATCAGTAAAATTATTGAATGCCTCATTAGGATTATCTATTTCAAATACTTCCGAAAAGGATAGGCATTGAAGGTGCTTTTTAAATAATATTAAATTCTCTCCGGCTAATTCACGTTTTTGTACTCGCCAGCTATTTATTGTACATGTTTTATTTACCGGTATCTTTAAAATTTGAGCAGTATGATCAGATAAACCAAAGTCGACTACTTCACTCGTACACCTTAGTTTGGGATTGTGTGCAAAATTATCCAAACATGTGCCACTTTTTGGTCTGGTTGGCTGATTGATTATTAGCTTTAGATTATAATTCAATAACAAATTTTCAAAATCCAAAGTAACATTATTTATTTTCAGTGTGTTTATATTGAAGTCACCGCATACTACAATTTTTCTATTTGTCTTCGTACATAATTTTCTTAATAAGGTATCTAGATGTTCAAAAAACATATGAATACAAGACATGTTTGGTGGTCTATATATACAAACGAGTATTAATCCCTGCTGACTTAATTCTATCGCGCAATATTCAAAAATACCGATAATAGAAGTCGTGTTGGGTAGCTCTTTAAATTCAAGATTGTTTTTAATAAGGATACATGCTCCGCCTCGTTTCTTTTTTCTTGAATAGCAGGATGCCAGCTTATAGTTTGGTACGTTAATTAGTGATTCCTGTCCTGAGGTTACGAAATGTTCAGTGATGCATAACACATCTATATCTAGTTTCTGTGATTTAGCTTGTAACTCTTGTAAGTGTAGCGTCAACATATCGGCTTTATTAAGAAGTCCAGCAATGTTTTGATGCATAATGTACATGTATTTATAATAGAAATAACTGTTCTCGTGTTGTTGTTGGTATGTCTTCAGTCACGCTCTCTGCGATTGGCGGTGTGTTATCAGTGTTGTCGTTTGTCAAATCGACCTGATACCAGAATAATCTGTAATCTATCAATATGTTGCAAAGGATCTGTTCAAAGATTTTCTTCCATCCGTATTTATTCAATTTTCCTGAACTGCTGGAAAACATTTCAAGTGATAGTGTGCTATTACTGTCAAAGAAATATGCGTATTGATTATTCTTTATGTCTAGACATAGTAGGTTATTAAATAACTCGACTTTATAATTGTGGATTAAGGCACCGTTTTTGTACGTCGGAGTGCAGATAATAATGTTTGTGTGATTGATATTTTTCATCGAGTTCCTTAAATTGTCAAGTATATTCAAATATTCTCCATTGATCAGATCATTATCTCCAATGAACAGAAGGCAGTAATCGTTCATCGTAAAGTCTTTTAAATTACATTCAATACTATTTAGGAATCCTGTGGTGGTGACATTTGGCAATAAGTAATGGCAATAGTTAAAATACTTTGAGAAAACTTCCTCGATCACAGGGAGCATGCCCTTCGTGCAGTTACTGCTTATAACAGATAATCTGTGTTTATGTCTAGGTACATACGTAGTGCCTGATGTTTTTTCGCCGGCAATGTTACATACTTGTGATGTTGCTCTCGATCTTTGTTCAGTTTGTGTCAATTTGTCATCAGTAATTAGATTGGATGTTTGGGTTCCTTTACTAACCATGATTGTTTTTTTGTAAGGAGTGTCTCTCATTATTGCCTCATTATTTGTTATGTTCGATGTAATGTTTTGATTCTTCGAGTTGTTTTTGCGAGCTGATAATGGTGATCCATTTTTTCTGTCTGGCGTTTTACAAATCTTTTTGCAGGTTTCGACAGTCTTCAAAGTTTTTTGTAGATCAGTTTTTAATCGGAAATTCTCGTTATTTAAGTCGTCTATTTCTTGATGAGCACTCATAAGCTGCATCTTAAGTGATTTTATTTGTTCGTTTAATTCATTAATTATTTCATTGTCGCTATAGTTTTGTGGGCTGTCTGGTATGCTTAACATTGTGGTGTCGAGTATAGTTTTTTCATCGTCATATGTCACATCAGACAAGTTACCTAAAGATCCCGTTTTGTACGGTTTCCGAAGTGTGATGTTTTTGTTCGTATCCATTTTTAAACGTATCGTAGAAATGAAAGTTGAAATTCGACCTCCCAAAAAGTTTTGCACGTCGTGGGGTTTGAACTCGAGTAACTATGAGTCGACGATTGCGAGCGGGCGGCTTACGGTCCTAGACCATCGGAGCTGTTACAATCGGTGCGAAATTGGTAATCTGTTACCAATACTGCTGCGGTGCCAGACGTGTGTCATTGACCCGTGCAAAGGTCAGTCACACGACACAAAGACAAAGAGATTTTTAACGATCACACTTAAAATTTTGCAAATGTTTTTGTTTATAACTTCGTTAATAGTTTATGCACTGATTTGGTTTTTTCACAGATTGTTTCTTCTTATATGAGGCACGAATTGGTGTAACGTTAGCACTGTTTACTACACTTTAAACTATTTTTCCGAAATATATTGTTCGCGAGTACAAAAAGCACGTCAGCTCGATACGGTGTTCGGGACCACATAAATTACAAACTAAATATAAGTTACCTAATGAATTTAAAATATTAAATGGCAGATTATTCAAAACTAAATTGTACAAATGGCTAAAACAATTTCTACAGTATATTAATGACTATTTTGAATTTAAATTATAATGTTTGTAAATTTTTAATTTTCTAAGTTTGCATGCTTTAACTTTAAGCAAAACATGTATGGTCTTTTATGCTATAATAACACCTAAGTATATATACCATGTTTTACGCAAATAAATAAATTATCTTATCTTATCTTAATGATGATGGCCAGGTTGTAAGAGATGGATCTGATGCGAATGATGGGAATCAAGTTGCGGTCGAGGACGCCACGCTATCAGGAACGGCCGTCTTAGATATTCCCTAATCCAACCTACATGGTCCGAGTAGAAAAAAAAGACATGGCGCGTTGTGATAGCTTTTTGAACGGGCGGATTGCCAAAGAGTAGAATACTGATGGCTTGGCTTGGTTTTCAGATGCAACGGATTCGGTATTTTTATGGATAATGTTGATTATGGTCGTGTTATATAATTCTGATGTACTTATTAATTACCTATGTGCTTGTTGCTGATTAAAAACAATTTGTAAGAAATATAACTTTCTAGGTTATTTAGTGATTTGTTCTTTAATAGTTTCTGCTTCTGGTCTCTAAGAATACTAACATAGTTATAAGTATGATTTACTAACAATGTATGGCATATTTTTTTTGATAATAAATGAATAATAATTAAGTAAGTTGTTTTAATTTAGTAAGGAGGAGCTCGTGGCTAAAAAATAAATGCCGCTCGGATCAATTTTCATGTTTAGCCGCGCTTGCCTAGTTTGGTCTGTGGATGGGTGACCACCCATTACATGCCGAGTTTCCTCCGTGCGTCGGAAAGCACGTTAAGCCGTTGGTCCCGGCTGTCATTTGTAGATCTTTGACAGTCGTTACAGGTAGTCAGTGGCATCAAAGTCTGACCACCAGTCTTATCAAGGGGGCCTTATCAGTATTACCCAGTACTAACGGGGTTGTGGAGGTCAGATAAGCAGTCGCTCCAAGTAAAATACTTGTATTCAGCTACATCCGGTTAGACTGAAAGCCAAAAAAGTTGGGAAAAGGCTAGGCAGATGATGATGATGTGTTGGGTGGTGGTTGATTCTCTTACTATTCCAAACGTACCGGTCAGCGTTTCAGCTTTATGGCAGCCCAAAACTGTAATGAGGCATTGTGTGCAACACAACACAGCGGCTTGCACGCTGCCGATGTCAATGGTGTAAGAACGTTGGACAGCGGACCGTGCGGGGCGCCTCATTACGCGGCATGACTCGCCGGCTCTCGGATGTGCCTCCAAACCGGAAAGGAGAGATTTTTTATATATAAACCAATCGGATATTGTTATTTCCACATCTCCCTCCATTTAATTTTCATGGATAAAATTCAAGTGGGTAGGAGAGATAGGCATATGAATTAAGTCTTATTTCTCTAAGCGTAAGTGCAGTGGAAACGTGATATATGTTTGCGGCGGCAGCGCCCACGCTATTAGGAGTCCCCTTAGATGGCGCTAACCTGAACTCTACTCGGAGACTGTTCTCTACTGCTCCGGTCTAGCCAGTTCACATCAACACTCTGGCCGTCTCCGCACATCTCTTGTCCTCTCCGCTTTGGTGGAAACCGGGCCTGACACACATGCATCGCTAGCACTACTGATAGACGGGGGCCATGGCGGGGGCGCCGGGGAGGGAGGCGGAGCGCCGGACGCTGCGGATACGGAATGTCGCTCAGAACTTTTTGCGAGGACTCGGCGAGATCTCGCACTCACCAACACCGATACTTCGACACATTTGTTTTTTTTTCCGGTGTATTAGTAAATCATGCCGGTTTTCTCTAGGTGTTTTGATTCAGCATTTTTAAAACAATTCGATGTTTTAATATCCATACCGAAAGGTTTTCTTCGCATGGTAAATTGGATATTGGTAACCCTTTTGTACCATTGCTTCATACTGACAGCAATGGCGCGCATTTCGGCGTCTGCATTCCCACGGAAGTACGTAATGCGTGTTAATTTTTTTCATGATTATTGGAACGATAAACTTAATTAGAATAATATTTCTGTGTCTGAAACCCCATCTACGATACTCGTCCACCGGCATTTATGATCATAAACAATCGGCATCCGCCGCAGTCCGCGCGCCCCCACGATTGCCCTCATCACGCCCTGCGGCCTACAGCCGACAGCCTACAGCTGCAATAATACACACATCAAAAGTGTCTAGGGATCAAGCATTTTTATGCGGATTTCTTGAGATTGAGATGTGGCTTTGTAATAAATTTATGATTTTATAAATTTATATGGATCCTTTTTGGTGCATTTCATAATTTGAATCAGGAACTCTCAATCAAATTCGAGTAAAAGATGAAAATAAGCTGTCAATATTTTCCCTATAAAAACATACAACGCATTGAAGACATTATTAGTGCTACTGTTTCCCTACTACTGATTAAAACCAACGTTATTATGGAGCGGCGACGTCATTTAAGCAGGGAAGAAATGCTCAGAGCCGTGGGAATGATAGAAGCTGGTTCCCGGCAACGTACTGTGGCTTTAGCTCTGAATACAAGTCAGAGTGTTATCAGTCGACTTTGGACACGTTACCGAAGCACTGGTACCGTGGCTGAGCGCCATGGAGGACGGTATCGCTGCACCACACGGAGACAAGACCGATACATTCAAATCTCAACTCGAAGAGCTCCAACAATAACCGCCATGATGTTAGCCGTGAGGCTTCATCACTCTTCAGGGAACTTAATTAGCGACCAAACAGTCAGAAACCGCTTGCATGAAGTGAACCTTCATTCCCGAAGACCGCTACGGGTACCACCTATAGCAATGCACAATCGTAGGATTCGATATCAATGGGCTCTTGAACACAGAAATTGGGCAGAAGAACAATGGCGTTTCGTGTGCTTTTCTGATGAGTCTCGTTTTGGTATGAGACCGGATACAAGACGTATACGACACTGGAGAACCCCTGGACGCCAACAGCGATTAAAATCCTGCCAGGAAGTCCATCCTTATAGTGGTGGAACCATCATGGTATGGGCGGGTATTTGGATCGGCGGAAGAACTGAGTTGATTTGGATCAGAGGCAACCTCAACGCTCAAATTTATGCTGAGACGATTGTATCAGACGTCATCGTTCCTCTACAAGTGCAAATCGGTCCCTTATTTCAGTTAATGCATGATAATGCACGACCGCACACCGCAAGAGTTGTAAGACAGACTCTCGCCGCAGCTAACATCAATGTCCTGCCCTGGCCTGCTCAGTCGCCAGACTTGAACCCGATTGAGCATGCATGGGATATGCTACAGAGAAGAGCTCTGCCGAATATGGAGGGTATCCAGTCGCAAGAAGACCTTTTTTTGTTGTTGCAACGAACATGGGCGGAAATTCCACAGCGTGATTTGGATGAACTCATTTTGAGTATGCCAAACCGATGTTCTTGTGTTGTTAGTGTTCGCGGTAGAAACACGGATTATTAATTGTTTAAGTTACCCAATAAAATTTTAAAGAAAACTGTTATTTCAGTCTTTTTTTCGAACTTTAATGTTAGTGGTTCAAATGTCAAAAATCCCTTTATTAGGAAAATGGCAAATTTCTTTATTAATGCAAAGGTGACTTGGTTTATCGTTACTGTGACAAACGAAAACACTTTATTTGATGAATCCTTAAAGAAAATTTTAATTAATATCAATCAGGAGAAAAGTTATTGCAAAAATATATGTTGATCCCTAGATACTTTTGATGTGTGTAGATTATTACACAATTACCGTGCAGCGCATCACTTATTGTCACATTTATTACTATTGGTGGAACTTCATTAATTTTCTCGAGGTATCTGCTTGTTGCTTTTCGAAGCATTCCAGACTCAACCGCAATTCCAATCATTTAAACGAACATGAGCACTGTAGGAACGTGTAAACATTGCGAGTTTCTTAAAACAAAGCCAAGACACCTGGGTGGCTTGGGTGTGTTTAGAGTGAAAACTCTATGGTCAACAAAGTGCGACCTAAAATAAATAAAAAAGAAAGATGATTTTTGATTGTCTTGTTGACGGTTGATATCTGACTTGGGAAAAATGTGAATAACTAAAATATCCGTAATTATTAAATTCCTGGATCCACCTTTTGTGCCATTCCACAATCAAAACGACCTCTTGTTTCAATTGATTATGGGCCCAGATCACATGACATGGAGCTTAGTAAGATTCAAATATCAAAACTTGATGGCAATAACTGTCGGCGCTGCTGCGAGGCATGGACGGACTCATGGATATTGTACAAGGCAGGAGAAGCCTGCGGTGAGTGGTTGCACTGGAGATGCTGTTGCTATAGAGGTATTGGCTGCGTATAATAAAAACTTGGGAGAGTATCTGAAGTTGGAAAATACTGTTCTGTTGTTGATAACAAACAATATTACGGATGAAGCTCTTGACAAGGTGCTCAGGTTCACGAATCCTAAAGAAGTATGGGATAAACTTCATAGACTGTATGATGGTGTAAATGAAGACCAGTTATACGGTGTTTGCATGGATTTTTTCCAATACAAGTTGGATACTGGCACTCATGTGGTAACTCATCTATCTAATTAAAGTGAAAATGTATGGCATAAAGTTAATCAAGAGATCATGAATACGGACGAAGGAAGAGAATTGCCGGAGGTACTTCTGATTTGCAAGATTTTGGGAACGTTGCCAGATATATGGTATATTTTTATTTTAAGTAAAGCTGGGTGCTCATTTCAAAGAAAGACAGAACAGTGGACAACCTGACAAGTAGCTCTGTGCTCATGAAAAGGTTTTGACGGCTAAGGATAGTAGATCCGAGGCAAGATCTGGCAGTATGCTGTTTGTAAAAGACACTGAGAAAAAGAAAGTCAAGAAAGGGAAAGCTCCATAAGCTTTCAAATGTCACATATGCAAGGAAGTTGGACATTTCAAGATGGATTGTCCAAACAAGGAAAAGCGTTTAGAAACTAGAGCAAGCACTAACGTTAAGGTGGTGCTCTTAAATGCAACAGATTGCATAGATCATGATGAGTGGTACGTGGACAATGGGGCCACACACCATGTTACGATGAGAAGCGATTTGTTTCAAGACTTTGAACGTTTTGCAGAACCGCATACAGTGACAACCGTGGACGGTAAAAGAATTGAAGCCTTAGGAAAAGGAACAATTCTGATGAAAGTAAAGAAGAGAAAGTTTGTAATGAAGGATGTGTGGTATCTTCCTAAAGTTACAAAGAACCTTTTTTCAGTGCTGGCAGCGCAGGATTTGAATCCAAACAGTTTGTTTGAGTCACGTGTCACGACTTGCATAATGAAAATCAAGGGGAAACTGGCAGTGACTGGAAGCAGATAAAAACATGGTGGTTTATTTGAGTTGAATTGTAGGCCGGTCCAACCTAAAGGTAGTGTACTGAATACACTGGAGCTGGATACTGTTAAGACAGTTGATACGTTACAGCTTTACCATGAGCGCGTGGGATACCAAGATAAACGCCATGTTAAGAGAATTATTGAGAAAGAATTGAATCTCAAAACCAAATATGGTGGAAGTTTATGCGAAGGATGTGTTTTCGGAAAAACTCATAGTAGCAAGTTTGAAGTTCGTGAAAAAGCAACCAGTCCAGGAGAACGCATACATTCGGACGTATGTGGTCCGTTTCCTCCATCTTGTTCCAAGTTCCGGTATTTCGTACTCTATAAGGATGAATACACTCGGTTCCGTTACGTCTATTGCATGAAACAGAAATCAGAAATCCCTGAGAAGACGAGTCAAATGTTAGCTGAAGCAAAATCGGCTGGACATGTCATCAAAGAGATTTTAAGTGATAACGGAGGCGAGTTCGATAGTGACAAAGTCAGGAAAGAATTGAAGAAATATGGTATTCAACAGCGGTTAATTCCCCGTTTCTTGGTGGTCATACTGGCATGTCATACTAGTATGACCAGTGAGAATCGCTTGTATTGATGGTCATATTATTTTTATAAACATCCTATATGCATATTTGCTACATATTTATTAATAAAGTACAATTCGCTCAAAGTTCAAAACAAGGGTTTTATTTAATTTAACGAAGCTTTTCTAAAAAAAATCCGACGCTAATTTCATTATGCAAAAGCTCTAGTTGTGCTTGCATAATTAAATCGTCATCATCGATATACCTACTCTTGTCGTCTTTCAATATCTTCTAAATCTCTCTGCAGTTCATATTCATGCTCTAACTTCACTAGTGCATTGAGCAATCTCAAGAGAGAAGTTGGACCTTTTTTCTTCATTTCTTTGTTTATTCTTGAGTTCCAACTCTCTACCGTGTTATTAGTACGGTGTCTCTCAGAACTCACACACCATTGTGATCGAAAAGCACAACACTTGAGCCAGAAAGTTTCCATATATGTCACGAATTTGCAAATTTTTGGTTTATTGGAAGATCCTGTTTTTATATACATCCAGCCCTCCTCAATATTTCATTCCGGAAGCAGTGCTAGGGCAGAACACAAACCCACAACCCTTCGATCTCTTTTACGGTTTAATATCAATGTTTTTGGTTTCACTCCTTAGATACTTTTTTATGGTGGCTCACTAATGATGTTAAAGCGACATGTTATGTTACTAAAGTGTGCAGATGTTTTTAAAGCTGACTGTACCTCTATATCTACAGGGGACAAGAAAATTATTATATTTAGAGGAACGATGACAAGTATGACCACCAATACAAGCGATTCTCACTGGTCATATTAGTATGACATGCCAGTATGACCAGCAAGAAACCCCCACAAAAACTCACTGTAGCTTTTTTAAAGATTATAATTACACAAGGTTTTTTTTATTGATTGGATTGACTTTATAATCGTCGTCGTATACAGACGTGCTCGTTAGCAGTATTTATATAACGCAATAATAGTGACCTTCTTTAGTATTTTGCTAAGTGTGTATTTTATTAAATAATGGAAACAGTTTAACAGTGAAATGGATAACAGCCCCGGTAATTCAAGTAGTCGAGCGCAACCCAATGCGTCGCCAGCAAAAAGCCCCCAGTCTAACTTCAAGATAGAATTTGCATCCACGCCCGACATCCAAAAATGGATGTTCTCCATTCAGCAAAAATTAAATGAGTTTTGCTCTATTGCCACGGATGGCAAACTCAACTCGGAGCAGAAATTGAAGATTACTAACCTATGCCGTAAAGTAGAATCTGACACCTCTCAAATGGCAGTTCTATATCAGGCTCTGAAGCAGAAAGCCCACCAAGCCCTCGACATAATCGATGCACTGAAAGGAAAACGCAACCTCACAGAACAAATCTCGGAGCTCAAACAGACAATTAAGGACTCTAGTGCTGTGGGAAACGCTTCGTTTGCTGATATGGTGAAGAAGGGATCCAGTGAATTCGTTCGACCAAACAATCTAAGTTCCGTAGCAGTTTATCCTAACGATAAATTAAAGTCGAGTGACGAGACAAAAAACCTCATGCAAAACATCATACGCCCTGACGAAATGAAGCTTCATGTACGTGGTGTGCGGAAAACAAAAAATGGAGGTGTTATTATCAGCACCGAGACCAAACAGGATGCTGATAAACTGAAGCACGTGATGGCATAACTTTATGTATACGAGAATATCTGACTGTTTAACAACTCTCAAGTATTGTCAGTAATGTAGCAACTTCGGTTGTCAGATGTCAAATTACATTGACGTATGGCGACGTTGCATTTCAAGAATATTGATAAATTAATAATCACAATAAACTAATATCTTGAGAACAGAAAGGTTCCAATTTCAAATAAACCTAATTTGCATTTTAGTAAAGATATTTTATAGCCAGATGTATTTTATAGAAATAGCTTTTATTGTATCTTAAAAGACTTGGTTTCCGAACGAAAGCTAGTTGTGATCTTTGAATAATCAAGTTAAATATTTATAAACTTTATATTGCTAATTAAATGAATTAGTTATGATTAAATGATACTTATAATGTTTCCTAGATTTTATACTGCAATTTCAATATATCAAGTGGTTTAAAACAATTCTCTGAACTATCAGTCGATGTTCATATTTTATCCGATTAAACATAAAGATTACAAATAAATACATACAAGATTTCTAAATTATCTAATGAAGTTTTAAAATAGTTCCACTACACAGGATTTGTTGATTATTATCTATGTTATTAGTTGTTTAACTATAATGTGTTACCCATCGGCCATTGGTGTATTTTGGCGGTAACATTTTATGTACTGAGTAAGATTTGATGGTTATAAAAAGAGATGTTGCTGCCAATTCAAGGCCCTTTTTGCTGCTACTGTTCGACGAGTTACGATAGACTCTGAGTCGTATATTGTGTAGTCCATGTGTAATTGTGTATAGTATTAAGTTTGCAAGTTAATGGAGATACCAAGTGTGTAAAGCTGAAAGCCTATTTGTATTACCACCGTGTTCTACAATGTTTATGTAAGTTATTTGATATTATACTATGAATATTACTGATAGCTATGTGCTAGAAATATGTTATAATATGGCTTATATTGCTTATTGTTTATCTACACATATAAACTGCTATAACTTGAGAAATGGTCCAGGACAATATAGATTGTCCTGGCATTATACTTTTTAAGATGTTACCGTGGAGTTTCTTGTCCATTCTTCTCCACGAAGACCTAGGTTTGCGAATGGACGTAGTTTGATAGTTATAAATGAATAGTCTTGTCTTTCTGTGGTTTTCTTTATAAAATCCCTTTACCCTACACACCTTTTTAGAGACACTTTCAGACGTAGTAAATAATAAGTTACCATTCTGACAGTCAAAGCTTATTAATTAAATAGATATCAATACATATACATGTTATTTACATCCACTTTCTAACATCAGAAGTGGGATTGTGCTCTGGCCTATTTATTATTCCTAACGAACTTTAATTTGATATTTTCATGATCAATGTTGGAGCTATTGGTGTGATGCTGAAAGCTGTGATGTCGGCGGGTCGCCGCCTCGACTCAACTAGGACCAGAATTATGACGACGTGCTGCCGACTCTGTCTGCAGAATTAAGAAGCTGCTGGGACAGCATCGAAGCCATGCCGTGGATCAAACGGAGCAGCAGTACGAATTACCTAATATCGGTAAGGCCTTTAGAGGCTCTGCTTTAAGATTTTGCTTTCTGAAAAGTTAGAAATGAAAGATTCTAGGGAAAACTGAAGGAATAAGATGTAGAATTTATCAACTTCAATTATTCATCAAAATATTGTTTTAAAAGTTGAGCTTCATTTGGTAATCGGCGACTCAAAAAAAAAAAAAATATATATATATATATAAGGAGGTTCTGTTAAAAAAAAAAACTTTGTCGGGTACTTGCATAAAAGTATGTTAACGTTTATTTTAGAAAAATAAGTCCCTACCTACACATTAATATTGTGATGATGAAAATTGAAGTGAATTATTTTTGTAAATATTTGAAATCTATATTCACTTAGCGTATTTACTAGGAAGGGATGTTGCGGAGGTGGTTGTGTCGGAATCGAATTCGGAAGCGGAGTTTTTAAATTTGGTTGGCAGAACCGGAACCAGAATCGGAACCGGAATCTGCGGGGGAGGCAAAAGAGATGTGTTAATAAAATAACACACATTGTTCATCAGTTTAAATATGTATTTTTAAAAGTGAAAAGCTTTGATTTAACTTCACTGGAATTTTGCAATCAATATTTCACCCTCTTTCACTGAAGCTATCCTGCTGAAATTTGGCACACACGTTTTTCTTATTATCAGTTCAAAAAAAAAATATACAGGTAGGTGTATACCTGGGTGTTGAAAATAAAAACTATCTAATTTAAAATTTGAAATAGTTGGTACTAGTAGTAAATTAAATCAAAAGAAATTACTCAAAAAGAAGCAAATTATAATTAATGAACACAAGCTTTTCATCGACCTCCGATATAACTTCCGATTAGAATTTATCTGAATCGAAGGTGTAAAATTAGTCGCAAGTTCCGAACTTTCGGAATCTGAATCGAACCTCCGTAGCATCTCTAGTATTTATATTATTTTCAAAACATAAATAGAATTAAAATAATAGTAAGAATATTTGTACAGGTATCAATGTGGGCAAATTTTATTTTAAATTGGTTAGTCAATATTTTATTGAAGCTTGGATTTATTAATAGCTTTAGTGATAAGGTTAATATTATATTTACTTCGTAATTCTAGTTCTCACAAAATATAAGACTGAGAATGAAATGTATAGTATGGAGCTTGACATAAATACAGTACAATTGTAATACTCACGAAGATAAGTTAGAAAATAATATACCAGTTACTTATACCTGAGCATTTCTATCTAATGTTAAATCATAATAAGATATACTCAAAACTGAATGAGTATTTAGTACCTGAATTAATCAAGTGGGTAAACAAATAAATTACTTTGATCCGATAACTGTTTATACACATACATTATATTGTTCATACATCATTTTGACAAGGTTTGGTTACTGATAGTGCTGATTGATGGTCTTCCTGAAACGATATTTTGACTTTGGCTTCTAAACTATTACTTTAACAAAAAGTAAAGTAGCTATTGATGTTCTGTTTTATATGAATGTCAAATATCTGAAAGGTATTATCATAAAACATAAGTACATAAATGTATGATCAATCAATCAATCAAATCAATCAATCGTTTATTTTATAAAAAATATCACAACAATTAAAATAGAGCACAGTTGCTTATTTGCCTGAACTAGGTTGAACCTGTGTCTCAGGCTACAAAGTGCAAGTAGACATCTACTTAAAATAAATAAAATTAACATTAAGTGAAAAGTAAAGTACTAAAATTAAACTTACATAAAAATAAAAACAGCGTGTTCGCGGAATACAAAAGACTTGAAAATATGGTCATAAATTTTTAAAGTGTCGACTGGCTTATTTGCAATGATATTGTCAGATTGGCCGAACGATAACTTTTTTTCGACAAGTAAATTAAATTTTGTTTGATTCAACGGTTAAATATAGATACTATTGGTACGGTCTAGGTAAATTTTTTAGGTAAAAGTTAAGAGCTAAGTCTAAGAGCTAAGTCAAAGAGCTAAGTCGGAGAGCTAAGTCAAAGAGCTAAGTCGGAGAGCTAAGTCAAAGAGCTAAGTCGGAGAGCTAAGTCAAAGGGTTAAGTCGGAGAGCTAAGTCAAAGGGTTAAGTCGGAGAGCTAAGTCAAAGAGCTAAGTCGGAGAGCTAAGTCAAAAGCCAAGGACAAAGCCAAGGACAAAGCTAAAGACAAAGCCAAGGACAAAGCTAAAGACAAAGCCAAGGACAAAGCTAAAGACAAAGCCAAGGACAAAGCTAAAGACAAAGCCAAGGACAAAGCTAAAGACAAAGCCAAGGACAAAGCTAAAGATAAAGCCAACGACAAAGTTAAAGACAAAGTCAACGACAAAGTCAAATAAAGGGATCAAAGTGAAATACTGTTTACCAACTGATATTATGATCTGTCGAAATAGTTCAAATCTTAAACAGATAACTGATAAAAATTAAAAAAAAAAAAAAAAAAAAAGAATTCTTGCAAAATGTATGTTTACAAAATAATGTAGAAATATTATCTTGTTACTTCATTTTGCAAAGATGTAGTTAATGTTTTGAGAAATGACTTAAGATTTTGCTGTAGCAATTCTAAACCCTTAATATGTAGGTTAATTTTACCGCCTTGTTTCGATAGAAGCTAGTTAAATTTTTAACCGATTCTCTGACCCTTTTTCTTATTATAAAGTTTAATTTCGAATAGCCTTTTTTTGTTTTGCTTCAAATTTTTGCTACTATCTGATCAGGGTGGTATCATTTGGGAAGTAATATGTACTTCGAGGACGAAGTACTGTCAGTATGGCCGTGATGGCATAACTTTATGTATACGAGAATATCTGACTGTTTAACAACTCTCAAGTATTGTCAGTAATGTAGCAACTTCGGTTGTCAGATGTCAAATTACATTGACGTATGGCGACGTTGCATTTCAAGAATATTGATAAATTAATAATCACAATAAACTAATATCTTGAGAACAGAAAGGTTCCAATTTCAAATAAACCTAATTTGCATTTTAGTAAAGATATTTTATAGCCAGATGTATTTTATAGAAATAGCTTTTATTGTATCTTAAAAGACTTGGTTTCCGAACGAAAGCTAGTTGTGATCTTTGAATAATCAAGTTAAATATTTATAAACTTTATATTGCTAATTAAATGAATTAGTTATGATTAAATGATACTTATAATGTTTCCTAGATTTTATACTGCAATTTCAATATATCAAGTGGTTTAAAACAATTCTCTGAACTATCAGTCGATGTTCATATTTTATCCGATTAAACATAAAGATTACAAATAAATACATACAAGATTTCTAAATTATCTAATGAAGTTTTAAAATAGTTCCACTACACAGGATTTGTTGATTATTATCTATGTTATTAGTTGTTTAACTATAATGTGTTACCCATCGGCCATTGGTGTATTTTGGCGGTAACATTTTATGTACTGAGTAAGATTTGATGGTTATAAAAAGAGATGTTGCTGCCAATTCAAGGCCCTTTTTGCTGCTACTGTTCGACGAGTTACGATAGACTCTGAGTCGTATATTGTGTAGTCCATGTGTAATTGTGTATAGTATTAAGTTTGCAAGTTAATGGAGATACCAAGTGTGTAAAGCTGAAAGCCTATTTGTATTACCACCGTGTTCTACAATGTTTATGTAAGTTATTTGATATTATACTATGAATATTACTGATAGCTATGTGCTAGAAATATGTTATAATATGGCTTATATTGCTTATTGTTTATCTACACATATAAACTGCTATAACTTGAGAAATGGTCCAGGACAATATAGATTGTCCTGGCATTATACTTTTTAAGATGTTACCGTGGAGTTTCTTGTCCATTCTTCTCCACGAAGACCTAGGTTTGCGAATGGACGTAGTTTGATAGTTATAAATGAATAGTCTTGTCTTTCTGTGGTTTTCTTTATAAAATCCCTTTACCCTACACACCTTTTTAGAGACACTTTCAGACGTAGTAAATAATAAGTTACCATTCTGACAGTCAAAGCTTATTAATTAAATAGATATCAATACATATACATGTTATTTACATCCACTTTCTAACACACGCAGTCCAGATGTCTATATCAGGACTCACCGCCGACGAGCCCAACAAGCGCAAACCACGGATCACGGTTGTGGGAGTGCCGACTTCTTTGGCTGATGCTGACGTCTTCAGGTTCATGTACGAGCAGAACATCGCCGATAAGTTTCCGGCGATGTCACTGGAAGCCTTTTTGGCCGAAGTGAAATTTAGCCACAAATCCGGGAAGAAAGATGCTTCTAAATGTAATTTTGTGATCGAAGTTCCAGCCAAAATACGGAGAGCCTTAATATCGCAGGCAAGGCTTTTTATCAATTGGACTTCCTGCCCTGTTAGGGACTTCACCTTGGTTACCAGATGCTACAAATGCCAACAATTTGGTCATGCAGCAAAATCATGCAGAGAGATAAACTCTTCGTGTGGTCACTGTGGAGAAGCAGGACACTCGATGTCTGAGTGCGCGAGGAAAGCGGACACACCTAAATGTGCAACGTGCTCGCGGTTTAAGAAGCCCAACAACCATAGAACGGGAGATGTTGAGTGCCCTGCTAGGAAACTAGCAGAATATAGGTACATCAACTCCATCGACTACGAGGGCGTGTAGCGCGTCATACTATAGGTTAGACTTCCGTGCAACATGCGTTGCTGACACAACAATAACAGACAACTGCGCTGACATACTTACCATCGATTTATTTTAATGTATAAGCACATTAGTCACTAGGTGCAAATATCGAATATAAACAAGAGTGCCTCGAATATGTTTTTGCGACCTAGTTTATGCTGCTGACGCAAATACTTTCCTGTAATAATCATGTGTTTTAGTTCTAAGTTATTAGAGTTTAAGTTAATTAAAATAAGTTTGCCATTATGTAGTTTTAAATATTAAACAAAAAACGACTGTCCTACATATAATTATAATAATAATTAATTATAATAATTTATTTATTTTGTACACACAATGAAAAAAGAAAAAACTTACATAACACACAGTGAATATAGATGTACAGGAAGACATATTAAATGCGAAATTCTTCTATGAATTTTATAGTATAATGTTGCAGCTCCTGCAGCCTGTGATACAGGATTATCCTAGTACAGGCATCTAACTTTTTTACCTACATTGTAAATTTTTGATTCATATTGTATTTTACCTTTTAAGTTTCTGAATAAAGATTTATTATTTTGTCTCAGCCAAGAGCGCATCATCCACATACAAGGCTACGATAAGTTTTCCCGTAGACTTCTCTCTAGTAAACAGACATGGGTCTGCTTCACTAACCTTAAAGCCTATCGTCTTGATGAAATCCATTATGCATTTGTTCCAACAACGAGGAGCTTTAATACGTATAAACTTTTCTTTAAAAGACAGACTCGGTCTGTTCCGTCATCTTAGCCCAAAAAAACATATAAATCATAAAAAAAAAACGTAAAAACGTGCGTGCGTACGTGCGTTTAAATAATGTTGTCTCATATAAATTTCTTCATCAGATAAAGACCCATACGAGAAAGCTGTTGATACATCAAACTGACTCAACTTCATGCCTCGAACAGCTCAGCTCGAACTGTCGTCATCCTGGCTACAAGGCTGAAGGTCTGGTCATAGTCCTGCCCTTTCTTCTCGCGAAAGCCCTTTGCCACCAGACGAGCCTTAAATTTGTCTACTGTCCCGTCAGGGTTTAACTTCACCTTACAGAGAATGGCTTTGCGATGTTTGGGTAATTTCTCGAGAACCCACGTTCCATTTTCTTCCAGAGATTTTATATCTGAGTCCATAGCTTTGCGCCACGAATATTTTTCAGAGCAAGAAACTGCGTCCTTATAGGTCACTAGTTCTGTGAGGCTGTCAACGCTGGTATCAACATGAGTCACATAATCTTTGAATTTTACCGGGCGTTTGAGTAGTGATCGATCGATAAAGGAGACCTCCTGTATTTCTGGGACAGGTGTATGTGTCACATTGTATGTCTTTCTAACATACAAAGGTACTTCCAGTTCTTGTACCTCCTTGACTGTGTCTTCATCTTCTAAATTAGAGTCTAGTGGTCTTTCATCAAAAGTGATATCTCTGGACCTAATTAGAGAGTTTGATTCTTTATGCCAAAGCCTATACCCATCATAGTTGTCATAGCTTATCAATATGCACTTATTTGCCTTCTTCTTGCATCTTTTTCTTTCTCTGTTTAGGAACATGCACGTAGCAAGTTGAACTCAAACGGCGATTTGTGGTCAACAGTAGTTGGTCCTCTTCTATTTAAAATATAAGTAGCTGTATTAACCAACTCTGCCCACAGAACTTGAGGAAGCTCCTCATGAGCATGCGTCATTGTTCTGGCCATCTCAACTATTGTCCGGTTAGCCCTCTTACTACACCCATTCTGTTCAGGCAAAAGGGCATAGAATCTTGCGAACAGACGCAATGAATTAAAAGGAAGTTTTGACATAACAATCAAACCAATATCCTATTATTTGGGTTTGAAGATTGATGTCAGAGAAGGCGACGTAAGAGTACATCAGACCTCTTATGTGCAGAAAATCTTATGGAGATTTGGAATGCAGGATTGCAGACCTGTAAGTACGCCAGTTGTAAAGGAAAGAAGAAGAGAAGGAAGGAAATTGTTGTCTCAGAAAGCTGAAAACAACGACGTTTACTTCCTTAGTAACTACCGACAAGTAGTCAGAGCACTTGCGTATCTGATGGTCGGTACCCGACCTGATATCGCGAACGCAGTAAGTGTTTGTTTTTTACAGCCAGTGAGGCAGCAAGAGAGAGTATATGGCTTGCTCGCCTCCTACGGGGTATAACAAATTTGGACGATTTGCCCGTGCTGAACGTAGACAACGAAGCAGCTGTAAGACTGGCGGAAAACCCCGAGTTCCATCGCAGAACTAAGCACATTAGGACCGAGCACTTCTTTGTGAGAGAACTTGTCACGAATAGAGAACTACAGGTAAACAGAATCTGCAGTGAGCTACAGCTGGCAGATCTGCTCACTAAGCCAATGGCTAGGCCAAGGCTAATGAAGCTGGAAAAGCTTCTAGGTCTTCACATTGAGAGAAGGTGTTAGAGTGAAAACTCTATGGTCAACAAAGTGAGTGCTAAAATAAATAAAAAAGAAAGATGTTTTTTGTTTGTCTTGTTGACGGTTGATATCTGACTTGGCAAAAATGTGAATAAGTAAATTATCCGTAATTATTAAATTCTTGGATCCACCTTATGTGTCATTCCCCAATCATAACGACCTCTTGTTTCAATTGGGTGTTCAGCTAGACGCAATGTGATTGCGAAAAGTAGCTTAGCTGAGCTTCTTGGAAAGGAACCAAAGCACCGTGCAAAGTAACGTGAGGGCACCAGTTTCGCAGCCATTCCAACTCAATTGATTTATATGACCACTATACTACGCGCGTTGTTATTGCTCGTGGCTAAAATTGTACAGATGGTTAATTCGATAATTGACTTAGTTCAATAAAAACTTTTTAACAAGTTTTTTTTTTATAACAATTTGATTTACAATATTTTTGTATGTATGTATTTATGTGTGTTTGGCACGAATCTTTGAAGGTAAAATAGAACCACTTCTCGATGTCTGATTGGACTCAAATTTGGTGTAAGTACATATTGTTACGAGCTGGGTATGGGGTAAATTAAAACACTACCAATTAAACACTGAATAACTTTATTAATCACAAAACACTTATTACTCAATCACAAATTCACCACTGGCACTGATTGATTACTATTCACTTAGATATTGTATTTTACTATCCCGAGGGTCCGTATATTGGCAAGGAGTAAATAATATAGCACTATAATCGGTGTATATAGTGTATATTTAAAGTACTGTAAGGCAAAACAAGAAAAATCAATCTTACCTAGGTAAATGCATGTAACGAAACCAAATACTATATAACCACTTGACTGCGCATACAGTGCCCCGATGCTCGAAAACTATTGTTTTGTCGCCTACATATAGGCTACGGTACTAGTAACCATTTTAGTTGTGACCAAGTATTAGACCTGTGTGCACGCTAAATTATTCCAATTTTTTAAACTTTTTATGCAATTATAACGCATCAAAATGCCTTCATGCGCGGTGAAGTGGTGTAAGAAACATTCCAAAACATCTAGTTACAAAAAGGATGACGTAACTTTTCACCGGTAAGTAAACAGTAAGAAAATTATTTTTGATATAATCAGATTATGAGCGACCACAGAGGTCTCGTTAAAATGGTGGTTGGGTGAAAGAGCACACGTTTTGATTTCCGCGTTGGTGTCTTTTGGAAATGTCTCGTTCTTCCATTAGACAATTCTAATTCTTTTATCCCTTTCTTTCCATTTGTGTGTTTATAGTAGAAACCTGTGCTGTTACCTTTACTATTCGAAATTGATATCGACAATAATAAATATTTCAATTAATAAAAATGTTATTTAATTCAAATACTGCAATAAAATATCTATCTACTCTTAACCGACTTAAAAAAAAGGTCCAAGTTATACGTTCAGGACCCTAAAACTTGAATTCGAAAAACATTTACCAAATTAATTAATTTTAAAAAGCAATAATAACAGGATACATGTTTTTTGTAATCGATTGTTTTTGATTAAATATGTTTATACGATTTTAATTGAGTATTTTTCATAATGTTAAAATCCTTTTTATCGATATCGACTGTTTACCCCTAATCAAATAGATCAGCCCTAACGAAATGCATACCTATGCAAAGTTAACCTTGAACTGACCAATTGCAGCCGCGCGTTCTTCCTCGTCCCCCGGCCCGCGGTAGTGAGTCGTGTACTTAGAAGAAATCGGCCTATAAGCTCTCTAGTGGTTATATACTCTATGAACGAAACCATAGCGAGATCTAATTCGACGTCAACGCCATCTATCTATTTTATTTTCACCGTAAAAAGAAAATACCTAAACTATCGGCGTCTTGAAGTTGGTTCTCTGCCGCCCGCCACCCGCGCTCAGTCTCGCTTCGGCTTTCGAACGGGAGAGCTGTGTCGCTTGCGCTCAGAATACACATTACGCAACAGGACGACGTAAAATTAAAATATTGAAGTACTTAGGTTTATAGTGTTGGCGCAATGGGAAATAACATAGATTTAGGAAACAAGGAGATATGCCCGGTAGATGAAAATGTATCGGAAACCTGTGTCTCCAGTTTGCCCTTGCCACACGACAACTACTACACATGCAGTTCAGTAAAAGCAATAAGTACACAGTCGCGCACACATCCGCATTTCTTAAAACAGAACGTACTACACGATCAATTATAAACCTTATCCCATCAATCACAGCGTGTATATACCATGCACCGTACAACTTACCCACACAAAAACAACGTTCGCTATCGTTGTGCTGTGCAAAAGCAATTTATTTTACATATACGCTAGTGATTGACTAAATCGGAAAGTTATCGAATCTTACATTAATGATTGTAAATAAATAATAAACTGCAATTCCAGAAAATATTATAATAAAAATAAACAATACATATGTAGCTTAAAAAAATATTATTAAGTATATTAAAACAATCAAAAATCCGGTTACGTTGGTTTAGGCTGTCATAGCATATTGAAATTGAAACAGTAGGTATTGTTGAACCCTGCTATGGTGTTTACTCACTGACCTGTAAAGTGGAAGTATTTATGCAGCACTTGCCGCTTTGATATTACTCGGGTGGCACTTTTTGTCGAATAGTGTACTCTTAAATTCATATATTTTTCCATGACTGCTTTGATAAGAAATAATTTATGTGATTATTCAATGGGAACTGCTCAAATTGGTGAAACTTAATATTATCAAAGAGATCGAATCCTATCGATCGATCGATAGCCTACGTTAGTCGATCTGCACAAGCACATCACTAACTTGCCGCAAGACGCTGCGGCCGCGATGCATCCACTTAATAAAGTATCGTTTTGTGATGTTTACATTGCTTGTCCAGTCACTTAGCGGCAAACTTGGGTAGTGGTTAAGGAGCAATGTAGTTGTTGCAAAAATAGTACAGTCACTGTGATATTTGAAAACAAAAATAACATTGTAAGAGCAAGAAATACTTTACGATTTGTTGTTTTTCATGATTTTAAAGACAAATATAGTAAAATACTTGTACTAACACATGGTAAGTGATTCCATTTTAACGTTAGTAGGTACATTGAAACTAAATTTGCGATGTACAATTTTATCTACTATATAAAAATAAGTCGGGTTTTCCTTCCTGACGCTATAACTCCAGAACGGACAAACCGATTTCCACGGTTTTGCATTCGTTGGAAAGGTCTCGGGCTCCGTGAGGTTTATAGCAAAGAAAATTCAGGAAAAATTTCAATAGAAAAGCGGAAAATCTTTTTTTACATACAGCGCCATCTCTGATACATAGCATGTACTACAAACCAATATTTTAAGTAGATGGCGCCGGTGCGTGATACATTGTTTGACAGCTACTCATTGTTCTCTGCTCAGTTAATTTCATGTGACAAACCGGTATTGTGTTCACTGTGAAATTGTGAAAAAAAAAGTAAAAAAAATTTGGAAACCAACAAATCAATCACGTGTATTGTGCAAATTTTTATTAAATTTCAACAGCAGGCATTTATTTTGTCTTTAAGGTGGTAAGTTGAACTGTGTAAATTATGTGGATCGTGCATTTGAGGTTAAATTCACCACTCTGTCCATAGTCCAAAATGCCTAGAGGACGACGTGCGAACATCGGCCGCCGCACAAGACATGCAAGCCAGCAACAAAAAAGCACTTTTATATTTCCCATACAAACGTATTCTAAATAAAATGGAGAGTCAATTTGTAATTTATTACCGCTGCATAAAGTTCAAATTCGCGTGCGCGTTGGAGGATCTAATGTCGCGTTCCGAAACTCAACAAAAGTGAATCGCGAACGCGACAAAATTGAGGATAGGATATGTAGATAGGTACTAGGAGGGTAGGATAGGTAGGTAGGTACTAGGAGAGTAGGATAGGTAGGTAGGTACTAGGAGATTAGGATAGGTAGGCAGGTACTAGGAGAATAGGATATGTAGATAGGTTCTAGGAGGGTAGGATAGGTAGGCAGGTAATAGGAGAATAGGATATGTAGGTAGTTACTAGGAGGGTAGGATATGTAGATAGGTACTAGGAGGGTAGGATAGGTAGGTAGGTACTAGGAGGGTAGGATAGGTAGGTAGGTACTAGGAGAATAGGATATGTAGATAGGTACTAGGAGGGTAGGATAGGTAGGTAGTAGGGTAGGTAGGTACTAGGAGAGTAGGATAGGTAGGCAGGTACTAGGAGAATAGGATATGTAGGTAGGTACTAGGAGGGTAGGATAGGTAGGTAGGTACTACGAGAGTAGAATAGGTAGGTAGGTACTAGGAGATTAGGATAGGTAGGCAGATACTAGGAGAATAGGATATGTAGATAGGTTCTAGGAGGGTAGGATAGGTAGGCAGGTAATAGGAGAATAGGATATGTAGGTAGGTACTAGGAGGGTAGGATATGTAGATAGGTACTAGGAGGGTAGGATAGGTAGGTAGTAGGGTAGGTAGGTACTAGGAGAGTAGGGTAGGTAGGTACTAGGAGAGTAGGGTAGGTAGGTACTAGGAGAGTAGGATAGGTAGGCAGGTACTAGGAGAATAGGATATGTAGGTAGGTACTAGGAGGGTAGGATATGTAGATAGGTACTAGGAGGGTAGGATAGGTAGGTACTAGGAGGGTAGGATATGTAGATAGGTACTAGGAGGGTAGGATAGGTAGGTACTAGGAGGGTAGGATAGGTAGGTAGATACTAGGAGAATAGGATATGTAGATAGGTACTAGGAGGGTAGGATAGGTAGGCAGGTAATAGGAGGGTAGGATAGGTAGGTAGGTACTAGGAGAGTAGGATAAGTAGGTAGGTACTACGAGAGTAGGATAGGTAGGTAGGTACTAGGAGAGTAGGATAGGTAGGCAGGTACTAGGAAGTAGGTAGATAGGGTAGGTAGGGTGGGTAGAGTAGGTGGGGTAGACAGGGTAGGTAGGGTGGGTAGAGTAGGTAGGGTAGGCGGGGTAGGATTCATTGACTGTTAGGCGGTACGAAGTTCGCCGGGACAGCTAGTGTTCATATAATGACAAGTTAATATTAAATTATGATTGATAATTTTATTAAGTACTTAGTACTCGTCCGATAATAGTGTAGTTTACTCTAACAAAATCGCTTCGACTTCGTGTGCCCGCGTCACCGCGAGCAGTAGTGTGCGAGCGCGATAAAAGAGTGAGGTGGCGCGGGGAAGTGGGGGCCAAATTAGAATTTGAGCTGAGGTTGTGTAGGCTCTTAACAAGTAAAGCAATTCTCGTGCAGCACCCACAAAGTTGGTCCCATTATCGCTGTGAATCTCTGCACATCAACCAAGCCTTGCCACAAACCGTTTGAAAACAGTCAGAACTACCCCTTAGTGCTCAACTCGCTTACTGCTTCCAAATGCACTGCCCTGGTGGCCATGCATATAAATAGGGCGATGTAGCCTTTGTATAACTTGTTAATGCGACTTTTCAAAACTCTTAAATTTATGGGACCAGCGTAATCTACTCCACTACACAAAAAAGGTTTGTTACTTACACGAGAACAGGGTAACTGCCCCAAAAGGGGCTTCTGGGGCAGTTACCCTGTTCTCGTGTAAGTTGTGTCCTTACTTTAGCTGTATATCGGATACACCTTACGCAGCCCCTTACGTACGTTTTAGCCAGCAACTTAACTCCCATGATCCAATACTTTGACCGCAACTATGTAATCATCTGTTGCGGACACCCATGCATGGTTTTATCATGTGCGTCCGCTATCAAAAGATTGGTTAAAAAGGAGTTATTTGGTATCAGTATTATAGTACTCTTTCATAATTCAGTTGCGACATCTCAAGTCTTCCCCCAACTCTGATTATTCCTTTAGAATTCAGAAATATGTTCAATGATTTTAACTTTCTATTATTATTTTCTACCTGGTTGTTTTTTAGTTCTTCCAACTCATTTGTGAATCCGTCTTCTTGACATTTCCTTACACATAATATCTCTGTTGAGTCTTCTAGCTCTTGTTTAGATAAATGTCGTGACCCTGTACCAGTCCTAGTCCTTTTCCTTAAATTCAAGAACCTACGGCAATAAGCCATAACTCGAATCAATCTCGAAAACGATGAAAATGTATGCCAAAAAGAAACGTCAAATGTAATCGTATGTACTTTCACTTCTTTTAGGTGTGTAACCAGATGTTTCGGCCTCGTATACTCCACCACTTGGTGCCTTAAATAATCCGGACCCTTCCACCATATAGCAGTGGGTTCAAGATCAGCCGGGGAAACTCCGCGCGAAGCACAATCTGCTGGATTCTACTTAGATGACACGTGAGACCAGTGTTGTGTGTCTAATATGTTCAAAATATCTGTAACACGATTAGCTACAAAGGTTTTCCAGCGGCTCGGATGGCTATTGAGCCAAGCTAGCACCACTTCACTGTCTGTCCATGCATGCCAATTGACCTTTGGTACATTCAGCACTTGGTCAACTTCCACCATCAATTTTGCAAGTAGAACTGCACCACAAAGTTTTAATCGTGGGGAATAGAAACTTGTCTTATCGGTGCCACCTTTGAAGTAACCAAATGAACATCAATCTTTCCTTCGTGATCCACAACCCTAATGTAAATTACTGCTGAATACGCCAGTTTAGAAGCATCTGAGAACCCGTGCAGTTCAGCGTTCACTTTGTTTGATTATTGGTGTAACTGTGGCGCGACATTTGGACCACCACCTTGATTCCGGAGCGAAACCGCTCCGCTTATGAATCTTCCACCACACTCACAAATCATACGATTTTTGTTTGTCTCCGAGTGCGAGTGCACTGCCGCTTACACGCGCCGCGCTCAGCCGCTGTGCGCGTGATCATTGTAGATGCGAAGACGGCGTGCGCGCAGGCTACGTGCTAGGGAGCAGAGCAGCGAGCACAGTCCACCGTTGACTATCGTCCTATCTACTCGTGCCGCGCCTTGCTTATTATTATTGTTTAGATTTTTGCTCCGCTTTTTTATTTGTAAATACTTAGTCTAGTTTAATGTTAGTAATTTTAATCATTATATTAAATTCATCTCGCTGTAAATAATATCATTCATTTTCTACGCTTTCGCCTTCATTCTTCCCGCTTAACTCCGCAAACCTGTGCTTTCGTATAACGCTTGTTAGCTTAGCCATACGGTTCAAATTCCCGTGTGGAGTTGGTACTGTCACATATTCGGTACCACATAAAAGCTTTTGCTACTATTTGCTCAACGTATACGTTAAATAAAAGTTTGGAATTGTGAAAAACACCTGGGTCGCGTACACCTTCGCATCTCTGTAATAGCTGTTCTTAAGTAAATAAGTTGTAGGCAGAGGGACGCGTTTCCTGCTAAATGAGATTACTGAACATTTAGTAGGGTTCAAATCTAGTTTATTAGTTATACAGTAATCATCCAGACGCGCCAGGTCAAATTGTAGGGCATCCATGTCTTCATTCGATGATATTGCAGAAAATATCTTCATATCATCAGCGAAACAAAGTCAATTTTAGCTGTCGTAACACGAGTCAATGTCACTAACATAAATAATAAAAAGTAACAGACCCATCAAGGAACCTTGGGGAACACCACTGGGAGCTGAAACCCAGCTCGACATGTAATTACTGATAACGACAGCTTGAGATCTATTTTCAAGGTAAGAGGTAAACCAACGAAGTAAATCTCCTCTGATACCATTGTTAAAAAGCTTGATTTTAAGAATGTTGTGGTCAATTTTATCAAAAGCCTTACTGTAATCCGTGTAAACAACATGAACCTGTACCCCATTGTCCATTCTGTCCGTTAGAAAATCATTGAGCAAAGCCAGGTTTGTGTCTGAAAAGGGCTAAAAGATTGACTCGGTGATGCGTAAACTTGGTCGTAAACAACCCTCTCAAAAACTTTTGCTAATATGCACAGTTTGGAAATAGGTCTGTAGTTAATTATTATTTAATTTTTGTGCCCCTTTTTATGCACCGGAGTTATAAAGGCCGACTTCCAGATTTTGGGAACAGAACTTGAAGAGAGCGATTTTTTGAACAAAAGTGATACTGACAAGGCAATAGTTTTAGCATAGCCAAGCAGCAATTTAGTTGATAAGTGGTCCGGACCAGCAGATTTATATGGATCGATTTGACTAATTAACTTAACTATAACATTTAGGTAAATCTCAATTTCGTGAATATCCGAGGGTATTATGGAATTTATAACAGTTTGGGGAGGATAAAAATTAACAGACACATCATTGACAGGATCTAGAAAAGTAAAAAAAAAAAGTGGGAAGAAAATGCATTACAAATAGACTCGGGAGAGGGGACCGTCGCATTACCATACTTAGGGGAACTGGGCATTGGACTTAGATCTCTGCTTCACAAAGCTCCAAAAGCGTTTTTAGGATTCTTTTCAATAGAGGCTTCGTCTTAAATTTGCGGAGATACTTTGCCTTTTCTTTAATCAACCGTTTAAGTGCCGGGGAGTACCAAACAGGGTACCTATGAGCTGTAAAAACTGTCTTAGCAGGAACAAACTTATTTTGTAGATCCGCTATAGTAGCATAGAAGTAGTTTACGGCGTCATTGAGCGGCATGGCAAAAAATACGTTCGTCTAATCTATAGCTGTTATTTCCCTGTTAATGGCCGCAAAGTCAGCTTTACCGTACAGGTACCGAGTAAAGGGAGCAGGAGTTAAGTAAGTGTACTCAGCAAAGTTCACGTCGATATAGAGGGCCGGATGATATTTATCAACAGGTGACAAAGGCACCAAGCATTCACACACCGAAACAACTTCATTACATAAAACTAAATCAAGAATTTTACCATATTCGTTTAAAACTCCATTATATTGATTGAACCCTAACATACGCAATTCATCTGTTAGCATATACTCAACTACTTAACAACTACAAATATTGTCATATATTGTTTGTTTGTTGTTGTTATTTGTTGTTGTGTTCTTGTTGTTGTTGTGTTGTGTTGTGTTTTGTTGTTGTATTGTGTGTTGTTGTGGTGTGTTGTGTTATTGTGTTTGTGGTTGTTTGTTGTTATTGTTGTAGGTAATAATGTCTTGTTATTTAATTGCCACAAAATTCCACTCAGGTTAAAATCGCCAATGATTAAGCAATTATCAGTTGGATTGTTTAGCACTATGCTACTCAATCTATGGAGAAAGTTTGACAGTTGATCGGAAAAAGAATAACCACGGTTTTGTTTACATAGGTAGATGACGCAAACATTATGTTTAAGGTAATTTTTTGTGTTAGGCTGACGCACACTCAAGGTTACCCACAAGTCTTCGGCCGAGGAGTGAAATAATAGTTGGGGAACCGTGGAAATACACTTACGGACAGCTATCAAGACTCCACCTCCACGAGACTGACCTGTGAGACGGTAATCCCTGTTCAACCTGTCCGGTTGAGTTTCAATTTAAGCATATAAACCCCATAGCAGTCATTAAAGCCTTTAAGGAAATCAAAATCAAATTAACGGAAGATCTATGGGGAATGTCTATTAAAGTTTGTCAAGCTATTATTGAGACTATAGCACCGTACTTAGCCTTAATATTTAATTTGTGTGTAGACCAAGGTGTCTTCCCGGACCTTATGAAATACAGCAAGGTAATACCACTTTTCAAATCCGGGGACAGTAAAGATACGAATAATTATAGACCTGTAGGGTACACACCTACTATTTAGTTTATATATTTGTATTATATAGTTACACAATACAACACATTTACATACTAACACAAACACACAGATGTATTTACATTTATTTATAATAATCATTATTACACATCAACGGCATCTCATATTGTTCACATCAATATAATGTCGGATGATGCCGGGCCATTAGTCTAGTACACTGGAATCGCGCCGCGGCTGGTCTACGTCATAGTGACGTAGCCGTAGGCGAGTAGTAGGGCAGCGCGCGAGCGTTGCCCGACCGCAACGTGACCTTCAGTCGGTACGAGCCTTGACGACACGCGCGCGCGCATATGTTCTGTGCCACCTCGATCGCCCACGTTTCCGTGTTTCTCCTGTTGTATTTATTTCCCTTATTACTATAAACTGTACCGTGTATCTGTGACTATTGTGACTGTGCTGTATCTTCTATCTACTGTTCTCCTTCTCTACTGTATGTGTTGTGCGTGTGGACTATATCTCAATACAACTGTGAGTACTCTAGGCAGTGAGTTTCATTTACACCTCTGCCTACCTAACACCACACCGACGACACCTCTATACTGGTGACCCCGAGTCGAACACTAATAAAATGAGTGATAGTGAGTCCGAGCACACCGCGTCGTCACAGCCGGCGGAACACGTCACGCGGAGACCGCGCAAGGCGAAGCGCGTTTCCATTGAGGCGTCGCACGAGATCTACCGTGCGTCGTTAAAGTTACCACCATTTTGGCCAGAGGAGCCTGACATCTGGTTTGATCAAATAGAAGCGCAGTTCGAGAATGCCGGTGTGACTAATGACGTCACAAAATATAATTATGTGGTCGGTCACCTTGACCCCCAATTTTCAAAGGAGGTGAAGGACATAATCATGTCTTCTCCCGCCACGAACCGGTACGTCAAGCTTAAGACCGAATTGGTAAAGCGCCTCTCAGCCTCCCAGGAGAAGAAGGTAAAGCAGCTGCTGATGCACGAGGAGCTGGGAGACCGGAAGCCGTCACAGTTTCTTCGCCACCTGCAGGGTCTAGCTGGACCAAGCGTGCCGGAGGACTTCGTGCGCACCATTTGGAGCAGCCGACTTCCCAGCAGCATCCAGCCCCTGCTGGCATCTCAACAGCACAGCACCTTGGAGGCGTTGGCTGAGCTGGCAGACCGTGTCCAGGACATCGTCGCACCGAGCCACGTAGCTTCGACTTCAGCAGCAGGACCCACCGTGAGTGAGATGGCCGCCGAAATCGATGAGCTGAAACGAGCAATGAGGGACCTGACGGTACAGCTGCGTGATAGTCGGTCGCGGAATCGCTCCCACAGCCGTGGTCGAGACTCGCGCCGCAACTCACGCCAGCGATCGTCAACACGCTCAGACTCCAGCTACCGGAAACACCCACAGTGCCGGTACCACTCCATGCACGGTGAGAAGGCCAAGCGTTGTGTCAAGCCCTGCGACTACAAGAAGGGAAACGCCGCGGGCAGTCGGTAATGGCGACAGACGATTGCCCCGCCTTCACTGGTCGCCTGTTCGTCGCGGACCGAAGGACAAACACGCAGTTCCTGGTCGATACTGGAAGCGACCTCTGCGTGTACCCTCGTCGTCTGCTCAGCGATCGTCGTGCGCCCACCAACTACCAACTTGTGGCCGCGAATGGGACGCCCATTCCTAAATATGGTTTCCTCGAACTAAACTTAAATTTAGGACTTCGTAGAGACTTTAAGTGGCGTTTTGTGGTAGCTGAGGTTACAAAACCAATAATAGGCGTAGATTTTTTATGTTTTTACTCGTTAACCGTGGACTGTAGAAACCAACGGTAAATCGACAGTAGCACCAATGTGTATTGTATAGCCTCGAATCCTTCAGATTCCTCTTTATTTTCTGTAAAGGTGTCTTCTGGCGACTCGAGGTATCACAAACTTCTAGATAGTTTTCCCGACATCACCCGACCTGCCGGAACACTACGCACCACACCACATAACACTGTTCACCATATCCGCACGACCCCAGGCCCTCCAGTATCTTCTTCGTTTAGGCGATTAGCGCCGGACAAACTGAAAATTGCTCAACAGGAGTTCCAGCTGATGTTGGCAAACGGAACTGCCAGACCCTCGGAGAGTCCCTGGTCATCTCCACTCCATCTAGCTCCCAAAAAGGACAACGGTTGGCGACCTTGCGGAGACTACCGCATGCTCAACGCGCGAACAGTCCCTGACAGGTACCCGATTAGGCACATTCACGATTTTGCACACAGCATTGCAGGCTGTCGAATTTTCAGCACTATCGACCTCGTGAAAGCCTACAACCAGATACCTGTCAGCCCGGACGACATTCCGAAGACCGCAATCACCACACCGTTTGGATTGTACGAATTCCCGTACATGACGTTCGGTCTGCGTAACGCAGGCCAGACGTTTCAACGTTTTGTAGACGAGATGACCAGAGGGCTAGACTTCTGTTATTGCTATCTGGACGATTTTTTAATCTTTTCTAGGTCTGAAGCAGAGCACGAGGAGCATCTCCGCATTATTTTTAATAGGTTAAAGGACTTTGGTATGTTGGTCAACACGTCCAAGTGTGTTTTCGGTGTCCCGGAGGTAACCTTTTTGGGTTACCACATATCCGAAAAGGGCACAAAACCACTTGACACAAAGGTTGACGCCATCAAAAAGTTCCCACCGCCCAAGGACGTTCGTCAGTTGCGCCGATTTCTGGGCATGATCAACTTTTATAGGCGATTCATGCCCCACGCAGCTCAGATTCAGGCGCCACTTCACAACCTTTTGATTGGCAACGTAAAGGGCTCGCACCCCATATGTCTGGCGGAGAGTACTTTACAAGCATTCGAGGACTGCAAGGAAGCCTAGCTAATGCTGCATTATTAGCTCACCCCAATTGCAATGCCAAACTCGCATTGGTTACCGATGCGTCGGATACAGCAATCGGCGCGGTGTTACAGCAGCTTAGCGACGACGGCTGGCAGCCATTAGCTTTCTTTTCCCGGAAGCTTAGCCCTCCGCAAGTAAAGTATTCTCCCTATGACAGGGAGCTGCTGGCCATTTACGAGGCCATCAAATACTTTCGCCACATGCTGGAGGCAAGACACTTCGTCGTGTACACGGACCACAAGCCGATCAGTTTCGCATTCCACGAACGGAAGAGAACCTGCTCGCCTAGGCAATTCCGGTACCTCGACTTCATTGCCCAATTCACCACCGACATAAGGCATATTGCTGGTAAAGACAATGTTGTCGCCGATCCCTTATCTCGCGTGGAGGAATTACAGGTGCCGGTCAGCCTCAACACCCTCGCAGATTCTCAGGCCTCAGATCCGGAACTGAAGAAACTTCTACAGGAAGGATCTTCACTGGTGCTTGAGAAGGTGCAGGTCCCTGGGGAGCGTACGTTCGTGTACTGCGACGTCAGTACAGCGTCACCCAGGCCATTTGTGCCCAAAATGCTGAGAAAGCAAGCATTCGACAGCTTGCACTCCCTCAGTCATCCAGGCGTCTCAGCTACTGCCAAATTGATCGCAGAGCGCTTTGTTTGGCCAGGCGTCAGGAAGGACTGCAGGGAGTGGGCACGAGCTTGTCTCGCATGCCAGCGGGCTAAAGTGAGCCGCCACGTGTCAGCACCATTAGGAAGTTATCATCTCCCACGCGCCAGGTTCACCACGATCCACATCGACCTTGTGGGCCCGCTCCCAATTTCACAAGGCTTCAGATACTGTCTGACGGCAGTCGACCGATTTACCAGGTGGCCAGAGGTCGTACCTATTGTCGACATTACTGCCGAGACAGTAGCTAAAGCATTGCTGTCTGGATGGATTGCTCGGTTTGGCTGTCCTACCGACATTGTTACGGACAGAGGCCGTCAGTTCGAGTCGGCTCTGTTCGAACAACTGTCCAAGATTGCTGGATTCCAGCACAAACGGACAACGGCATACCATCCAGCGTGTAATGGCATGGTCGAGCGATTTTATAGGCAACTCAAGGCGTCCATCACGTGCCATGCCAATGACAAATGGACCGAGTCCCTGCCGTGGGTATTGCTTGGTATAAGGAGCGCATTCAAAAATGATGTCCAAGCGTCTTCTGCCGAACTGGTATACGGCGAACCGCTAAGACTCCCGGGAGAATTTTTTTCCCCCAGTGATGACGGAACGACCGACATCACGGACTTTACCGCGCGTATCCACAAGTTTGCTCACGACTTACAGCCAACTCCAGCTTCCCGTCACAACAAATCAAGCATTTTTATATTTAAGGATCTGCAGACCACTGATCACGTGTTCCTTCGTGAAGACGCATTACGTGGCTCGCTGCAAGCAGCTTATACAGGTCCTCACAAAGTTCTGCACAGGGGTGATAAAATCTTTAAAATTTTATTCAAAGGCAAAGAGGTCACGGTCTCAATAGACCGCCTAAAACCGGCCTACATACTGGCCGACAAAACTGACCCCCATGAAGGTACTCCACCTGGCGACAAAAACGAGTATACTACTCGTTCTGGTCGTCGGGTCAAGTTTACAGATTTTTATCGCCCTTGACGGTCTCTGGAGGGGCGTGGTGTAGGGTACACACCTACTATTTAGTTTATATATTTGTATTATATAGTTACACAATACAGTGTTGTATTTACATACTAACACAAACACACAGATGTATTTACATTTATTTATAATAATCATTATTACACATCAACGGCATCTCATATTGTTCACATCAATATAATGTCGGATGATGCCGGGCCATTAGTCTAGTACACTGGAATCGCGCCGCGGCTGGTCTACGTCATAGTGACGTAGCCGTAGGCGAGTAGTAGGGCAGCGCGCGAGCGTTGCCCGACCGCAACGTGACCTTCAGTCGGTACGAGCCTTGACGACACGCGCGCGCGCATATGTTCTGTGCCACCTCGATCGCCCACGTTTCCGTGTTTCTCCTGTTCTATTTATTTCCCTTATTACTATAAACTGTACCGTGTATCTGTGACTATTGTGACTGTGCTGTATCTTCTATCTACTGTTCTCCTTCTCTACTGTATGTGTTGTGCGTGTGGACTATATCTCAATACAACTGTGAGTACTCTAGGCAGTGAGTTTCATTTACACCTCTGCCTACCTAACACCACACCGACGACACCTCTATAGACCCGTATCCGTATTGCCGGTTTTCAGCAAGGTAATGCTTAATCAGATGCTTAACCACTTTAATACCAATAAGATCTTACATGAGGAACAGTATGGTTTTACCAAAGGACGTTGTACGACTGACCGGCGTCAGTCACCTAATTAAAACACATATTCACTGCGTGGGAAGAGGCACAAGATGCCATAGGAATCTTCTGTGACCTCTCGAAAGCATTTGATTGCGTAAGCCACGAAACCCTACTCTTTAAACTTGAGCATTACGGTTTGGGGAAACTTGCACTCAGTTTAGTGAAATCGTATTTAAACGATAGACATCAGCAAGAACAAATAAAAGGTGTCAATTTAATGGGTTTAAAAGTAAGGATGGGTGTACCACAAGGCTCGATATTGGGTCCTTTCCTCTTTCTAGTCTATATTAATGATCTACCCCATTTATTTAAAAAACAACCACAAATGGTGTTGTTTGCCGACGATACTTCTTTGATATTTAAGATAAACAGACGTGCCACAATTCTTGACGAAGTAAATAGCGCCCTACTGCAAGTCCATAATTGGTTTACCGTGAATAATTTAGTATTAAATGGGAAAAAAAACTAAGTGCAAAAGATTTGCCCTACCAAATGTCAAAACTACTGATTGTGACATAGTATTGAATCAAGAGAAACTAAAATTCGTCGATGAAACTGTTTTCTTGGAGATCACGCTTGACTCAAGGCTACAATGGGGTCCTCATTTAACATCTCTTGCAGGACGGCTGAGTTCAGCAGTATATGCTGTTAGGAAAATCCGTCAATTTACTGATGTAGAGACCGCGAGGCTAGTCTATTTTAGTTATTTTCAAAGTATTATGTCTTACGGTATTTTACTATGGGGACGGGCTGCAGACATCGAGTCTATATTTATTCTGCAGAAAAGAACCATCAGGGCCATATTATATAATCTATGTAGGCGCGATTTAGAGAACTGTTTAAGGAAATTAACATAATGACAGTACCTTGCCAATACATCTATGAAAACATCATGTACGTTAGGAAAAATCTGCATTTATTTAGTAAAAGAGGCGACAGACACCACTATAATACTAGAACCAGGGACCATCTAGTTCAGCCAGGTTTCAGGCTAGCTAAAGTAGACTCATTATTCATGGGGTACTGTTTAGAATGTTACAATAAAATACCTCCCGGCATTCTACAACTGAATGAGACGAAATGTAAATCTTGTATAAAACGCACACTATGTAGGCAAGCATACTATAAGTTGGGAGATTACATTGATAATAAAAATGGTTGGTTCAATGCTGGTCCTGCTCCACAACCATGGGGGCAAACTTATTGGTTACCATGGGAAGTTATTGTGGAAGCTGTAGATGATTGTAAACATATCTTTGCATTGTATAGATTCAATCTCTTATGAATATTAAAATGCTGTCATCATCTGTCAGCTTCTAAAAATGCTACTAAATTGAATAGCTATTTTTAAATTTGAGAATAAAAGAAAATTGTACGAAAACAAATCAAATAAAGACCATTTCCGTAGTCTCTGGAATAAAGAAACATAGCATTAATATTATATAATCTTTATTGTTATTATCAAAAAGCCAAATACAATTTGTCCATCATCAAAAATGACATTTGACGTGTCGTGTCACTTTACAGGAAAATTTAAATAATTTAGTTAAAATCGTCTTTACAGCCTATACTGTTCGAAAGTTTAGTTTTAGACTACTACACTACTATACTGCACTACTTCTTATAATAATCTAGCCAAAATTCACAGTTTAAAGAGGTACGTTTTACCTAGCGCATATTTGAAGAACACCCAAAAGTGGCAGTGCATGCAGCCGCGGCTGTTTCATCTTGACCCTGAGCACGCGACGCCTGGCTCCTTATCTTCTGCAGCTGTTGCTGGGCTGCGCCGCAATGTGTTCATTGGTGGCGCAGCACCCTGGGCCGCCAACGGGACTACGCAACTACCGTTTTTGTGTTTCTTTTGTTCAGTTTGTTTTATTTAGTGTTTTTATATTAATTTAGTTTACCATATTTATTTCGTTAAGTTATTATTTTTAAGTGTACTTTCTATGTATAGCAGCAGAAGCGATGCGGTGGTTGATAGTGCATGCCAATCTTCAACATCGCTGACCATTCTGGAGAGATGCCCGCTTTGTACCCAAGCACGGTTTTTTAAAGGTAAGCGGGGTCTGAATGTGCATATTGGGAAAGTGCATAAACTACAAAATGCACCCACATCGGACCCTGTTTTAACACCCTCACCTACAACACAGGCAATATCCTCTTTCGATCCACTTTGGAAAACCCTTTCAAAATTCAAAAACTCCGTTCCTGTATTAAAGCGAGTTCCCCGAGGGGCTAGACCGCTTGTAGCGCAAAACTTAGCAGGATGCGTGCGCCTTGCCGTCCGGGAGAACTCGCTAAGTGCTTGGGAACAACTGCTCACCTTCCCTTATCGAATTCTTCATGTACAAAAAAATTTGGCAACCAAAAAATCCTTAACATCACAAATTAAGGAAAATTGTAACATTTCGGCTCAAGATTTAGATACAAAATTACCGACACAGAGATATACCTGTTCAAGAGGCATATCCCACTTGGTGGAAACCAAGTTAGGGGAAGGTGACATTAATGGAGCAGCCAGGATTCTCTTCAGTAGCGATGTGGTGGCACCGTGTTCTCCAGAAACACTCGCAGCTCTGGAGACCAAACACCCTGCCCCAGCGGATGGCCTTTCTTTTCCCGACCCTCCTGATTCGGACATACATTCCCTCACCATTACAGGTCGAGAGTTGGTCACAGCTGTTTGCTCCTTCCGGAGTGGCTCCGCCGGCGGCCTCGACGGTCTAAGTCCTCAGCATCTAAAGGACCTTATCTGTCCAGGCGCCGGAGAAGCTGGTGAGCAACTCTTGAAGGAGCTTACAGCTCTGATTAACCTCATGCTCTCCGGCAAGGTGAACGAGGCTGTCCTCGACGTCCTGTACGGGGCCAATTTATGTGCCCTGCGCAAAAGGGATGGCGGCATTCGTCCCATTGCCGTGGGAACTGTCTACCGTCGTATGGCAGCCAAGATTTGCTGTAAATTTTATGGTGAGGCTGTTTCGAAAAGATTTCAGCCCCTGCAGCTAGGTTACGGCTCTAAAGGGGGCTGTGAGGCTGCCGTACACGCTTTATCAACCTACCTAAATTCTGGCAAAAGTGAGGTCATTTTGAAGGTTGACATAAAGAATGCCTTCAACTCAGTGAATAGGGACACCTTGTTAATAGAAACTAAAAAAGAATTACCCCAAATTTATAGTTTTCTTTGGCAATGTTACAGACACCCATCCAAATTACTATATCGGGACAACCTTTTGGAATCTGCTGTTGGCTGTCAACAAGGTGACCCCCTTGGGCCTTTGATTTTTAGCTTAGCTATCCACCCAATTGTTCGACAGCTAAACTCTAAATTTAACGTTTGGTACCTTGATGATGGAACCTTGGTTTTAAATGATCTCAATTTCTTAAGAAATGAACTTCATTCCATTGGCCTTGACCTCAACTTTTCTAAATGCGATATTTATATAGCAGACAGTACGGACAGACAACTGACTCTTTCAAAATTTAACGCAATAGCCCCTAACATCAAAATTATTGAAAAAAGCTCTCTTCGTCTCCTTGGGTCTCCAATTCATGAAAATTCTTTTCCAGATTTTATCGACGAAAAAATTCAAAATTTTAATGATGTTTCGGAAAGATTGCTCCAAATCAACATGCATTCGGCCATGACCATAATTCGTTACTGCTGTTTCGGCCCTAAATTAACATATTTCCTTCGTGCTTCCCCTTTATGGAAGCACACACATCTTTTGGAAAAAATGGATAAAATTATCAGAGACACTTTATCATCCATTTTAAATGTGGCTTTGGACGACCGAGCTTGGGCACAAGCAAGTATTCCTATTCGTATGGGAGGACTCGGCGTCCGCAAAATTTCTAGTATTAGTTTACCGGCTTTCATATCCTCGGTCCACGGTACTGAGAAATTAATCAGGAATATCCTGGCTTCCACACTGATTGATTTTGATGTGCCGTGCTTCTCCGAGGCTATCGATGCTTGGAAACTCGCTTGCCCGAATACTGAAGAACCCGACAATCTATTTTCCCAGAGACGGTGGGACGAGCCGCTCTGCAGAGTTGTTCAGCTCAATTTACTCAACACGTCTGCTACTACTGCTGAGCGTGCGCGACTGCTGGCTGTGGGTGAGTGGGAGTCGGGTCTTTGGCTTCACGCACTGCCGTCGTCGAGCATAGGCACTTTGTTCGACGACACGACCTTCCACCTCGCTGCTTCGTTACGTCTTGGAGCCGCCTGCTGCTCTCCTCATCGCTGTCACTGTGGTGAAGCTGTCAACAGCCTTGGACACCACGGCCTGTCATGCAGCCGAAGTGCGGGCCGTTTTAGAATAGCGCGATAAGAGAAACAAAAGGCCCATTTGCGAATACAAAAGCGAGGTGTCGAAGCTTTGAGTACGTCAGCGATGCTAAACATTTTATAAAAATTCAAACGATTAACAATTGCGGTTATTAGTACATAATTAAAAAGGAATTTACTTCTATACATAAGTTTTAAAATGTAACGATAAAATAATGATAACAGAAAGATGCACCACTCTAACTCAGCTTGTTTAAATCTTTCCCTTGGATATTACAAAGACAGACGACCCTTCCTGCCTGCGGACATGAATCATCCCGTGTTTGACCCACACGTGCTTATACAGTCCTTCTCCTTTGCTATTGTTCGGGTTTTATTCAGCAACTTTTTGGAGTCAGGGTTGAGGTGATCATTCACGTAAACCCGGTTCGATTGGCCTGTAAATCCAAGGTCTTAGACGGATAAAGTCTTGAAAGAGCGTGCTGCCGCAACAAAATCCTCCTTCATATATCTGTCCAGAAAGCTGACCACAATAGACCTGTCCTTCGTGTTGAACAATGGAATCCTGGAAATGTAGTTGATCTGGGTTTTGGGAAACGTAACGTTGACCTTTTGGATGATCTTATCCAAGATAGTAAACAGATTTTCATCCTTTTTTAGTGGAATACAATTGATTTCTACATTGTTCAGCCTTGATCACCGATCGCTAGTGGGCAGCTCCGACTTATTCAAGTCAATGTCGGATTGAAGAGAACAAACAGATTCCTGAAGATGCTCAAGACTAGCAACCCTAGTCTCAATGCCTGCAAGTTTGACGGAGAAGTCATCCAGTCGATTACCGTTGAACTCCCAACAGACCTTGAGTGTTTTGAGTTCCTCTCTTATGCATTTGACATCATCAGACAGCGTCGGCAGGCCAGCCATTTGAACCTTGAGCTCGCGAATCTCAATCAATATTGTGTCCAGAGACTTCTAGGTTCAGGTGTTGGTAGTGGCGACGGGGAAGGGGTCGGTGACGGTGAGGTAATTCGGCACTTCAGACATTTCCATGCCGCCTTCGATCAGCCCCTAGTTTTATCCTCCCACCCTCCGTGATGCTAGCGCAGCCAAAATCGAGGTCCCGCTTGCATGAGGCACACTGGACGCCATCATTAAAGTCTGAATTGCAGCTGGCACACTTCATCATAGTTGACTTAAAGTTTGGGTATTAGCAAAATTTTTAGAGCCACTGATAAAAAGAACGGTCGTGTGGGGCGCGTAGAACTTATGTACAGTACAAGCCGTGCGAAGTGCGTAGCGGTCAAGCAAAGTACGTGCCTGCTTAGTGAGTGATCGCGAATGACTGAAAATTATGACAAACATTGCTTCATCCTGTAATCAGGATCGGCTCCTCAAGAGGTAATTCCTCAATGATTAATAGCATGGATCCAAATGTTTTTATACGCTGCACGCGTATAAAAAATTTCAATGGATAAACATGATTTCTATCATGAACTCATCCTGCAGCCAGGGTCCGAGGGTCGTTTTCTCACGAGGGAACTCCTGATCGGTTTATAGCGCGGACGAGAAACTTTGTTTACGAGTTCATATTTTATGGATAAACGTGTTTTATATCATGACCTCATCCTGCAACCAGCGTCGTTTCCTCAAAGGAGAAACCCTGAACTGTTAATAGCACGGATAAGATTTGTAGATGCGTTCATATTTCATGAATAAACATGAAATTTGTGAACTTTTTTTTCGTTTACATTTAGGTAGTTACTCTAAGATTTATTTTCTTCTGTTCAGTGCTTTTTTATAAAAGCTTGTTTCAAAAACGATTTTTTTAACTACCTACTTAATAATTTTATTGCAAAAAAATTACCAACTTAGGTTTTAGGTACCCTTTTTAGTTGTGGTATCTCACACAAATGAGTGTCCAGTATACATTTTTCATTGTAACTAGAAGTTATTAACACATCTTCCACGCAGACGAAGAAGCAAAACTGTACCTTTAATATAGAGCCTATATACCTACTCATAAAGTATGGGACTTTTTTATTGATTCCTAGAGGTGTAGACAAGAAAGTTAAAAAAAAAGTCTCGGTGGGTATTTTAGAAATAATTGAAGAAAATAGGAAATTTTCACCAAAAACCTTGAAATATTTATTTATTTATTTATTTATTTATTTATCTACTTACATTTACCATTACAGGCTAACCCAATGCGATAAATGCGCCTTAATTAATAATATGCATTTCGACAACAATGAACGAAGCAACAAACCAAATTGGCGTTATACGGATGCACACAGGTCACACTATTACGCCACAATATAATTCCGTCAACTTTCAAGATATCCATAAAAGAAACAAAAATATTGAGAGGGAAATAAAAAAAAAGTCGCGAGCGGTGAACTTTGTTCTTCACAACTCTAGGAACTCAATAAAAATGGCCCATGAAAATCCGACCACTATAAAACTCAGTCTCGCGCGCGCGTCCCTCCCGTGAGGATGTATTCTGACGAACGAAACTTGGAGTTTTTGTCGTTCAAAATGTCGACGATGGTTAAATGCGTTTCCTGTAACGTAGTTATAGATGAATATTTTTGTCGTATATACAAAACAAAATATCAGTGATCGATGAAGACACGTTAGTGCGGTTATGTACGTCTACGTTTACAAGTGAAGATATCGAAAAATCCAAAACACTGCTGTACGAGTCGGTTCCTGTGGAGAAGGCAAAAATAAAGAGGAAAAACAAAGGCAAAAGTCAACGAAATCTAGTGGACATAATTTTTTTTTTAAGTTAGTGGAGCCGGATTAATTTCCAATTTTTGTAGCAAGGGACTTGGAAAAGCTACCTCCAATACTGTTTGGCCGCCTCGATTGCACGAAACTTCTGAAGGATTTGCTTTGAATTCAGAATGAAATCAAAGAAATTAAAAAACTATATGTGACGCAGACACAATTGAAAGATTTTTAAACGGAGATTTTGGAATTACAAAATGATTCATTCGCGGCTGATGGCTTATGGTCAGCGGTCCCATTGGATTATCCCACGTCAATAATTCACCAGTTATGGATGACTGCAATTATAGTATCGATGAATCCTCGTTACAAATACTAGATAATGACAAAAATCATTTAGAAAAATAAAGGAGGTAGATGCAGAAAATTCTGACCGCGGTATTCAGTCAGCTATCTTGCTGCGGCGAGCGCCCGAGTGCGGGGAGGAGCCTCGCGTCGCAACCATAGCCGCCGCCGCCGCAGGCGCCCGCGCCGGTGCCACTAGCTCAACTACTTAGAGGCAGAAGGCCGTGACGTCACCGCAGCGACGAACGGCCTATTGTACATGAGCCGGTGCAAAACAATAATAATGACGGATGGGAAAAGGTTTAATACCGCAGAAACCGTAATATGAGCTACCGATACCTGGGCACCGCTGGTACCGCTAGGGACAATGAAGGGAAATTTAAAGCTGCAATAACAACAGTGCCAATCTTCATTACTAAAGTGCATAAAGATACGATGAAGAAAGATATTGCTGATTATGTGTATCATAAAACAGGCGAGATGATCACGCTTGAAAATACGTGGGACACTCAGAAAGTTTTGCGACACTAAAAAAAATTGTTCTACAGGTACATATATTTTTATTAAATCTTTTCAAAGTACTCTCCACCAGCCTCTATACAAAGATTCATGCGTCTGAACCAGTTTTCAAAACACTTTTTCCAGTTCGCCGCAGACACCTCGTTTACAGCCTGCTCGAACGCAGCCAGCGCATCTTCCGGCGACGAATATTGTATCCCCTTGAGCTGATTTTTTTATTTTTGGAAATAAAAAGAAGTCACACGGTGCTAGATCAGGGCTGTAAGGAGGTGAGTTTGAATGGTGTACTGTCCAGGAAGTCCCTCGTTTTGAGCGCGGTGTGTGCAGGCGCATTGTCGTGGTGGAGCAGTAGTCCGCGGAGCCCTGTGTTTGGTCGCTTGTTGCTCACAACAGAAAAAACTTCTGGTAAACATTTGGTAGTATACCATTCGGCGTTGATGCTTCTTTGATCTCGTAAGGGAATTGAGGCCAAGTGGCCAGTCAAATTAAAAAAGCTGGCGATCAAAATCTTCCCCCCGCTTCGAGATCGCTTCACTTTGGTAGGCGTTAGCTCATTTTGAAACACCCAAACTGTCGACTGGCGCTTGGTTTCTGGATCGTATTGATAAATCCAGGACTCATCACCTGTTACGATGTCGTAAACACGCCGAGACGAGCCTGCTTCAAATTTGTTCAGCATATTACGGCACCATTCCACCCGGGCCTGCTTCTGAGCGTCGGTGAGGTAGTGCGGCACCCAGCGCGATACTATCCTCCTCACGCGAAGATGCCCGATCCAATCTTTAATATGTGCTGAATCTCCTGATATGTAATTCGCCTATTATCTTGGATTAAATTTTTCACTGCTAGCACGTTTTCTTCCGTAATAGCCGTCAAAGGGCGACCGCTTCTTTCTTCATCCCCCAAGGTTGGTCGCCCGCGCCTAAATTAGTTATACCAACGATACACGGTTGCCTTGGAGGGGCCTTCATCCATAAATGCCATTTGAAGTCTATCGAACGATTCATCCGGTTTCAGGCGACACTTGAAATCGTAAAAAATCATAGCTCTAAAATGTTCCCGGCGCAGATCCATTTTTCAGTAAGACACGATACTTTGAATTGGCTCGCAAAAAATGTGGAGGGAAATTTTGAAAACGGAACACACATATTTTTACTCACAAGTAATCATATTTTCGAAAAAGATTCTAACTGGCCAGTCTCCCATATATAAAAACTATTTATCGCAATACTTTCTGAGGGGCCTGGTATAGCACTCGTAACGAAAGTCAAGTGAAAGTAATTACTTGAGTAAAATTAAATAAAAAACAAAATATCATGGAAGGCACCATGACATTTTATTTTATCGTAGACTGTTTTAATATTCTTCCCGAATTCCGGATACGGAGCTAAAATTCTGGACTCATCCGGAAAATTCCGGACTTGAAAGAAAGAAAGAAAGAAAAATCGTTTATTGGCACACGCCACAAGTACACAATACAAAATATAAAAAAGCAAATGTAAAATAAAATTTAAAACTAACCAAGAAATATTGTGTGACTCACGGCTGCGCCAAATAGGCCCAGTTCAGCAAAATGCCGGGCAACTAGTGCCCGACGCTGGTTTTCAACTGAAACTATATGGTGAGTGTGCGTATGTCAATAGGTTTCAATAATCTATATATATAAAAATGAATTGCTGTTCGTTAGTCTCGCTAAAACTCGAGAACGGCTGAACGGATTTATCTTATCTTGGTTTTGAAATGTTCGTGGAGGTCTAGGGAAGGTTTAAAAGTTGAGAAAAATTCTAATAATTGCCGGGAAAACCCTCAAAACAGCACTTTTCTATTTCCCATACAAACGTTTTCTAAACAAAAAGGAGAGTCAATTTGTAATTTATTACCGCTGCATAAAGTTCAAATTCGCGTGCGCGTTGCAGGATTTTATGTCGCGTTCCGAAACTCAACAAAAGTGAATCGCGAACGCGACAAAATTGAGGATAGGATATGTAGATAGGTACTAGGAGGGTAGAATAGGTAGGCAGGTAATAGGAGAATAGGATATGTAGGTAGGTACTATGAGGGTAGGATAGGTAGGTAGGTACTAGGAGAGTAGGATAGGTAGGCAGGTAATAGGAGAATAGGATATGTAGGTAGGTACTATGAGGGTAGAATAGATAGGCAGGTACTAGGAGAGTAGGATAGGTAGGTAGGTACTAGGAGAGTAGGGTAGGTAGGTACTAGGAGATTAGGATAGGTAGGCAGGTACTAGGAGAATAGGATATGTAGATAGGTACTAGGAGGGTAGAATAGGTAGGCAGGTAATAGGAGAATAGGATATGTAGGTAGGTACTAGGAGGGTAGGATATGTAGATAGGTACTAAGAGGGTAGGATAGGTAGGTAGGTACTAGGAGAGTAGGATAGGTAGGTAGGTACTAGGAGAATAGGATATGTAGATAGGTACTAGGAGGGTAGGATAGGTACATAGGTAGGTACTAGGAGGGTAGGATAGGTACATAGGTAGGTACTACGAGAGTAGGATAGGTAGGTAGGTACTAGAAGAGTAGGATAGGTAGGCAGGTACTAGGAAGTAGGTAGATAGGGTAGGTAGGGTGGGTAGAGTAGGTAGAGTAGGTAGGCTAAGTGGGGTAGACAGGGTAGGTAGGGTGGGTAGAGTAGGTAGGCTAAGTGGGGTAGACAGGGTGGGTAGAGTAGGTAAGGTAGGTGGGGCAGGTAGGGTAGGCGGGGTTGGATTCATTGACTGTTAGGTGGTACGAAGTTTGCCGGGACAGCTAGTTATAAATAAATATTGTGAAAGATATGCTAATAACAAATAAAAATAAAATAAAATGATGGTAACGGCGGAATAACAACTACAAGACTATTTAAATACTAGTATCAACCATTTTTAAACACACCATCGCTAGACTAGTCCGTAGCATCACACTGCGCCGCACGCAGCCGAGTGTGACGCACGAGTTACCGGCGACGGCGGCGTAAGTTGCACATTTTTAAATAAAGAATAGCTTGTAGCTGTGGGTATTTTCATAAGTATGACGGCGTAAGCGATGGCTGAGCGATAGCGCCGTTGTTATTAGGGTTCGGTGGTACCGGGTTCATGATGAAATGTTAAAATAATAGTTTCGGTTTCGGTACACAAAAATCACAGTTTATTATTTAACACAAATTTACATTAAATAACACTAACAAATAATCTCCACAAAATGGGCAAACCGACAGTTTCGTTCTGAAGGAGTGACTTGGTTGGAGTTCCGAGCAAAAGTGATCTCGGCACAATCCCCACTCTACAAAACGACTCTGTCCACGTGCCGCCATTAAAACAACATCTGACGTCACGGCGTTTACCCCTACTACAATGGTCAAATCAGCAACTTGATGTTTAAAAGTTATCGCTTTCTCCGACACGGCCAGCCTGACAAGTTACACGTCCTCGTGAGTACCTGTAACCAAGCAGTCAAATTTGGAGCAACAGTACAGGCTCGGTCAACCTGACCACATCTTTATGGAATAGCATAACTTGAAAATAACAGTTGTCAAACAAAAGGTTCCTCTAAGTCTCAATCATATTTGGACCGTGTTATGCAGAAAGCAGCCATGTGGCACTTTTTCCAAAAATGAGTTATAAACACAGCCATACTAATTTCGACATTCCCGATTTTTTGCAAAAACAGCCATGTCGATAACTCTATTTATCACGGAGATATGAGCCGTCAAATGCAGCCATGTCTACAAATGTTTATTGTAAAAAACAGTCATATTCATGTAAAATGCAGCCAATTTTGACAAAAATTAAAATACCTATTTTGCAGAAGTCAGCCTAACTATATGGCCGTTTTTTACAAATTTCAAAATGTTAGGAGGTATCAGTGTTTAAGTTACGTAAAAGGCAGCCACTCTATGATGGCTGTTTACTGCAAATTATTTATTTGTTGATAATCGCAGTTGGCTTTTTTCAACACCATCCAGGCTGTTTTTTACTATAATAAAAATAGGTATAACTTTTTGTTTTGTTGTCTATATTAAGGATTTTATTACAATTAGCTAAAATTTAAATATTTCTTATCCCGCGTTTGCTCCTGTATAGATATACATACCTTAACTGGGTAGGTACTAACCTAAATAATCAGATAAAAAGTACCGAGTCGAACACGCTTGTCGTGCCAACGTAACATCGAAACAAAATCAAAACGCACCACATAACAACAACGAAGATAGTTCCGAAGATGAAAATATTTTTCACGATGGTGATTATTCCGTAAAAGACGGTACAGATTACGTTCTATCAGACAAAGATTCTGACGCTACATATTTCAGTGAAGGCGAACGATTTTATTCTAATTATCTCTGAGGTAATGGTGGAGCAAGCAAACGAACCTCATGAAGCAATGGAAGAAAATGAAGAGTGGTCTTCTAATTCGGGGAGACCACTTCGTGGAAAAAGAAAATGTCCTCAACATAAATCAGAACGAAAACAGGCACGGAACAGTAATAAAGAATATTTTGACCACAGATTAAGATGTAAACATCCAAGAGACTTCATAGATTTTACCCGCAAATGCAAAAATCTGTACAAAACGACTGTTCCTTTGCAAACACGTAAAAATGTTCATGAAAAGTTTTGGAGTCTTGGTTCATATAATTTGCAGACAACTTTTCTGGGCGTTTTTGTCAAGGAGGTGAGAAGCGAAAAACCCACAAAAAGAAAACAGTTTTTGCGAAAATATAAAATAGAAACTTATGATGTTTGCCGAGACATGTTCTGCAAAACTCTGAATATATGCTCAACTAGAATCTCAACAACCATGGACAAAATAAATTCGCGGAAACCGTTGCTAGACCAAAGAGGTTCAAAAAAGGGAGGAGAAAATAGGGTACCTGATGTGCGTAAAGAGGAAATAAAAGAGTTTATTAATTCACTCCCACTATATACGTCTCATTATAGCAGGTCACAAACATCGGCAAAGTTTTTTAAGCCTGGACTTTGTCTGTAGTTTATGATGAATATAAAGCCAAAATGACCACAAACGCCGTGAGTTACAGTTTTTTTAAACGATTTTTTTACGACAACTTTAACATTAAACCTAAAATACTAAGCAAAGATACGTGCAATGTCTGCGATAAATTTTGCATAGAACTAATAAATACAGGTAGAAGCGGTGGGGATGTTAACTCCATAAAAGAAACACACAACATTCATCTTCACCAGGCCGAAAGAGCAAGATTTCAACTAAAAATAGATATGAACTTAGCTAAAAATCAAGAAGACATCGAATATCTTACATTTGATATGCAAAAGACACTACCTCTGCCCCAACAAATAATGACAAAGTAAATTGGCTAAAAACAAGAGAATTAAAAATAACAAAGCCAGACCAATATCATATTTATATGAAGTCTGACTTTGACCAAGAAGATTACGACTGTTTGGATATTACTCGTAAATCAAGACGTCACGGCTCTGGCAATCCAGAAAGAGAAGGTGTTTTTAAGAGTCAGTTAACTAAATTATGGCCAAATGGAAAACCTATAGCAGAGCCCAAACTACGTGATATAATAATTATCAATAATACATCTAATACCAGATGATGCTCGACACTTTTATGTCAATTATACGTCATGTGCACCTGTTATTGAAGATGACGTTGATGGAGTTAATACTGAGTTAGATTTTATTTTGGATGATTAATAAGTGCGAAAATTTATATTTTGCGTATAATAGTTTTGACGTTTTAATATTTTTTTAATAAATATTTCTAATATTCTATTGCCAAGTTTTTACTCAAATCAAAATAAATTTATTTATTTGATTTGTTATAAGACCTAAAGGAAGTATACCTAGTTAAAGTAAAAAACAGTATGAATACATTAAACAACAGTCGGATTATTTTAGTGAACGTAGTAAACATTTTAGTCAATAGCTGCTACACTTAATACTTTCTTGTCTGTTTTTTATTTTTTAAATAGTTACAGATTACATTTTAAAACACAGCCAACTTACATGGTTGGTTTATACTTTATTGTGATTTCTACGAAATATGCTATTTTGTATAAAACAGCCACGTCTAAAATCGCAATTATTAATATTAATAGCCACGTTTCGGAATTCTGGATAGGATACAATAAATAACAACAGTTATAACAATATGTCTCAAATAAAAAATAATCAGAAAATTAATATACAACCGAAGTGCAACCATCGACAGAAAAATGCTCATAACTCTGTTTGTACTTTTCCCGACTTGGCTGCCTTCTGCATAACACGGTCCATTTACTCAGCAACTAAATCGACTTCGATCACATACAACGCTCATGGCCCAGCTGCCGCAGCAGCTAGTGACACTTATGCCACCCATATCGTCATCACCTCATGTGATACGACCACACACATTACATAGAGTCTGCGACTCCCAGGTCAGTACAAGACCAAAACAACAATAGTCTCCATTGAGACCCAGGTCCCCGCCGTACCACCAGCTGCCCATCGCCCCCTGAACAGCTCACAAGTGAGCTGCAGTTACGACTACAGACTAGTGCGTACGGTGCGACCAAATAGCCATGGTATGTGTCTACTACTCGGTGGAGGTACTTTCATCACCGTCCTCTACGTTTAACTCATTAGGAACACTACTTAGAGGCATCTTTCGTATACGATCGTGAGCGTACTTGTAGGTTCTATTACCATTCAAAGATTTTAAAAGATAACGATCACCGTCAAGTACTTCTACAACTTTAAACGGTCCCTTATATTTGGGGTCTAATTTAGTCTGATTCCGTTCTTTATTTTGAATTAAAACCAAATCACCAACACTGAAATTAACTACTTTGGCCTTATTTTTGTCAAAACGGGCTTTTTCATAAGCCGCACTCTTCTCAATACCGTCCACCGCGTGTTCTCTCGCCTCTGTTAGGTCAATTCCGGTTTCATCATGGTCATTATAAGCGATTAGCGTCAGAGGCCTAGCAACTTTTCCTATCAAAAGCTCTAAGGGGCTTGATTTCGTAACACGGTTCATTGTGCAGTTGATAGCCAACTGTACATCGTCCAAAGCATCCTGCCACGACCTTTCCGACGTCTCTACCGCGGTTAGCATACCCTTTAACAAACCCATCTCCCTTTCGACTTGACCATTCGCGCGACTAGATCCCGTAGCAATTAAATGTAAGGAAATGTTGTGTGAATCGCAAAACTCCTTCAACACTTTGTTCGCAAAGGAACGACCTTGGTCGGCGATTATACGACTAGGAGAGCCAAATAAAGCAACGCTGGACTTCAAAGCTTTAATAGTGCTGGCTGCTCATGGAGACTAAGCCTATGTCGGCGACGTTGTACCGTACGTGCTGGATCCACTAATCGAATGTTTAATTCACCCGTAGTCACTCGAGTTAACGGTAAACCATTGATAAAAGCATTCGAATACTCATTCAAAAGGGACGTCAACCGGTCCTTGTTTTCGTTTGAAATATCAGAATCAACATTGTAAAGATCAATTACGGGAGGTAAATCGCAACAACCTACATTTGTGACTTTCGAAATACGTAGGGTAGATTCAGTTAAATGTACCGTATAGCCAAGTGTCAAAATATCGCGTCCGATCATAACATCGTATTTCATACAATCGTCGGGTAGTACGTAAAATAAAATTGACAGTTCGTTATTGTCGACCACAACATCACTAAGAATTTGTTCAGTGCTAAAAACATTCGAATTATTACCGATACCAATTACTTGCACGGTTGAAAGTGAACGTTTGCCCGAGAATTTATAAGCTACACTTTGTTTAACGAGAGAACACTCGGCGCCGGAATCAAAACAAAATGAAAACGACTCACCGGATTGTTCCTATTGCCCGCAAACACCTGCTATTTCGCAGCTATCGACGCGTCGCTCCGCCATTGCGTTGGCAGCGCTGCCCGCCGACGATGACGCATTACCTTTCAGGGCTTTGCTCAGAGCTATAATAAGCGATGCACCCTCCAGTGGACGTTCGTCGAGGCAAATATCGATAGTATCGCACCAAGCACGTGGATCGGTATCTGGTAGTTCCGGATTAATTTCTGGCAGCATGATCTGAGGTGCCACTGTTGGTGTCCTGATGGCTTCGATCAGCTGCATCATGTTCTTCTGCTGCATCTCGAACATAGCACGCCAGTGGGAATCGAGTCCAGATCCCAATTCTGATGACGGCGTAAGCGATGGCTGAGCGATAGCGCCGTTGTTATTAGGGTTCGGTGGTACCGGGTTCATGATGAAATGTTAAAATAATAGTTTCGGTTTCGGTACACAAAAATCACAGTTTATTATTTAACACAAATTTACATTAAATAACACTAACAAATAATCTCCACAAAATGGGCAAACCGACAGTTTCGTTCTGAAGGAGTGACTTGGTTGGAGTTCCGAGCAAAAGTGATCTCGGCACAATCCCCACTCTACAAAACGACTCTGTCCACGTGCCGCCATTAAAACAACATCTGACGTCACGGCGTTTACCCCTACTACAATGGTCAAATCAGCAACTTGATGTTTAAAAGTTATCGCTTTCTCCGACAAGTATATATGATGAGAGCTTTGATTATATAATGTCTAGATAGACCGTCGCCCTACAATCGTATCAAAGAAAACGTGTCAACATTTTCAAGTATGTGTGCGTGCAGGCGTCGTTTTACACTATGCGTCTATGTCTTTGTGTGCGTAAATAATGATACCAGCTACTACAATTCTCCCATAAATCACATTAAAAAAATAGATTTATTAAATAAGATAAGTTTTAGGTGTATGTATGTAGTGTTATTCAGTTTTAGTGTTTTTTTATTCAGTTCTTCATTAGTACATTTTAAATCTATGATTTAAAATGTACTAATCAGTGCCACTTGTTAATAATTACTAAAATGTGAACAAGAAGTTGGTACAGTCGGCCAAGAAAGTGGTGTACCACCCTAAGATTGAATATCGCTTGCAGATTCATAGGTGATAAAGATTAGTTTCGCTTGCAGATCGATCTGACAACTTCTATTGCTGTCTTTATCTGATTATTGATAACGACTATTACTGTTTGTAACGTGACAGCTGTTCTTAGTTTGAACTTGATGGAACCAATGACGTCGTAAAATCAACGGCGGGGGGCTGTAGATTTTGATGACAAAATTGTATCTACAAATTCAGAATTGTAATCAACAAGTTACATAAAATTGTAAAGGCACAAGGCGAGTCCACAAACCTACAATTTCTGTAAACTTGTAATTACAATATCAATAAAAAACAAGCTAAAAATAGATTTATCCTTTTATTAAATTTCTACAATCAATTTTAAAATACTTATAACAAACAAAAACATAGCATATATAGTAATATTTAGAAGATATTGAAAATTTTTAAAAATTAGAAACGGGTGTAACCGCCGTTGGCCTCTATAACCTCTAAAAGACGAGACCTCATTAAACCAACAAGCCGTGAGCAAATATCGGTTCCCCGCATTTCCTCCCAGATATAATTACAGTGACTAATAAGAGCTTGTTTGGTTCTTTCATTTTGATGCGACCATCGTTGGACCATAAGGCCCCAAACATTTTCTATCGGGTTGAGGTCCGGCGATCTTGAGGGCCACTGAATTACCCTTACGTCAGTGTGTGAACGAAACCAGGCTCTTACGATCCTCGCATTATGAATTGAACAATTATCTTGAACAAAATCAAATTGTGGCACTTCGTTCTCCGGGTAAACATTACGGACTGTCGGTAGCATTGCATTCTGAAGCACGTCGATATCATTTACAGCCGTCGCTCGAGGAGGTAGAGAACACAATTCTCCTACACCATCCGTACTCATCCAGCCCCAAATATTTACGGAAATTCGACCTGATTCTCTATTTGGGATTACATGATCATCTTTATACCGTGTTGAATTATATCGCCAAAGGTGAAGACGTCCATGCTGACTGGATTTAAACGTTTTTTCATCACAAAACACTGTATTAGACCAATCAAACTCTAAGTGCTCTCTGGCGAAGTTCAGACGAGCAAGTCTGGGAGCATCCGTCAAATATATTTTCTTGGCGTAATGCCTGTGGTGCAACCCCATGTAATGTAGATGATTCCTTATTGTTTGGGCACTCACATCGAACATCTCCGCAAAATGTTTTGTGGGCTTAAAACCATTGATTTCATATTCCCGTCTCATGAATTCTCTATCGTTATTGGAGAGTGCAGGCCGGCGACCACTTCTTCTGTGATCCAACAAACTTCCCTCCTCTCCTTCACGACGAATCCAAAAGCGGACAGAACGCCTCGATATATTCAAATTCCGGGATATCGCACTGATACTGCTTCCCTCATTAAATTGGGCAATTATTTGTGCTCTTTCGGCAATGGTCAAGTTGGCAGGCATTGAGATGATTTTATATGCAGTTGATTGAAAAATAACACGGAAAATATATCGATTTTTTGCATATATTTGACAAAATGTCAATTGTCAGTTTTTTTTTTCAAATGGAATTCGGTTGTCTAAATAGTTTTTATTACTTTTGTTTGGAAACATTTCAATTGCTTTGTAGAAACTAATGTCCTTTTCATTTATACTAAAGGTTAAAATGTCATGTACTTATATGTGACATATGACGTATGAATACTAAATACATAGGTTTACGTCATGATAATGTTGTCTCTTTCAGTAATATCTTTTTATAACGAACCTTGTTGTAATTTTCGATGACCGGGAAACTAAATCAAAACTGGTACACCACTTTCTTGGCCGACCGTACCAGGTAAATTATTTACCTAGCTAATAAAACAATACACAACAATTTTTACTTTGCACCGACTTCAAAATCATGTAAAGAAAGAATTAATAAATTAGGTACTCTAGGCACTTTTGAAATCGGTTTAATATACCCAAAGCAAATTTAATCATTAAAATGGGCTCATAAACAAAAAGTATATTATATGCGAACATTATGTTATTTATTATAAAAACAAATCATTTAAAAAATAAAAAAACCCGACTGCGTTAAAAGTAACTTTAAATAAGAATTATATGTAAGTATATATAATTAAAGTCAAGACATTAGAAAAAAATGTCTTGACCAGGAAAAGCTATTATCTACGATTTAAAAATTAACATTGTAAAAAAAATGTTTTAGTTCGGCACCCTTTGCACGCGAGTTCGATTCGCACTTGGCCAGTTTTTTTTAAAGTACACGAACGAAATTGTATAAACGTAACTATAAACCAACTAATATGTACCCACAAAAATAACGTTAAGTTGGGAGAGTAAAAAAAAGAAACTGGCAACACTTATAAAATATGGCGTGATTTGATAATCATAAAAACAAAAAATAAATATGTAGTTTCTTGGTTACTTACCGACGGTAGGTGATGTGTTTGGTATTTTTTATCCTTCCTTTATAATTCCGGCACAATTTAATAGCACATACCGTCATTTTATCCCTGATATTTGTTTTTTACTTGGCGCGCGTAATACGTAGTGACAGTAAAGCGACACGATCTGCACTGATTGGCGGGCAAGTACTTGTGAACCAATAGTTGGTTGACACTTTTTGACACGTTTGCGCGCACTTGACGCTCCATCTAGACATTATACAACATGTAACGTAATTAACGCACACCCTCAAACACCCCAATTAGAATATTATGTTATGATCATAATACATACACTACATTTTTTATTGAATATGTGTAGGCATTGATTATTAATTAAATTACTTATACTAATTCCAGAAGAACGTTGTGGTCACAGTACAAATCCACGAACGCACACAGTTGCACACGTAGTTATGAGGATCGTGCTAGCCTAGTAGGTACCTACCTATTCGCTCGCGTTCGAGAAGAGTTAACGCCGCTCGACACAGCTGTACGAGTAGGTATTAGTGCCGAAAAAAGCCGACAATACACGATTGTTTACGTTAAAGAAATGTGTTTTTGTGTGATAGCTTATATCTCGATGGATAGTTGTTTATTTATGTCTAGTAAACATTTGATTGAATCTTTCTATCACACTTTTCAGGCTTTGGACTGTCGGCTCTGGATGATTAGCAATATTCGTTACAAGATGTTATGCTAATGTAAATAATAATGAACTGCTAAACATAGCAGGCGATACGACAGCAATACTCAAAGACGGCGTTTTTAAAAGTGAATCAAAATATTTACAATAATTAATAAATCGAAAACTTACTGATTGCTAAAACACTCGACGACTACGACGTTGTCTTTTAAACCACTTTCAACTTCCACCTGTTCAATACATTTTAATGCCCGTTTTCTTAATTGATGTTTTAATTTAGAAAGCACTTCAGTGTCATTTTTCACTATTTCAAAAGCGTTCACTATCCTGTTTTTTAGGTCCTCGGCACTTATTGTCTCACTAAAATAAACTAACGATTTAATACGTCCCCACAAAAAAAGACAAGACGCGTCGAATCAGCTGATCTGGGAGGCTACTGTCGAACACTCCTAGTGAAATGAGCAGGGGCACCATCGTGTTGGTAGAAAACCTTTTGTAAATTATGAAGAGGTATGTCTTCTAGCAGCGTTCTAGGTGTGTTAATCTTTGTAAGAAAACAGGCCCCAGTATGTATGTACCAGTGACACCGGCCCAGACGTTAACTGAGAAACGGTGTTGGAAGGTCACTCTGCATGCGTGAGAATTTTCGTGCATCCATTTAATGTGTGTTGTGTTGATTGTACATCCCCACACTGGCATCTTCTGAGGTGGGATGGATGTTTTTTATCACCACGAAGTGTTCTCCACACATGCATTATGACTACATTCAAAGCGTGGCGCTGCTTCTCGGCTACTGGCATGGAGATTCTCGTCGAAGTAGTCCAGTATTTCGTTTTGAAGACGAGTACGTGTAGGCACATCGGCTCCCCTGTCGATGGCCGTGTTCGGACGGAACGTTCCGTGGTCGTGAAGCCGCTGAGCAGCAGCTAACATAAACCTGCGGTCTACTCTTGTAAGTAACACACCTTTGGTAGAATGTTCTGCAACCTAGAGCCACATTATCACCACACCATGTCAATGTCCTCACCATTTCGGTGTACTGAACATTTGTGTATTGGAATGTCTTTCCAATTTTCGCGCGCGAAAAATTATTTGCAAACACTTAGCGTACTTTCCTGTACAATGTCCGCGCGTGACTAATATTGTTTACATTTAAGTTTGCTTTCATTGTAGCCGCGCAAGCGCCGGTATCATTGTAGCTATCTCGCTCTATCCCGGGGTTTTTAGTTTGCAGAGAAAGGGAACGAAAACAAGCATGTCATATTTTGTATTTTGTTGGTTTTTCTATTGTGTCCTTTGTCCAGTGCCTGTAAGTGTGTGCGCGCGATTACAATCGTTAAGTTTACTTAACTGTATTTGTAAAGACTTTAATCTCCTTGAAATAAGGTTCATTTTTCTGTATTTTGTATTAAATGACGGAATTTGTATTAATACAAATATAACTGCACTTTTAAAATTCTTATTGCCTTGATTTACAGTCCATTTTAGTTTGTTTTGGCTGTACAGGGGCAGTGTGACTGTAATTTACGTAGTTTTAGCTAATTTTGGGATAAAAAATTACCTATATTAAAAATGGTAGAAATCGATTCAGTAAACGATTCTGAACAAACTAATTTCAGGATGTGCGTTAATTATGTTACATGTTGTATAATCAAAGGATGAGAGTTAGAAACGAACATGATTAAGTATTTCAAAAGTTAATTTAGATCGTCCAAAGTGATGAATAGTAATTAAATAACGCGAAGGAAGGTTTCTAATATATTAGAGTAAATTTTTTTGATCGGACTTATGGCCCACACAACAGATTGAATACAGAAGTCACAGATGTTTATTTTCCTTGACACTTGACAGTTAAGAACGTTTCTTTGTACTCACACTCAATGCAAAATTAAATCTTTATTGGTTTTTTATCCAACTTCGGATTAGTCAGAACTATTAAAAAAGCATTTTTGATTGTAATTTTTAAATCTAGTAATCACTAGTCATGTCATAGTAAAGTTTATTGATATTATTTACTTATTCTTTTAACTTCTATCTATAGATGGAACGTATGATGAGATTATTGCCAGCCTAAATTAACGTGAGTAATAAGCATTACTCGTTTCTTTTCTTAAGTAAATAATGATAATTACTTCACTATAAAATAAAATATTTTACTCGTTAAAAGTTTTCTTAAGTAATTGCTTAGTCAAGTAATTACTTAGCAACAAGTAATTACTCGATTATAGATACGACGGTTAAATATTCTAAAGAACATAAAGCATACAAATTCTTCCTTTCGGAAACTAAAATGGAGATGTTTCTTGATTGCAAACTATGGCCCGAGGGAATTATTTATAGGAGATTCTGAGCGGTAATGTTAACGGCGTAAAATAAATATTAATGTATTACCTTTTAAGCCACAATTGTAAAAGTATAAAACGCTCGGTCGAGAGCGTCAGGCAACTATGTAGCACGTCCGACATAGTTGCGTTGCAAGAAACATGGTTGCTGCCTCACGATATCTCGTTCCTGGACTGAGCGAAATCGACGCTGAGTTCGGGTGCACCGGGACGTCGGCGGTGGACACCACGGCCAGCATGCTACGAGGACGGCCCTACGGCGGAGTTGCACTGCTGTGGCGGAAAAGTGTTTTTCTACTCGGAGACTTTAATTTGCATCCAAATGAACAATTTTATAGTGAATTGGTTTTTTTTTGTAGGGAATCGGAGTTATTATGAGCCGATGTTGAACTTTTAGGAATAAACTCTGACACTTATAATCGATGCGCACGGCTCGAGACGTTGGCTAGATCACTGTGTTGCTACGAAAGTTTGTTATGATCCATAGCTGATTGAAATAAATAAATGAAAAATAATCTTTGTTCCACCTTATTGTCTTATTGCACTCGACACTATAGGACCACAGCGCAAGTTTCATCTACCAAATGAAAAAGAATTACTTAAATCGGACCAGTAATCACGGAGAAATCGGTGTGAAAATGAAAAAAAAATATGCTGGTGGAATACCTACATAACGTCCTCCTTTTTTAGAAGTCGGTTATAAATAACAGCCGCACGGATCGATCTTTAAGGTTAGGTAGCGCTTGCCAAGGCCGGTCCGTGGTTGAGGAGTACCCGTGCCCATCCATTATGGTGGATCCACACAGCCCGGCGGCACTGCCGGCGGCTTGACCACAAGCAAAGCACCATCATATCTGATGGTGGAGTTCTACGTAACACTAGTTTGTTTCAAATGATACAAGATGAATCTGCACACTTACCATAACTATAAACATTAGAAAGAAGAAATACGCCAGTGCCTCTTTATTTCATCGGTGATGACGCATTCCCCATCAAAGAATACGAAACGACACCACTCTCATCGAAAGCCGTGATCGAATTGTCGGCTTGCTGCCAGCAGCAGCCTCGCCGGAAAAATGCCGCCGGCTTTGTTGCGAATGCCGCACATAAAGTGCCGCCGGCCGCTGTGTGGATACACCCTTACATGCCGAGTTTTATCCGTGTTTCGGAAAGCACGCCCCGGCTGTCATTAGTTAAACTTTGACAGTCTTAGCCCGACAGTGTGACAAGCAGTCTCACCAAGGGTTACCGTACTACCCTGTAACTGGGTTGTGGATGTTACAGACTTTCGCTCCATGTAAAATAATGGTATTCTGCTGCATCCGGTTCGACTGGAAGCCGACTCCAACATAGTTGGAAAAAGGCTAGGCAGATGATGATGATATTTACCCTAATTCGCCAATCCATAAATTTCTATCAAAATCGTGGACCAATCAGTATTTTCTTACATCACTCATCAGTAACTTACCGTAAGTGTGTAGTTATTAATAAATAAAATTCATTTATTTCAGGTCATTGACCTATATTACGAGTAGATAGATGCAGAACAATTTTCAAAAATAAAAATAAATAAAATTTCAGAACAAATCAAAATTAATGTCAAAAAGTAATGTCAGAAGTAAAAACAAATTTTAAAGCTAGTTACATATTTATATAAAACAACTGTAACAAACTTAAATAATGCAACTCGACAAGGCACAAATCTAAATTAGGAGCAGGTACTTTTTAAGAGTTAATTACCTTACCTTGAAATCTGGCAAGTAAGTTGCATTACAAGTAGGTGGCATTACATTATACGGTAGGTACTTAAGAAACGATTTTTGGCATCCTCAAGTGGGGTTAAATTTTGCATCGAATACTAGAGATAACAGGTAACATACACAAGCAAAAAATTGGAGTGAAGAACCTCCTGACAAAAATCTTAAAATCTCCTGATCGGATTCGGATCTCCTGGCAAATCCCGAACCTAACGCGTTCGAAGTCGCGGGCAACAGCTAGTAAATTAATAAATAAATTGTTGCACAAGTTGTCCATTGTGCTCTCAAAGTAAGTAAATAACACCAAGATATATTTATTTCTAAATCATCTAAGTCTAGCTTGTAGTCGCTACTACGCGCCGGGATGAAACGATAAATAAAATGCCAATGTCTGGGTGCAGCGATGCGACAAGAATCCGGCTCAGTGCGTGTCAGGTGTCTCGTGTCTGTTGCCCGTCGTCATACCGAGCCGCAGCCACAGCGCCATTGTGACCAGCACCTCCACCGCAACACCCAACTCCTACAGACATTCGATACAACTTGACAACAGATCTAGAGTGAGTCAATCAGTCTGGCCACTGTGACAGTTATCCAGTGCCATGATCACGGGCACGGCACATCATTATCAACAAAACATAGATGATATGCGTGTAAGAGACGAAAGCAGAGAGGTCAAGTGCAGGGTGCAGGCGCGGCGTGCGGGGCGCGGGGAGCGGTCAGCTCCGGTCGAAGGTGAGCGCGCACGCGCACAATTAGTGGGGCGGTGCGGCGCACGCGTACGCGCTAATTGTGTAATCTGTCGTGACGAGCACATTTAATCGCGTTGCACCGCACCGCCCGGGGTCGAAGCACTCTTGAAAAATCCGGCCAAGAGCAATTCGTGTTTGTGCTATCTGAATGCCATTTTCATTTCCTTAATGCTAGGTATAAGTACCTATTGATAAATTATTTACAATTAAGAAATTGCTGCTCCCACTAAACTTGAATCACATAAAGCTGGCTTTAGTTTCACTATTTCAATTTACAAGGCCCATCCCGCCCATCCATGCATGCATTTTATTTTATATTTGCTTTTATTATTTTGTATTGTGTACTTGTGGCGTGTGCCAATAAACGTTTTTTCTTTCTTTCTTTTTTCTTTCCATGCATGAGCTATCGTTACTGGCTTAAGTAGGCTTCCATTCTCATCTCAGCCACATGCCTTTCATACCTTTTGTGGCCCATCATTCTGATCCATAGAAGACAGCATGACTACCGAACTAAAAATGACCAACCTATTTCTCGTGGCCGTGCATAGCACAGCATGAACAACGATGGTCCACTCCAAGGTCCGGAAGGAACGTCCGCGTTCGCTGGCGCGGCCGGCCGGCTTGGCGGCAGAGCGCGAGCGCTCGTGACATCCTCGCAGACAGTGCGTCGCTATCAGCGCCGCGCCCGCTTCCACGAACTGACTGCGCGCGCATCCGATAATCACGCAACACTCAAGTTTGCGCACCTATTGCTCGAATAAGCACACTATCGAACATCCCGGGACTGTTTTATTTCACACCGTTTAAAATACTCATGAACTGTGATTTTTAGATCTATACGGATAATTTAAGTCGTAAATCTTAATTGTTCATTTCCTTGCTTAACCTGAAAACTCGCATAATTTCGTTGTTATGTACGATTCCGCTGAAAACGTGAGGCTGGTAGCGACGCGCGCGTGCGATGCGATGTGTTGTGCGAAGATGTGTAGGGCGCGGGCGCGCGCACCGGCCGGTCACGGCGCACTGCGCGTGAGTGCACGCCTCCGGCGGCAGTTTCCCTTTCAGTTCAGCGTGCACAGCCTACACTTAGAGTGCAGACTTCAGTCAGCCGCTGCCCGAAGTTGCACATCGCGCTTCCACCTTGCTTCATAACCCCCCCCCCCCCCCCCGCGCTTCGCCGCCGGTGCGAGTTGACGTGTTTCAACCTAAAACTTTTGTGTATAGTAAAAAACTGACTTATAAACAAAGCTGTGTAAAACAACAGCAATATTCAAAGTGACTCGAACAGAGTGAGCAAAAACGATTTAAAAAAGTGGACCCTGTTGTGTTGACTTTGTGTTCCGAGTGTGCGAGCGACCTTCAAAGTGAAAGCAAGGTTACTCTACTAACATTGTCACCTTAGTTCTGGCATCAGTTGACCTATTTGGACATTTAATTTTATCCTCGTGATACGTTTGGTTCCGAAGCGATCGTGCGGATTGGCATGTCATAGAGTGGCAGTTCGAACCCGAGCAGTTCTTTTTGGATATTAATTTCTGTGGTTTCGTTTAGAAAAATAACACACCTCCTTAAAGAGCTTTGTATAATATAAACCACAAGAGTACTTATTACGGCGCAATGGCGGTGTCACGCTCTCCTCCGAGCACACCCAGGGCCATCTTTTCCATTGGGCACTCTGGGCAAGTGCCCAGGGCCCCACGATCCAAAGGGCCCCCAACTTTCTGTAAGTGTCATACCTAGTGGCTGTCAAAAGAAACTTAACTTATCACAGGCGGTATACTAACATTTTCGAGCTCGCTTCGCTCGTTTCTGCATCCCACATTCTTATGACTCTCTGGCTTTTCAGCCTAAGTCAAAAGTTCCTTATAAAGGATGTTTTTTTGAACGGCGGTGAACTCTCGCATTATTCCGTAATACAGCTTGATTTACTGCGAAGTGTGTGCATGTTGGACTTCCAGATTCCGCCATGTACCCACCAGGCGCGGTGGCCCGAAATTATATTCAAAGCTTAATGAAATAAAATTAAACGCAAAATAAAACTAATTTCATGGATATCAAAAACATTTTCATCCCACCATCTCGGAAAGAGTATTTTTAATCTTCAATATCTGAGTGGAAAAGCCGTTTTTATTCTCTAGAGGATAAAGTAAATTGAATTTAGAACATCGTGTGCACTAAGTTTGTGAATTAAAAAAAACATTAAACCTATTTACTGCTACCTCTATGGTGCCGAATATATCATACAACTTTTTTTTAATTTGTTAAAAACTCAGACTCGGAACCTTCTTGGTGTTCTTTTTTCAATTTGCTTTGTACGCGGTTCTTTACGCGGCATTTTTTCACGTCATTGTTAAACCTTATATTAAAAACAAGAAACTTGAAAACAAATGAAAAAACTAAAATGAGTGATTCTAGCGACGAGTTAGTTTGCTTGACGCCAACAGAATTGACTGAAACTGTTAATAATGCGCAAATGAGCTTTCTCCCTCAACAATCACGCGAGAAGTATTTAAAACAGTACGATATGTTCAACACGTGGCGACTAGCAAAAGGAGCCAAAACTTTTTCAGAAAACGTTTTGCTGGCATATTTTATAGAATTATCCGAGAACAAGAAAGCAAGCACTCTATGGAGTACGTATTCGATGCTAAAAGCAACAATAAAGATGAAAAAAGACAAACATATCGATACCTATCCTAAATTAGTGGCATTTTTAAAAAGAGCCTCATCTGGTCATCAACCAAAAAAATCGAAGGTTTTCACAGTATCTGATATTGAAAAGTTTCTTAACGAAGCACCCGATTCCGTATATTTGGCGGCAAAAGTAAGTCAGTTGCACATTCAGTATCTACTTAAGTATATTAATCTCAATTAAATAGTATACTTAGTAGATGTTGATAGGCATAACTATGCGTTCATATCAATTTTATTCATTTATCTACTACAATACTCTTTACGTTACAGGTTGTTCTTATTATTGGAATAAACGGAGCATGTCGAACTAATGAACTAACACAACTTAATGTCAAAAACATTGAGAAACATTCAGATGACTTACTATTAATTAATTTACCTAATACAAAGACAAAAAGAGACCGCAACTTCGTCATTCGCAAGGAATACGTAACGATTGTTGAGAAATATCAAGCCTTACGCCCGCCTAACACTCCAATCAATCGATTTTTTCTACAGTATCGCAATGGAAAGTGTGTTAGACAGCCTATGGGTACTAATAAAATTGGCAGTATCCCACGAGAAATAGCAACATTTCTTGAACTTCCAGAACCCCTGTTGTACACGGGTCATTGTTTCCGACGAACTTCAGCCACACTTTTGGCTGATTCCGGAGCTGATCTCCTGTCCCTTAAGCGCCACGAAGGCTGGAAGTCCAATGTAGTTGTAGAGGGATACATAGAGGATTCCATCCAAAATAAGTCTAAAATATGTGAAGGCATCGTAGGAGCCATTACACTGAAAGAGCCTCAATCGGATCCTTGGACTGGCCCTTCTACATCAAAAATAAGCCGTTATGAAACACCTAACCATCTCCCTCTCTCTCCAACATTCACGCCAAGGGAATCCGATGAATCGGTACAACTATTAAGTATGACAGATAGTTTACCGAAAAACAGTACACAAGTGACTAACACCAATATTACAGTACCAAACAAAAATATTACACTCAATTTAAATAACTGTAGCAACGTTACTTTAAAATTTTCTTAATTATACCTTAGTATTATTTTGTTATAATTTAAAGATTATTCTGTAATACTTACCTGTCATAATGTAGTAATTAATACCTAAACTGAAATAAAAGTGTACCTATCTTGTGATTATAAACGTTTTTTTTTTTGCATTTAGTCATTTCCTCGCTGAGGTGGAATGAAAAGTTACGTGTTGCACTCGAGTGCAAAGATTTTTCACCTCGTGCTCTTTTGATTCCCTCGCTAACGCTCAGGATTCTAATTTTGAATCACTCGCTGCGCTCGTGATTCAATTTTAGAATCCTTCGCTTGCTCGGTCATCAAAATTGAACACGCGGTTAAAAAGCAACTTTGCACTCTTGTATAACAAATAACTATTTCCTGTGTTTTATTTCAATTTAAAGTTCTCCGCCTGTAAAAAAACACCCATTATTTTTTATGAAACAAAACCTATCGTTTTCGAGGCGGGGTGCAAAAAAATTGGAGCTTGCTTCCCTCGCTCTTGCTTGTTGCATCCTACAAGGGCCCATTAATCACATGTGCCCAGGGCCTCTGATTGGTTAAAGACGGCCCTGAGCACACCTCAGCTTAATCCTCCAACCAATACCTAACATTACAGCTCGGACTCAGCCCTTATTAAATCTTCTACCGAATGAAAACGGGTGCCACGAAGTGAAATTTGAGTTTAGGAAAAAGAAAGAAGTCGGCTGGAGCCATATCTGGTGAATAAGGTGGTTGCTCGATGGTATTTATTGAGTTTTTTGGTCAAAAATTCGTTCACTATGATGGCCTTGTGCGAAGGCGCATGTCGTGGTGCAAAATCCAAGAATTTTCTGTCCACAAATCTGGCTTTTTTCATCAAATGTGCTCTCTTAAACGCCGCTTAACGCTCAAGTAATATTCTTTATTTACTGTTTGACCTTCCGGCAAGAATTCCGATTGCACAACACCGCGATAGTCAAAGAAAAGAATCAACGGTCAACATGACTTTAACTTTTGATCGACTTCGGCGTGGTTTTACCGGTTTCGGTTCAGTTGGAAGGCGTCACTCCGAAGCTTGTTGACTAGTTTGCATGTCAAACTCGTAAATCCACGTCTCGTCACCAGCGTTTCATGAATGTTGGGTCGGAATTGACTCGTTCTAGCATGTCCTCAGCGACTCTATGCGATTGAGTTTTTGGAGAAAATTCAGGTATTTTGGGACTAGCCGAGCGGCAACATGTTTCATAGCTAGAAAAAGACAACGAATAATAGAACGAAGCGATTTAAACGAAATGTCACTTGAGTATATTTTAGAAGTTTGTGCTATTGAAATACCTAATGAAAAGAACAATGGCGAAATTTTAGCTGACTTAAAGAACAATGGCGAAATTTTAGCTGACTTAAAGGACATGGCCGACGTTTGAGGAGAGCTATGCCCTGAAAAAAAAATTTCATGTACAATGACATACAGTATGTCATATTAAAGCTTACAGGTATGTATTCAAAATAGTGTATGTTTTATGATCAGAGAATAGGCGAGAGATACTATAAATAGGATACAAAAAATGTGCCTAAACATTTTGCAGGACAATATGTCAATCTTCATATGCCATATTGACACAAATTGTCAACAAAGAAAAGAAAAAAAAGTCAATAGCAAAAAGTTTTACATGAAAAAGTTTTACGAAAAAAAGTTTTACTAGAAATAGTATTTTTTTTAAGTGTTTCATTGCTATTCAAAATGTTTAGGCACATTTTTCTCGTATTGTTTCGAGTCGAAACAATACGAGAAATGAAATATCAATGGATATAAATGCCTATATATAAAAAATATAAGCGTTCTGTATTCAGTTGTGCAGTGAATACAGACCGAAAAGTACGAGAGAGATAAAGCGAATTTGCAGCCAGTAGTTCTGTCTTTTTTACGCCTTGCCTTGGTTTGCAGAAAAGATACATGTATTGGCCGCGTATTCGCTTTCTCTTTCTGAAGAGAAGTGGTCAGTTTTGTGAGGCGAATGCTCATTCCATTCTTTATGTCCATGGGTTAGACCTTTCAATCGTCGCGCGTCGTCAAAGCAGGTCACAATAGCGAAGAAGAGCTCGTAATCGCTAACAGATATTTCTGAAAATTATGATTCTTCCCTAAGCGACTAAACATATATAATTGGATAGGCAGTAAAACACTAAAATGGTATTTGAATTTTTATTTAAGTATCTAATTATGTAGGTAGGATATACATACATTTGCATATAAAATATATTTATCTACTTCTACTTGTTTTACAGAAGTATTAAGAAAAACATTATTGCAATTACTCAGACAAGACACATTCAATGTTTTCATCCAATCTTAAGCCTATTCATCTTCAGAGATGAACAAAATGTTATCAAGGAATAAGGCTGGTGCCGTTATATTTGCTTGATGCCTGGCCCAGCCTAATTACACCCCTAAAAATACAATGGCTAGAAGTATTCAGAGCACTTTTGTTAATAAGCAGATAATTCATTTGGTCAATTCTTCGTGCTCCAGCAGGATTATCAGCTGGTGCAGGTGGTGGTGGTTCATGTGGGACAGCAGGATTAGCAACTGGTGGAATTAGAGGTGGTTCAGGCAATCCAGGTTAATTTTCCTGTAGTTCTTTAACCTGTCTATGTATATTTAGTACCAAGTGCCGATTAGCTCTCATCCAACAGGGATGAAATGCTTGCCTGTTTGTCCTACGATTCTGTAACAATGTTTGTTAAGTAAATGGTTGAAATGTTTCAGGCAGTCTAATAAATGTGGTAAGTATTTATAATAACTGGTAATTATTAGGGCGCAGTCTCAATTGGTTTAACAGTTTGCGGCTGACTGTTTACCTGGGTTAGCACCCAATTATACTATCAATATAACGGCCACACTATGCACATGGGCATGTAATTGGCGGACTCATTAATTATAAGGAATTTGCTTTATCATGGGCCCAACACAATAATAATTTATAGCAGCCAGGGCAAGGTAGGCAACAGCACACTAACCTGATTGTGGGTATTCCATGAGAAGAAAATATTGATTAATGGACTGATTTCTTCAAGTGTGTGGTATCGCACTGAGTAATATCCATAACTGAGCATCCACAACCAATTCACACCATTGGATAGCCCAGTGCTCTGCTATGTGTACCTTCTGCCGAGCGTTGGTTTAACAATACATAACATGCATTGCAAATCACTCTATCTGAGGGAAGCTGAAAAACATTAAATATTGTATTCAGTAAAGTATTACATGATAGTTATATTGTGCTACTCTTTCGGATTATGGAACTCAGCTGATTATAATTTCAGGTGAAGTTGGTAAAATATGAAAATAATTACTACGTGGGTACATACCTCTAGTACAGATAAGCATTCCGTCAATGTATTTTGTAACTGCGGTGGCAAATATGTTACAATATGCCTTCGCATTCGATTAGTGGCCACACTACAATTCAGGCACCTTGACATCGTGAGCGTCAGAATTTAAATCGTAAACAAACAATATGCACAGCAGAATATTAGGTAATATTAGAAGCGTAAACGAAAGTCCGATACGATAAACGATACCGTGGGTTCAGTAATATGTTTTGAACTTTTGACAGTTGTCAGCGAGAAAATAACTCTAGGACGTTTGGATACACACTCTTGAATATTATGTGGATTCATAATGTGGAACGTGAGTGCCATCCAGACGCGCGGCTGCTTGAAAAGTGATGTCTACGATAATCATGAAACCGTTAACTTTTTAAAGGTCCTTAGCAATACAATTCTGGCAATCACGGGTATTTTATGTTTAAGTCTGACCTTCAGGCGTACTACAGATAGGTACAGTGTTTGTCTTATGCGTGTATCCAAACGTGGATGCACTTTATATTGATTTATCCTCCATGATTGCAATGAAACAAAACGAGAAAAAAACAATTAACATACATATTATTTTGGGAATTTTCCTCGCCTATTCTAGAGAAATGTAATTGTTGTGATTAATTTTTATTTATTTTGGAAGTAAATTTCATATAATCATAATTAATGTACATTAACATTCTGAATTGATTCTGAGGGCAGGATTCGGCCATGTCCTTTGAGCGTCTAAAAGTGATATTTACGAAGGAAATTCCACTATTTTTCTACGTTTTTTCAAAGTATCACATTAACTAGTTCAGGCCGGATAAAAAAAAATGTTTTAAATGAAAAGTTATTTGAGTTTTTTATTACTTTTTTTTTAAATATTTTATTCATGACTATAGAAGTTTTTTATTACCATTACCATGTGTTGCCATTTTATATTTATTCTGCCAAGTGACGGTAAGTACAGCATTATTGAACTGTAATCAGTTTTGTTTTGTTATTATAATTAAACAGAGTAAGTGAATTAACAATACAGTTTATTTCTAAGTGTAAGTGTTCCTTGCAGGGAAGTAAAAACAATGTGGTATAAAAATAATAAATTACTTTTCATGAGTGGCAAAAAGACAAGTATCCTAAATCTTAAAAAAAATTGTTTGGTTATTGACAATTATTGTTCATTGGTTGCTGTTGATACCATATTCAATCACTAACGCACAGACTATGTACTTCGCTTCACTAACGCTTGCGCTCTGTTTTATGTTTTGCTCTCGATTATTTTTTCCCGTTTTCTTTAATTTTCACTTGATCCGGCCTGCTTATGGACAGTGATATTCCCCTGTGTGACCAGTGTATATTTCGGATTGGCCAGACATCAGCAAAATATTACCACACCCGCAGAATTTCTGGATGAAATCATTGTAAGAGAGGATGACTAAAAATAAATATAGATATAAAATAAAAACTTGTTTTATTGGTTGTTATCAACTTACTCAAAATATTACACACACATTCTAGGATTTTATAAATATAAAACAATACTCACGGTGACTGGCAGCCTCAGACCTGTTGTACATACCGTGTATTGTATTTTGACGGTAGCGTCAAGTGTACGCGTTAAACGACCAATATTCGCTTCAACCACGAAGACTTGTCAAGTGCATTGATTGTTTCGGGGACCCTTTAAGGCCTACCAAGTTACCATAGCCTACACAAGTTCATGACTGAATATGTATTATTCTCGGCCTTCTCGAACAAAATTCTTGCACAAACTAATTCAGAAGGTGATGCCACAGAGTACATTTTATATACTGAGATAGAGACGTCACTCTAACATTTTATAGCGCCCTCTAGCAACAAGTAACAACAACATTCCATCACGCAAATCTGCAGTAGGCCCTGTATTATTTTATTCTTTCCTTTATTTTAGGTAGTTTTTTATATTAAGAAAAACTAAAACATCAGATACACTGTCAAATATTTTATTTCAATCTTTTTTTACAGTAATTGAAGGCTAACTCTTGAATTTTGTCTTCCACATCATAATCTTTACGTGATCCACATAATAATTTATTTGTATCTTTACACCAACTAAATAAGAATAAATTAATGCATAAATCTTCAATTCTTGAAATCAATTGCACTTTATGTTCCGTGCATTTAATGAAACTATAATCTAATATAACTGAAAATATTGTTTTTATATATTGTCGGATGTTTTTCTTTTTACAATCTTTTTTTAATATACTAGTGACAACATCTTGTATATTTGAAAAGCATTTCATTAGTGAGATGGAAGGATATGTAAGACTCGTTTTATTTTTAAAATACTCCCTAAAATGAAGGTAGCTAATTTCTTTATTTTCATCATAAAATGAATTCTTGCAATCTTTGCATTTTTTTACATTTAGTTTCCGCAAAACATATCCTGTCACATACTCTAATTGTGCTTTTATCTTTGGGTCTTGTCTCTTTGTTTCAAGATCTACAAAGATATTGTCACTGTTCACATCATCAAAATCAACTTCCATAGTATAACTTGACGCCTCAGGTTTCTTAAAAAATAAGTTTTTAAGGGATTTAAAATTGAAACATTTATCAACTTCACAATTGGACCCCGGCGAATGTGTATTACTGAAATTGTTTATTAGTAAGGAAGCATATGCTGCTTCGAAGCCAGCACAGGAAGGCGACGTGTTTCGATATCCATGGCTTCGAATACACCCAAAAAAATTCTCTAGGGGGTCCTGGTTGAAATGTCTCATCCATAGAGACGTCAAGTTATATTGCTTAGCTAAAACATCGACAAGATATTCAATATTTTCAATCGTCTGCAACCAATTGGTAATTGATGGTACAACACCAAATTTGCCTTTATTACTGCAAAATTTCATTGATTTGATAATTTTCTTTGCTTCAGCCCACACTTTTTTGTGTGTTGAATTTGGAGTTACTGGTCCAAGCAGAGGCTTCCCAGCCCTTTTTTTTGAATTCTCGTAGCTCCCATTAACGGAGTCGAATAAATTGTCGAAAAATAAAAGCAAATCCGCTGTTTCTTGGCATTCCTTTGGCAGAATTCCCATATCTGGAAAAGAAATATAAATTTATTATCATCAACCAATTTTTTAAATTATAATTACAGTGTCTTATACCACGGGAGCGTCATACCGGGATAAAACGTATTCAGTGTTAATCCAGGTTATAAACTATCTGTGTACCAAATTTCATCCAAATCCGTTCAGTAGTTTTCGTGTGAAAGAGTTACAAACATCCATCCATCCTCACAAACTTTATTTTTGATTAACATTTCTAAATTAGTTACCTATCGCTATTTATTAATTACACTATGTGAATCTAAATGAGTTTTTTTTTATTTGTCATGAAGGGATCATGTAGTATTGTTTTTTGAATTCACTAATAGGAAATATCAATTTAATTAGGTACTTACTTGCGAGGTATCCCATATTTGCTGCAACTGAGCGACTGAAAACCTGTGTGGCACATTTAACTTTCATTTTTGATATTTTATTGGGTACAACATGTCTGTCAGTCAATTTAGGCATTAGCCGTATCCCCTTGTAAGCAGGATTTTCATTATACAGGTCCATTAGGTGACCCCACTTAGCAGTTTTTTCTTGACCATCTATTTCAAATTTTAAATTCTTATTAATTAAATTGTTCCTTATTCCTTTGATAAGGTGAGGAGGATCATACAGTGGTATTACTTCTTCTCCGTCTACCTCAAATGTTTTATTTTTCTGGTCTTTCCCTTCTCTGAGATATCCTTCCATGGTGTCTCTGATAAGCCAATTAATTGCACTTACATTTGTAGCACCTTGGTCACATACAGTTGCTATAACTCTTAGCCCAATTGCATGCAATCTTCTTATTATTAGCTTTATTTGTGAAGCCAATTCTAAAGCTGGTGTGGTGCTTGCACAAAATGTGTATGAAATTGGCTGTTTGTAATTTTTTTGCACACCTCTCACCATAAATACCAGTGCATGGTCTGCAATTTTTTCTAGTGTTGCAGTGCCATTATTAACAAAACCACTCACATAATCGGTTCTTTTATTATAATCAAAGTGTGGGGAAAGTGCAACTTCGTCAAAAAGTAATATGCATAACTTTTCCGATGCTTTCATTTTTTTTACTTTTTTTTCTAAATGTTGAAACAAGTTTTCATTGATCCCTGGGTGCAATGAAGCTCGTGTTATCATTCTGGTGAGTGTTAGTGGGGAAGGCAGTACAAAAAATTTTCTTAGCCACCGATATGCTCTAGGTCCCTGCTTATACAGGGCTAAAGCCATAATTTTTTCACTTTTCGTGAATCTGCAACCTAGTTTATGTTTCCCTGCCTCTCGAAATTGTAGCTTAGTAAATATATTTGCTGCTGATGAAAATTTGCTGACTGCTTTCTTGAATGATTCATTTTCAGACAGTTTTAAAGCTTTCTTTAATCTTGTCATTGCAGAATCCTTTTGCCCTTGCAATTTCTTTATCTTATTCTTCAGCATAATTGTGTCTGAATCAAAACTCCTGAAAATTGTTCTCTTGACACCTTGTTTGCCTGCAAGTACAAATTATGACTTGATTTTACTATAAATTATAGTTGCGTTTAGTAAAACTAAAAAGTACTGTAGTGCTAAGTGAGATCGTGAACGTCATAGAATAGCACTACTGATGGTAATAATGAGATTCAGTTGTATCATCTTACACTGGAAGCCAACCCCAACATAGTTGGGAACAGGCTAGGCAGATTGATTGGTTATAGAGTGAATGATAGTGTGAGGGTTAACAGGGAAGAGTGCAAGAGAAAAACATTTTTCACCAACCAAGTAACATGGGACTTGGAAGAAGAGTATAGTAAAATAAAATAATAGAGTCATTACTCATCAGTTAACAACTGTTAGTATGAAATCAACGGCTGAGCAAGAGGTCTTGGGTTTGATTCCCAGGTTGGACAGTGTTATTAGGTTTTTCCATCAGGAATTCCTCAGTAGCAGTTCTGTACTTGTGCCCAGTTGGTGGTAATAGGCTCGACCTCTATTACATGGGACTTAAACATTTCTAGCGAAATGTGGGTGTGTAGGTACACCTCTGCCTAACCCTTTGGGGATTATAGGTGGGAAGTTATGTATTTAATTCTTTTTTGCATGAATGTATATTTTTTTTCCATTTCACTAGTCAGTATGCTTTATGCAGCAACAAAATAATTCCAATAGGTACCTTTAGATGTTGATGGAGCAGGTTGCTCAAATATTGATGGGGCAGGCTGATTTGGAGACATAACAGCTGGTTGCAACACTTGTTCACATCTGTGACCCGAAACGATACTTTGTCTTGTTATGTTGGTTACATTTTGTAAAGGCAAAGATGAGTGGATACCTGAAATAGAATTGAATATATTAATTAATATATGTCACAATTATTTCAAGTGATGATCACCTGCTAACTGCTACAGTAAATAAACTTAGTGAATAATACTGTAATCACGACACACCAACATGTCCATAAAAAGTTTTATACAAGTAGTAGGTAATTTGGTAGATCATATGGATTTGTTGTAACTTTGTGAAGGGCCAGCTGATACGCACTAGGCATATATGAACGATTAAGAGCCTGTGAGAAGATTAAAATTTCAGAGCAATTTAAGTTTTAAACCATTATCGGGTGTCTACACAACTACTCCAGCTAATAGTAAGTCTAGAAACAGTTTCATATTGCATACATTGATTATCATGCCTGATAAAAACAATGATGGAACTGCATTTTTGCTAAGTCTTTTGCTTGCAGTACTGAATTTAGGATCAAAATGTAAGTGGCAGACTCTTCCATTCTTAAAGACAGACTTGGGGTCTATCACCAATACATTTCCTCCAACTGCATAAATCCACCTATTGAATCTATCCAACTCCTTTTCTGGATCGGGGAACTTATGCAAAATAGTATCTGGACCTGGAAATAGACCAAAAATTATATTCCCTCAAGGCACACAGATTTAAAAACTAAAATATGATTAACTTGCAAGTTATTTCTTGTACGGATGTCTTCATCAATTGGGTACCTCAGTTGTATTATCTTACAACTGGGGTAGGCAATTGTTGAAGCCCTCCGTACACACACAAATTAATTAAGGGTGTAATTATTTTGTACTTACGAGTTTTTTTGCAGTTCAACACACAACACTTGCTTGCGTTCATCTTACAAACAGTCCAAACTTTCGTGCAAGGGTCAATCAAATAGAGCGATGTCGTCGGTATCCTATACTTTTCCAGGTCAATGTTTAGAAGCAGAATCGTCAATGTCCAAATAGTAAGCCAAGTCGTCAAGAAAAATCCACAAAATAATCGAAGCGCATCCATTCACTCGGAAAGAGAAAAACGGATTATTATTATTTTGAAAGTTTGACAACAACTTATTTTGATTTTTTTAAAGTAATATTTTTGGCATGGCTTCTGGGCCTTTTGCCTTCACATTATTTTGTCATTTACGCGAACTACGTTCCTTTTCCCCGTTTAAAAAATAATTTAAATAATTAGCCTTTAATTACTGGATGATTTTATCTATCTAAACAAACGTTGTATGTTAACACAATAAATTTAAAAGCTGTGTCAACTCCATAAATATTTTTATTTAGAATAAAAATTAGTTGTTATTTTAATAAAATCTGAGTAAAATGGAGCGTATGTTCAGATTAAAACCTTGAACATATTGAGAACTGCGCCATCTATCAATAAGTAAGTTAAACTTTTCATATTACTATACGACTAAATTAAAAATCTATTGAACTGAGTAGTGTCTCTCCAAAAGCAGAAGTCTACCTTAACTGGTGGGATATGATTCTCTTACTTTTGTTCTAAGTTATAGCACCGTGGGTGATGCTGAGTTAAACAAGATATTTTTCATTTAAAGACTTGGGAATTTAATCTCAGCTAAAACAATGTATGGGCGGCTGCCATTGTTCTTTGCTACAAGTAACAATATACTAGAACAGAAGAGAGGAAAATATTTAAATAACCAACTCAATCAAATACTAGCGTACATAAATAAACAATAAATACAAAAAAACAGTCATCGGCGGTGGCTTTAATATAGATATCCTTAAAAATAACTCAAAAGTTAACGCTTTTTTAGACCTCATATCGGAATACAAATACACACTGACACAACACATGAAACATGGTACACACATAACACAAACATCGTCAACGTGCCTAGACCTAATATTTACAAAGGAGTATGCCCACTTTTGGGCCTACGCGTTGCAGTCAACTGTTTTATTGCAAAATTATCGTCATTTTATCATAAAACAAAAACATGAAAAAAAAACCAATTCACAATTGCAAAACTGAGAATAATGCATTTTATTGCATTTATATTTTATAACTCTCACTAGTTTAGTATGGATAAAAAGACATTGTGTCAGGTTTTAAAATTCATGTCATAATTTGTCAAACATGAGTCATGAGTTCATGACCTGTTCTATAGTCTAAGCCTCAAAGTCAAACCGCAAACGTCAAGTCATTTGTTTGGTTGTGCTTGCGCCGTTGAATAATATTATGTTCTCTTGCGATATTCGCATTTTCTAGGAACGAAGTAAATAAAACAGGCACGTTCCTATTACGGGAAATATGTAAGGGCAGATGGCTCCTATGTAATAGAAGTGTGCAGAGGTTGATAATAACCTAATAAGAGATTTGTCATCTTCTAATACTACATGGTTAATTAAGGGAAAAATACAATCAAGGTATATAAGCAAAAAGATTTATTTTATTTACATTTTAGTAGACAGCTCTCTTACTGAAAGGCAAGCAATCTTGCAATATTATTGTGTCTGCATTGTTGGCAGACGTACAGTAGGTAGGACCTCGTCCCCCGGGACGAGGCCCGCAGGTCAAGCGAGCCGGCACTAGTCCGGGGCAGCGGAAGTCGCATTAGTTCCCGCTGCCCCCCTACGAAAGTGTGCGAGGGAACACCGCTGTGGTTTTAGTCAGTACGAATCTGACAGACCCCTCCGCTCTCCCCAGGGCGGAGGACATCCATTGAGGATTTCCACATAGTGAAAAAAAAAAAAAGGTATCATAACAATATTTCACCTGCACACTTTCTTTATAGTATATTAACTGTTTATGAAGATGAATGAAAATAAATATTAGATATTTATAAAAATGAGTTTGAGGAGCTCGTGGCTAAATAATAACAGCTGCTCGGGGTCAATCGTGACCAACCCATACATACCGAATTTCCTCCGTGCCTCGAAAAGCATGTTAAGCCGTTGGTCCCAGCTGTCAATTAAAGATCTGTGACAGTTGTTACAGGTTAGTGTTGTAAGAAACTCGAGTCTAGGAGTCTTATTTAATAAAACTTGAGCTATTTTTAAAGACTCAAGCCTTAAAAATAAAACTTAGAACTCAAGTCCTTGGAATTTTGGAGTCTTTTGTAAAAAGACTTGAGTCCTGCCAAAAAGAACTCAAAGACTAAGTCTTTTTAAAAGAACTCATGACTGAGTCCTCTAAATCTATAGCTTGAAGATTGAAGTAAAAAATAAAATAGCAATGAACATATATTGATTTATTTAGTAAATATTTATGATATTATTTTAATATATTGAGCCACGAAGACAGGCACATTGAAGCCCTTATAGTTTTATTACCCAATCGGTTTCACCTTTTGGTAATTAAATTTCCTGATTTAGAAAAGGCCTGCTCGCTTGGAACACTTGTCGCAGGAATACTTAGTATGTCTAAAGCCATTTTGGATAATTGAGGAAAATATTTGGTATGTAGCGTCCACCATAACAGCACGTCAGTATCTTCGGATTCCAATGGTAATGATAGGTATCTTTGTATTTCACCTTGTTGTGGAATTTGTTTTTTATATATAGAAGACAACAGTGATTTCTTCACGGGCTGTGTTGACTCTATAGTATTAGTACCTGTGTGTACTAAGTAGTTTTCAAAGTATTTTTTCAGACGCTGAAGTGGTTCTTGGTTATCATGTTCGACAAAGTATTCATTCTTCAGACGCGGATCCAAAATAACTGCAAAGTTTGCAAAATCAGTACGTAAGAAGGGAATATATTCCATGAGCTTGGCATGTATGTCAAAAGAACATATTTTCAACGATTTGTCACTTATCTCCTGTGATGATTGAATAGTAGTGCGATCAGAAATTACATCAATAATGGGAATAACGTAATAAATGCTAGGATACTTAGGGGACTTAGACAACAGTAATGTAGCATCATAAATAGGTTCTAGGAACTTAATGAAACCTTCTACTTGGTTCCAGTCCACCTTGAACTTTTCGTACGCCTTGTTATTTTCACATAATTATATGGTCTAGGATGACCCTCATTTCAAAAGCACGCTTCAGCATCAAATAAGTGGAATTCCACCGTACGGGCATATCTTGTAAAAGTGCTAATTGATCTACTTTTAAATTGTCACAGGTTTCAAAGTACATTTGTTTTTGTTTTGGCGAAAAATTTATCGTTTTGACCAAATGTGACACTGTAGATACAGGTTCGTCAATATATTTCAGTCCACTTTTAACTGAGAAATTCAAAACATGCGCCAAACATCTTGTATGTTTTACATTTTCATAGTCATTGCTAAATAATTTTAACATTTTCATACATTTTACATTTGGTGGTTTGTTGTCTGTAGTTATAGATAATATATTTTTTTTCTATATCAAAGTTTTCCAATATTTGTTGTACTTAATATGCCAATACTTGTGTGAGGATATGGAATTAAATCAAAGTCCAGCGTTAACAATGTCAATTTTGATTCTAGCATGAAGTGAGCGGTTACTACAACATAAGGTCTATTTGTCACCGAAGTCCAAAAATCGAGAGTCAAACAAATCTTATTGGGAATATTATCTAAGAGTTCCTTCAGCTGCACTTGCTTTTTTCTGAATAAATCTTCAATATTAGATACTAGTTTTGGACGATTAAGTAAAACATATTCTGAATTTAGTTCATTAATCAACTTACGAAAATGTTCTTCTTCGACGACTCTGAACGAGTGATTGCCATGTACTATAAAATTTAAAATCAGCCTGTCTGCCTGTGTGTAATATGCTGATTTTTTTTTCTTACTCGAATTGTTTGTTTCCGACGACCTCTCCGCCGATACGCTCTTATGTTGTACATCTTGGTGCTTTTTAAAAATCGTATGCGATGTTCTCAATGAAAATTTTTTAACACACAACTTACACTCCCAATTCGAATCCGTTTTGTAGTACTTAGTATTCCGACTTCAAAGATTTTCGTTTTTGTTTTATTTGTTCGTCAGCCATAGCTATGCTACTACTAACGGAAATAGGAAAACTAAACAATAAATTATGCAAACGTAACACAATAACAACACAACGTTTGAACAAGGAATTGATACTGGTACAATGCTTAATTTTTTTCTTAGTGTATGCAGTTATAATGATACATGACTTTATTTCTACCCTCAATATCAAAATAATTTAGCGTGAACAGCATAATTTCATGTCTAACTTTAAGACCAAATTAGAGTGACACGTCGTTTCAACATAACTTTCACTCGCGAGAGGTCAACTTAATTTGGTTTATTATAACCAGACTAAATTGCGGAGACAGTTTTCGCGGGGTACCTACCTACGGGATGACGTTAGCCTCCCTTCATCTGTAATTTTATTATTTTATTTAGACGTTTCAACTCGCATTTTGATTCAGTAAATCGTCAGTCTTCAGGTTATTGATTAGGTTATTTGCGTTTAATGCAATTTAATTGTTACAAAATTATTTAAATATGGATGACGATATAAAATCAACCAGTATTACCTATACAATACACCAACTCAAGTTCATGACTCAGTCTAACTCAAAGAACTTAAAAGACTCGAAAGGACTCGGAAGACTCAAAGGACTCGGACTCATGTGACTAACGAGTCTTAGTCTTGAAAATTAACTCAAGTCTCGAAATGAAGACTAAAAGACTCGAGTTTCTTACAACACTATTACAGGTAGTCAGTGACCCGAAAGTCTGACAACCAGTCTTACCAATGGGTATCATATTACCCAGTACTAACCGGGTTGTGGAGGTCAGATAGGCAGTCGCTCCGTGTAAATTACTGGTATTCAGCTGCATCTGGTTAGACTGGAAGCCGACCCCAACCTAGTTGGGAAAAAGCTAGGAAGATGATGATATAAAAATGAGTTCCTTTTATATTTTCAGTTCCAGTATAGAGTTATTAAACTCTTAGCCAGAGTATTACAAACACAATGTCATGAACCTATGTAATTAATAAAAATATGTTAACAGGCAATTAACATTTGACATTGTTGCACAGTCCCTGCATAGCATGATAGATCACCTACCTAATCTACCTAGAGGTAGATACTACAAAAAATATGAGGTTTCAGTATAATCACACATAAAACGAAATGCCTGTAAATAATTTTTCATTACAATTATAAAATTTTAAATACCGCAACAACTAAATAAAACAACTCGGTATGTTGAAAAACGGCTGTACAACAAAAATAACATTGAAAGTTTCAAATCTGCATTAAAATCAGCCAAATTTAACAAAAATGGGACGGGATAGGACAGGATAGGACATTTACATTATTTATGACACATGTCATAAATAACACATTTACATGACATTTTAGAGACCAGATTCAATTAATATATCTATACGTCCCGTCCTATCCCGTCCTATCCCGTACCGTAAAATTTTTGTCAAATACCCGTGCGAAGCCGGGACGGGCCGCTAGTTCAAAATATTTTCAAGCGACAATTTTTCGATTCCGCACACAACCGCTGCGCAGGGAGCCGACACTTTATTTCTTAATATTGACTAACCTCCCGTACCCCAGTGACGCCTACATCGCATAGTTAGCAGAGTGGAGTGAGCGGCGACCACGCGACTTTTTTCTAATACTTAAATTTTTGAACTCGTGATATCTTTCGAATGTAATGTTCGAATTGAATAATTCAAAAAGTTATATAAAGGTATTGAAGCAGTCTTGAATATGAAGTAATTTATTTTGATAAGGATTAATACCATGGTTCAAATAAAGAGCCTTTTCTAGCGGCGGCATTTCAATATTTTTCTTTAAATAAAATAACACTTATTGTGACATAACTATAATAGTTAGACATATGCTGTCGCGACATTTTTTGTAGATAATGATGTGTTCTGCAAAGTCGTAATACATTATTTTGTTCTATCATCAATAGTTTTAGCAGCGCACGCGATGTAAGGAATTTTTTAGGTAATTTTTTACACCTTGGGTTACATTATTGAAGTTTTAGTAAATAAGGATCCCTAACTTTTTTGAAAATATAATATAGCCTAAGTCACTCGGAGATAGTGTAGCTTCCCAATGGTGAAAGAAGTTTTCAAATCGGTCTATCTATTTTTGTCATCGTTCTATTATTGTTAATAAGTCAATGTTTTTGATTCGTTCATATAATTTAAGAGATATTTTTTTTTCTATTGCGTTCGTATACATATGGTTCGTATATTATTTTTTTACCGACTGTATTTCGAGTGACGAATTGAAGAAAGTGTCGAATCGGCGAAAGTGGCGAATTAGGGAGAGTGTCGAGTTGAAGCAACTATCGAATTCACACAAGTGTCCAATCAGCGAAAGTGACGAATCAACGATACTGTCGAATTAACTAAAGTAACGAGTGAGGGAAAGTGACCAATGTTACACGGACTCGTAATTGGATGTCTCTTATTTATCATCTTCATCAATGACCTTCCCGAAATCATGGAAGAACCATGTGTGCTATTTGTAGACGATATTTCCCTACTTACCACATGCCAAACAAATAGTAATATAAATGAACAATTAAACACGATTTTTAACAAAATAACCAAATGGATGGACGAGCACAACCTTGAAATTAAGGTCAGGATATTCAGAATCGACTTATTTTTGATTCAACATAAAACAATAAAATATTGTTTATTTTGTTCTGATAAAAATATATATTGTAGTTTAAGAAACATTCTTGATTATTCTACGGTTCAAAACACGATATGTACAACTTCACCCGGTCATAAAATCGATAACACGTTTCTCCTTGAAGTAGACCAAACATATACTCCCAACAAAAAATATTAAAAAAAGGCAATGATGTTTGGAATAATATTCTATGGTTACTTTTTTTACTTGACCAACACCTGTCCTTTAACATAAAAAACAAAACAAAACTTCAAGCTAAGCATCTTGCTATCACTAATAACGGCGACACTCCTGTATTTATCTCAGAACAACTCATTCCACGCAACGCCCGGCTATTTTTCTTGGCCCGGGACCTAGCTAAATCCAAACAGTATAAATTCTGCTGGACTACATTTGGACGAGTATTTCTGAAGAAAGACGAGGATGCTAAGGTGGTTCTAGTGAAGAGTGAATCACAGGTGCATAGCTTACTTCAAAGTGCATGACTAATTACAGTTATTTCATTTGTTTGTCTACTATTAGGGTACATTTCCTATGGCCTTTTAAAAACTTTAAGATTTAATTTATTAAGTAACATTTTAAAAACTTTTAGATTTAATTTTTTAAATAACATTTTAAAAACTTTTAGATTTAATTTTTTATGTAATACTTTTACTGTAAAGCATACTCATCAACTAACAACACGCAACACCTCATACGAACTTTCTACCAAACACTCATCAATTTCTCGCATACTTATCACACTCACACATACACCCATGCTCTACGAACCAAAATTTCTGCATTTTCGTGTAATTATTCTGATCAATATCGATTTTTATCGACTTTTGTTTTTAACAATACCCCGTGAGTTATGTTTACTAGACTTTTCATACGAAAATGGATAGTAACTTAAATACACTTGATGAATTAGACGAGATTGAAATTGCTAACTCGGCTTTAGTAAACATCGAAGATATGTCCACGTTGGTAAAACTCGAAAATACATGCTTGACAGTGGTAACTCAAAACATGAGGAGTATTTATAGCAATTTTGACGATTTGCAGATGAATTTGGCTCTCATGAAGTTCGACGTGGATGTTCTTATTCTTACTGAGTGTAGATTAAATAAAGATAAACAAATACCACTACTTAATAACTACACCTCTTATTTTACCTCAATTCAATTAAATCAAAATGATGGCGTGGTTGCCTACGTAAGCAACAAACATATGGCTCTTGTTACGGAACTAACCCTATCACATGCGTCTGCTCTCCAAATTAGCGTGTCTAATTTTACCATTATTGGTATATACCGATCCCCGTCTCATACTTGTGCTGACCATTTCATTAACTCGTTAGACAGCCATCTTGAAGCTTGTAGTGCACACAAAAATATTATTGTCATGGGTGACATTAATATTAATTTAATCGATAAATCTACAGAAATAACACAACAAAGATCAAATAGATTAAATTACCTGAATATGCTATCGCTGCACGGCCTCCTTCCGGGACACTGCCTCCCCACTAGAGAACAAAATTGCCTTGACCATGTCGTCCTGAAGCTTGATAAAACTAAAACCTCAGCATTTGTGGCAGTGCTTAATACAACAATCACGGATCATGCTATGGTTCTCTTAAAATTAACCTGCTCAAGTAAAAGACAAAGAACTTATTCAAAAACCACAACCATTATAGATTTTGAAAATGCATATAAGTACCTTATAAATATAGATATATCAATTTTTGATACTTTCACGGTCCCAGATAGCTTTGCAACTAAACTGCTGGAGGTGATTCGAGCGTCCCTCACAAATAATTCTAAAACTAGATACGCCTCCTGTGGCAAAAGAACACTGAAGCCCTGGATCACTGCGGGAACTCTGCGGTGCATAAGACTCAGAAACAAAATGCAGCACCAAACAAGATTAGACCCTTTCTTAATTTTAATCATAACCTTTAAACGCTTCCGCAACTTTTGCTCCAATTTGATAAAAAAGACAAAGAGACAGTATTATAAAAAACAAATAGAAGAATCAACTAAAAGTCCGAGACATCTTTGGTCTACAATTAACGAAATCACACAGTTTAAACCACCCAAAACTTCAAATACTCATCTCCTAGATATTTCCACACACCCTCTAAACTCACTAAATAGAGTCAACTTGTTCTTTATCACTATAGGTAAATCATTAGCAGAAAACATCGTAGCTCAAACTGGCATGCCAGTTGTGACAAGTTGCTGCAATGATTCTAGGTCTTCCTCGTTTGTGTTAGAGACTGACCCGCAGGAAGTAGACTATATTCTAATGAGTCTTGATTCTGAGAGTGCACCAGGTTGGGACGGTATTCCTACAAAATATTTAAAACGATCAAGGGATTTTGTGGTTCCACTCATAAGCCAGTTAGCTAACTTATGTTTCAAAACTGGTGTTTTTCCGAAAGATTTAAAGCGATCAGTGGTCACTCCTGTGTACAAGGGCGGGGACGTAAACGATGTCAATAACTATCGTCCCATATCAGTTCTACCAGCAATTTCAAAAATTTTTGAAAAAATAATAAACAAGAGGCTAATCAACTATTTACAAAAACTAAATATTCTATCAAACGCACAATATGGGTTTAGACAAGGACGTTCAACTCAAGACGCTATCTCGGCTTTGACATCTGAAATTGTTGATAGGGTGGATAGGGGTCATAAATGCTTAACAGTCTTCTTAGATTTGAAAAAAGCTTTTGACACCGTTTCCGTCCCAATCCTTCTGCGCAGGTTAGAAAGCATAGGTATAAGAGGCACGGCTCTATCCCTCTTTGAGAGCTATCTCAAAGGGAGATAGCAAATGGTAAAGATTGGTGTCTTGAGTAGTGACGAGGAGGAAGTTTACTACGGAGTTCCACAGGGGAGCGTTTTGGGTCCTACAATGTTTTTAATTTATATTAACAGCCTTTGCGACATGCAGATAACTGGAGGAAGAATCTTCTCATACGCAGACGATACTGCGGTTGTTTTTTCGGGAAACTCATGGAACCTTGTGAAAACAGTTGCTGAACAGGGTCTGATTAAGATAGCTGACTGGCTTGGAGCAAACCTTTTAACCCTTAATACCAACAAAACAAATTTTATTTGTTTTTCCCCAAGCCAAAGATCACAACCTGGAACTGACTTTGGCATTACCATTCATGTTTGTCCAAATGATTCCCTCCATAACTATATAAGTAACTGTGGTTGCCAGAATATACAACAAGTCAGATCCACAAAATATTTAGGCATACTTGTTGACCAAAGACTGTCGTGGCACCCTCACATTGAGATCCTCATGAAAAGGATCAGGAAGTTCATTTGGGTCTTCAAAACTTTACGTCATGTTATGTCCGCCCAACTTATAAACAAGATCTACATAGCTCTGGCGCAATCCATAATAACTTACTGCATTCCGATATGGGGTGGAGCCTCCAAAATGAAATTCCTCGATCTGGAAAGAGCTCAGCGATCACTTATCAAAGTGATGTATTTTAAACCATTTAGGTTCCCCACAACAGACCTCTATAAAGTCAGCAACTTGCTTTCAATTAGAAAACTTTATGTTTTAAATGTGACCTTAACCCTGCATAAATGTCTTCCTTTTGACCCAGATACTCAGAGCAGAAGGCGCACAGATATTGTGGCCCACTCTCCAGGGGTTCGATCGGTTTTTGCTAGACGTCAATACGTTACTCAATCCACCTACATCTATAATAAATTCAACCTTAAGTGTAAAATATATCCCATGCGGTTATACGACTGTAAAAGAACTGTTGGTGATTGGTTAAGATCTCTAACATATGAAGAAACAGAAAACATTCTGATCAGGGTAGGCTAACATGCTGGATAATTATACATACACACACGCACGCACAAACACACACACTCACGCACGCACACAAATACACACGCACGCACAAAACACGCACCTATTCACATCACTTCTCACACATCGAGAGTTGCTCAAATAACTATTATTTATTTAGTTTAATTTCACATCTTTATTTTTGATTTTTAGTTTGTTTTCCTTTTTAATTGTATTTTATTTTATTTTGTTCTCTAACTTCATTTTCATTGTTAGGATACCACTTACGGGAAGAGCGAGACAGCTCCGACACAAGTACTATTGTAACTTACTGGGGCTGCCTCAGTTTATGTATGACACAATGTTTGAGAAGTAATAAATATTTTTGTATTTTTTTGTATTTGTCCTTCGGGGCACATACCAAAGCAGCTCGCGACCGAGCTGCCTTCGCTATGTGGGTAGTAGGCTTCATTTTATGATAGCGGCTAAGAGCAAGTTGTCACTAAAGTGCAAGTTGCGCCTCTTTACTTTCAATAGTTGTACATAGTGTCTACAAAGTGAACGTTTTGCAGTGACGAACTAAAATGCCAGTGACAAGGAGTAGAGCGGCTAGTTTGACTCGGAGAGATGATGCAAACGACGCATACACGACACGCGTCGTCCTCTCGCGACCAAACACGCCGCCCGCGGCGTCCGCCAGTATAGATGGCGACGACGCGTTCTCTTCACCGCGTGCCGACGCAAACGCTACGTTCTCTAATGAAAACGTGGCGATGATTATCGCTTCTCTCCAGCGCTCTCAAACAGAAGCCTTCAGGGAGTTGCTCACCTCGATGTCGCGAGCGAATGCATCCACCCCGGAATCACTCGCGCTACTAGGGCACAATACCCTAGCCCGCTGCAAAGCATCCTTCTCCGGCCGACCGAAGGAGTCGGTTGAAGCATTCATAGATGCTATAGAGGCATATAGCGACTGCGCGCAAGTTGCGGACTCAAACATCTTACGCGGTTTAACCTACCTATTTAAAGACGAAGTGGCCACGTGGTGGCAAGGAATAAAATACTCTGTGTCGTCATGGCGGGAAGCCAAAGATAATAAGTGCCTATGGTGACCGCCGGCCGCCTCACCGAATATACATTGAAATATTTGCTACGCCGCAGGACAAAGAAAACACCGACATATTCGTGGCGCGTATTCGCACGCTTGCCTAAAGATGACATTACAGAATCGGTTCAGTTTGATATGACCTACGGACCTCCTCCACAGCAGAATTAGGAAAAGGCTGCGAAGAGAAGAGTGCCAAAATTTCTACCATTTACTCTGCCTTGCACGTAATATAGAGGACTCGTTCGCAGAGAAAAACGTCATGACAGACACGGCGAGTGAGCGGCGAACAACCCGCGCCGTCTACACAATCGGCCGCGCGTGACAACGCCTGCACACGTCGTGATAACAGCCGCGCCCCCGCACGTACGCACATGTACGGCGCGCCCGCTGCCGCGGCGCAGAGCCCCCCGCTCTGCCCGCACCTGTTCCAGTTTGTGTAACGATCGTTCGGGACCCTCTATTGGTCGCAAATTACGACCAATTTTTAAAATTTATATTTTAGGGTTTAACGGCTCCGCGTTGATAGACACGGCGGCCAAACATTGCATTGCGGGTTATACGCTATATCTCTCCTTCTTCGTAAAGGTCATCCGCTCAGCTCTTCGACACGCGAAGTTATGCTTGCCGAGGGTGTAACCCGTACGATGGATGTACTTACCACCACGTTGGACGTGTGCTTAAAAACGGCAGTTATAACGATCCCTTTTTTAATTTTTCCGGACTCGACAAATAACGAGACGTTGTTAGGTATCGATTTTATAACCGCCGCGGGAGTAGTTATAGATTTTCTCAAGGAAGTCTGGTATTTCAGTAACCTTGATACAGTAAAATATAATTTGTACTTCGAACCTACCTCACGTGACGTGTCCTGCGCCTCCACAGATATACTTAGGGACGATGAAGGTATTTACCTTAAACCAGCTGAGCGACAAGCGCTCGCTGCCGTTCTCACCAGGCACGCACGCGTCTTTAAAGCAGGGGGAGGCCCAACACCATATGCGGAACACCGCATTGAAACAGGTGAGCATCTTCCAATTGCTGTTCCTCCTTACCGGCTAAACCCTTCGAAAAAGGAGCTGATGAAAGCTGAAATAGGTAAGATGTTACAAGATGACATTATAGAAGAATGTGAATCGGCTTGGTGTTCACCGGCGCTGATTGTGCCGAAGTCCAATGGTAGTATCCGCTTCTGCGTCGACTACAGGCGTTTGAATGCAGTCACCAAAGCTGACACATATCCGATGCCACGCATCGACGAGTTACTTCGGAGCACAAAACGGGACTGCTACATGAGTACGCTAGACCTTCGATCTTCATATTGGCAGGTTATGATTAGGGAAGCTGACAGGGACAAAACAGCTTTTGTCTGTTCTCTAGGTACTTACCGATTTAAGAGAATGCCGTTTGGTCTCCGCAACGCGCCAGCCACCTTTCAGCGTCTTATAGATCGTCTCCGATCCTGCTCTGCTTTACAAGATGTAACTTTATTAGCATATTTGGATGATCTGTTAGTTATATCTCAGGGATACCAACAGCATCTGCAAGACCTCGAGGCAGTTTTTAAACGTCTGACCGAGTTTAACCTCCATGTAAATAGGGAGAAGTGCGCTTTTGCTAGAGAAAGCGTTAAATATTTTGGTCACGTTATAACACAAAAAGGTGTTTCCACCGAACCAGAGAAGGTGAGTGCTGTCCTTGAGATGAAGGTACCAGGTAAACGACGGATCCCAACTTCTTGCATGTACGCTTCCAGAACGGTGCGGGCGAGCATTGTCGTCCATAAAAATGGAATCTTCCCCAAGTGCAGTCAATGTGGATTGTGCATAATTATGGACTTCCATTATGTACCGGTGTACATTTAATGTTCCATTTTCTATGAAAACTAACTCCGTACGCTACGTCGAATTAATTGCTGCCCAAAACATAACGGAGCCTCCGCCATAAGGAGTGATTTCTTCGAAACACACTTCCGCATAGCGTTCCCGTGGTCTTCGCAGTACTCGCCGGCGTCGGTCCTCTCCACACAAAGAGATTCTAGCTTCATCAGAAAACAATACTTTATTCCAGTCCTCCAGAGTCCATGAAGCACAGTTCCGAGCAAACTGAAGTCGAGCAACACGGTGCTCACGGAGTAATTTAGGGCCCCGAGCTGGGCGGTAACTCCTGATATTGGCAGCCAAAAGCCTCCTCCTGACCGTCCACAAGCTAACTTCTACTCCTCTTACTTCTTCAAGGCTCTTCTTCAGGTCCACACTTGACGCCTTACGATTCCGCAACGCCTGACTCACCAAAAAGCGGTCATCTCTTGGTTCTGTGCATCGTTTTCTTCCCGAACCGGGTCTTCTTTTGACCGAACCGGTCTCTTGATACCGTTGCCAAGTCCTCTGGACAGTTGAACGACTCACATTTAGCCGCTGAGACACGTAAGTTTGCGAACAACCTTCTTCAAGTAGGGCTATAATTTTACCGGCCCTTATCGCTTTATCAGACATATCAAAAAGTGGTATTTAACGTAAAAAGAAAGATTAAATTGTTTAATTTGCAGAAAATATCCAAAAAGTTTTAAAATATCGTAATCAGTTAAAAATCGTTTCAGCAATTCGCGCCACTAGTAAAGCAATTTTAGAATAATCCACAATAATCAATATTTTTCTTTTATTAATTTCAAATTTTAAATTTGGAACGTAAAGAATCATGCCAGGATGCTTCAAATAACATGCCAATACATCGTCAAATTAATAAAACCTATTTCTTGTTCTTCTTCATTGAAGTAGAGAAAAAAATCTAAAGTGCCCGTTTTTTTTGCAAAAGAGTTTATATTGGTCTAAAAGTGTGGTCTAAAAAAAGTTAAATTGTTGTTGTAAAAGTCTTTCGTTTCGTGTTGTAAAAGTATTTGGTTTCATATCTATACTATACTAATATTATAAAGCTGAAGAGTTCGTTCGTTTGTTTGGTTGAACGCGCTAATCTCAGGAACTGCATAACTGGTTCCAATTGAAACATAATTTTATTGTTGGATAGCCCATTTATCGAGGAAGGCTATATAACATCACGCTGAGACCAATAGGAGCGGAGCATTAATCAAAAATGTAACGCAAACGAAGTTGCGCGGGTCAGCTAGTAGCAAATAATTTCTTTATTATTGTTGGAAAGTGTCTGGCAGAAAAAAATGTGGGTCAATCCCAAAACCTAACGAGCACTCCTTTAACATGCAACACTGTTTTAACATCCTTCGCGCTGCTAGATACTGACGAGATTGAGGTAGAAAGTATAATCATGACCTTGAAAGAAGACTGTGCAGTTGACTGGGATAACATATCGAATAAAATTATTAAAAAATTCAAGGACATTTTGATACCACCACTGACTTATATTTTCCGCATTTGTTTATCTTCAGGTCATTTTCCAGAATGTCTTAAAAAAACTGTAACTATCCCTGTCTACAAATCAGGCAGCAAAGATCAAGTGACAAATTATAGACCTATTTATTTACTGCCTGCTTTGTCAAAAATATTGGAAAAAATTATAAACAAAAGGTTGTTGAAATATTTGCAAGATAAATCAATTCTGTCAAAACGGCAGTTTGGATTTAGGCCTAAAGTTTCAACTGCCGATGCGGTTCATCATCTGACTGACTATCTAGCGCAAGAACTTGATAAGGGTGGTTACCCTGGGTGGTATTCCTACTGTGTGGTTACACAGTAGGAATTTTCCTGGACCTCGCCAAAGCTTTTGACACAATTTCCATTCCAATTCTGTTGCGCAAGCTTGAGATCATAGGTGTAAGAGGCACCCAGCTTAAAATATTCAATAGTTATTTAGAAGATAGTTCCCAGTGCGTAAAGATTGGCAATGTTCTCAGCGATGTTCAAAAAACTCATTTTTTGGTGTTCCCCAAGGAAGTATTTTAGAGCCCACTCTGTTTTTGATCTACATAAATGACCTTTGCAATCTAAAGCTAGAGCATCGCACTATCATAACTTACGCTGACGATACAGTTCGTATTTTTTTCGGCTGACTCAGAAAATGAAGTCTACAAACTTGCGCAACACGGATTCAATATTGTAAATAAACGGCTTCAAAATAACTCACTAACCCTAAATACAGAGAAGACAGATTACATTAAGTTTTCGATGCGCAAGCAAATATCGAATATCCCCTCAGCTTTGCATGCTCATTGTTGCCCAGTCCCTGCAGATAGCCATTGTAAGTGTCCTAATATACAAAAGACTGATAAAATAAAATACCTGGGTATTATTATAGATGAAACCCTTACTTTCAAACACCATATGGAAGCTCTAAATAATAGAATTCGTAAGCTGATATTCGTTTCAAAAAGCTTCGATTTACTACAGATCCAAAGATAATTAGACAGGTATACTTTGCTCTTTGTCAGTCAATTTTGACTTACTGTATTACGTCATGGGGTGGGGCGAGTAAAAATTTGTTATTGCTGATTGAAGGAGCTCAAAGAGCTATTCTCAAGGTGGCTACTTGCCACCCTTTCCTTTTTCCCACTAACCTCCTGTATAAATCTTGTGAAGTGCTAATATTTCGACAGTTATTTATAATGAGCACTGTACTAAAACAACACGCAGTACTTCCTTAAAGCACTGAATTAACTCAAAGGTGACGGAAAGATATAGTTTGCCCTCAAAAAGTACAAAACATGCTTTCACAGCCAAATTTTATTTCTACCTCGGACCGCTACTCTATAACAGGCTAAATGAAAAAGGAACCATCCACTCCTTAAATCATAGTAACTGCAAGAAAACCCTTGAGGAAGCTCTTCAAACTTTGTCCTATGAAGATACAGAGAAGTTATTACTTGTGCTAAAGTAAATATTGTTTGTATTATTGTTATTTTTAAATTAGTTAAGCTAAGTTAAGATTCTATATTTTATACACCTTTATACATGATAATTATGTGATTATTTAATCAATTAATAATACCTCTAATCGCCTGAAACACGGGACTACCTAGTTCAGGCATAAATCATGGCTGCACTTGACATAGATTTAAGAAAAACTGTATTTAATGTTATCTTCTATCTTCTATCTATCTTATATATATAAAAATGAATTGCTGTTCGTTAGTCTCGCTAAAACTCGAGAACGGTTGAACGGATTTATCTTATCTTGGTTTTGAAATGTTCGTGGAGGTCTAGGGAAGGTTTAAAAGTTGAGAAAAATTCGAATAATTGCCGGGAAAACCCTCAAAACAGCACTTTTCTATTTCCCATACAAACGTTTTCTAAACAAAATAGAGTCAATTTGTAATTTATTACCGCCGCATAAAGTCCAAATTCGCGTGCGCGTTGGAGGATCTAATGTCGCGTTCCGAAACTCAACAAAAGTGAATCGCGAACGCGACAAAATTGCATAGTCACAAAATACATACATAGTACATAAATAGTGGTCAGCTTCGAGAAACTTATAAGTAGTAAAAACGAATTTTTAAATTGGAAAATTTACGATGCTCGAGGAGAAGACGACCTGACTTAGGTCGTCGCAGTCAATCAAATGTGCGAAGAGCTACCTCACGTGCTAACTGCACTGATGACCAGAGTAGGATGGGTAGGTAGGTACTAGGAGAGTAGGATAGGTAGGTACTAGGAGAGTAGGATAGGTAGGCAGGTAATAGGAGAATAGGATATGTAGGTAGGTACTAGGAGGGTAGAATAGGTAGGCAGGTAATAGGAGAATATGATATGTAGATAGGTACTAGGAGGGTAGGATAGGTAGGTAGGTACTAGGAGAGTAGGATAGGTAAGCAGGTACTAGGAAGTAGGTAGATAGGGTAGGTAGGGTGGGTAGAGTAGGTAGGGTAGGTGGGGTAGACAGGGTAGGTAGGGTGGGTAGAGTAGGTAGGGTAGGTGGGGCAGGTAGGATAGGCGGGGTAGGATTCATTGACTGTCAGCTAGTATCTTTATATTTTTGAATAAAATTTATTATTTCCTTTATTTATTTTTCTTCCTTATTTTTACATTTTTAAATATTCCTATACCAAATCAGATTAAAAAAATACATTTAAAAATATATAAAATAGTAGCCCACCTGCACCGGGAACAGGGTCCGAGCTACCGGTGGTCAGGGCTCTTGAGAGAGGAACCTCCTAACAATACGCGCCGTGTCCAGAAGTAGTACTTTCTGAATCAAGCCCTTGATCCAGCCGCCAAGCGAGAGCCTCTTCAGATGTTGGTCGAGGCTCTTGGCTATTAAGCCATTGGCTGATACGACTATCGGCACAATGACTGCTGTATTCACGTCCCACATGTCGACAACCTCGCGAGCAAGATCTAGATACTTGAATTGCTTATCTTTCTCTGCTTTCACGAGGTTCTCGTCATGCGGGACCGTTATATCAACGATCATTGCGCGACGCTCCAATCGATCTATCACCACAATGTCAGGCTTATTAGCAACAATAGTCCTGTCAGTGACGATAGGTCGATCCCAATACAACGTGATATTACCATCGTCGAGAACTGGGTCACTTCTGATTCCACAAGGTTGTACTTCAAAGCAAGTTGCTGGTGGATAATCCTAGCAACGAGGTTGTGTCTGTGCAAGTACTCTCCGTTAGCCAGACGAGAACACCCAGAAATAATGTGTCGGATCGATTCTCCCGGACGGTGGCATGCCCGACATAATATGTCAACCGTGCCATCCTTCACAAAAAAAAATTAATTATTCTCTTTATTCATTTTTTCTTCTTATTGTTTACATTTTTAAATATTTCTTACAAAAAAAACATTTAAAAATATAAAAAATAGTAGCCCACCGGTATCAGGAACAGGGTCCAAGCTACCGGCGGTCAGGGCTCCAGAGAGAGGAACCTCCTAACAATACGAGCCGAGTCCAAGAGGTACTCCTTTCTGAATCAAGCCCTCGATCAAGCTGCCTAACGAGAACCTCCTCAGGTATTGGTCGAGGCTCTTGGCAATTAAGCCATTGGCTGAAACAACTATCGGCACCATAGAGTATATAACCACTAGAGAGCTTATAGGCTGATTTCTCCTAAGTACACGACTCACAACCGCGGGCCGGGGGACGAGGAAGAACGCGCGGCTGCTATTGGTCAGTTCAAGGTCAACTTGCATAGTTATGACTATCGTTAGGGCTGGTCTACTTGATTAAGGGAAAACAGTCGATATCGATAAAATGAATTTAAACATTATGAAAAATTCTCAATTAAAATCGTATGAAATAATTAATCAAAAACAATCGACTACAAAAACATGTATCCTGTTATTATCGATTTATAAAATGAATTAATTTGCTAAATGTTTTTCGAATTCAAGTTTCAGGGTCCTGAACATATAACCTGCTCCTTTTTTTAAGTCGGTTAAGAGTACTTGATAAGTATTTTATTGCAGTATTTAAATTTTATTATTGTCGATATCAATTTCGGATTTAAAGGTAACAAACAGCACAAGAGAAAGAAAGGGATAAAAGAATTAGAATTGTCTAATGAAAGAACGAGACATTTCCAAAAGACATCAACGCGGAAATCAAAACGTGTGCCCTTTCACCCAGCCACCATTTTAACGAGACCCCTGCGGCCGCTCATAATCTGATTAAATCAAAAATAATTTTCTTACTGTTTACTTACCGGTGAAAAGTCATGCCATCCTTTTTGTAACTAGATGTCTTGGAATGTTTCCCACACCATTTCACCACGCATGAAGGCATTTTGATGCGTTATAATTGCATAAAAAGTTTTTAAAAATGCAATGATTTAGCGTGCACACAGGTCTAATACTTGGACACAACTAAAATGGTTACTAGTACCGTAGCCTTATACATCATAGGCGACAAAACGCTAACAGTTTTCGTGCGTCGGGCATTGTATGCGCAGTCAAATGGTTATATAGTCTTTGATCGGCACAATGATCGCCGAGTCCACTTCCCTCATGTCGACAACCTCGCGAGCCAAGTCAGTATACTTGATTTGTTTATCTTTCTCGGCTTTCACGAGGTTCCCATCATGCGGGACCGTTATGTCAACAATCATCGACTCACAGACACCAGAAATAATGATAAATTTTATGAAATGCACCCAGCACTTTCACCGCGCGGCCCAGCTTGGGACAGACACGCTACAACACGAACACTTTTGGACGAACATTGCTATTACGATTTTTCACTTTTTTACAATATTCAAGTTTTAGTAACTGGTCAAAAAATACATTGTGGAATAAATAAAACTCGTCTTTAAAAAATAATGCACTTTTAATCACAGGGCGCAAGCTCCTTATATTAGTAACAAAATAAATACCGCAACAACCATACACTGGTACTAACTACTTATCGCTACTGGCGACGCGCGCGTAGCCACGGACCGCGCGCACGACACTTGCCGCGCCCGGGTTCTGTCTACTCATGTCACAATACATCCAGTATTGCCCGTCATTATTACTCTAGTTAACAACTTCCGTAAGAAAAAAATATCGAAAATACAAAATACCAATAATAGATTAAAATGTTGATAATTATAGTCCGTGACCAGCACCAGCGCCCCGTATTACACACTATGTTATAGTCAGGATTACATGCTTCATGTAATAGTATACTAAAAACTAACCACACATACATACGTATATGTACGTCGCGTGCGCGACTCGGGTCGGCACGGCGGAATGTAATGTATCACAATCGGCGAGCCGGGCTCGACAATACTAACATACGTACAATAAATAGAGTATCATGTTATAGCTATATACACAATTATACTCCTCGCACTACTTATACTCTACCCCGCAGAAATAAATAGAGAGCGGGCGTGACCGCTCGGCGCTGGGTGCGGCGTGCGGCCACGTCCTCGCTGAGCCTAGCGGCGGGCCCGACGGCGCTGAGTGCGGCGTGCGGCCACGTCCTCGCTGAGCCTAGCGGCGGGCTCGACGGCGCCGGCGGCGGCGCGGGCCGCGCGCGCGCTAGTGCGCCAGCAGCTGCGACAGGTGCGCCGCGATGGCCGCGGCCGCCGCGCCCGCCAGGATCGTGCGGTGCGTGCCCGCCAGCTGCTGCGTGTGCAGCGCGCCCGCGCACACCTCGCGCAGCCCGTAGTCCTCGCCCAGCGTCACGTAGTTGTCGCGCGCCGTGAACAGCGTCACGGGCGCGCGCAGGCGCCCGGCCGGCTTGTACGTGTCGGCCATCAGCAGCTTGCGGTAGAACGAGTTGGCGGCGGCCGCCAGCGCCTCCGCGCCGTGCGGGCCCGCCGCCGCGCCCACCAGCTCCGTGGTGCGCGCCAGCCGCGCCTCCCAGCTCGGCAGCCGCTCCAGCTCGGCCGACACCTGCACAAGCCTCACGTCACGCAGCCGCCCGCGCCCGCGAGCGCGGACGCGGCGCCGGTCGCACACTCACCTTGGCGGCGTCCATGTCCTTGAATAGCTGCACGAAGTAGGCCAGCGCGTCGGCCTCGTCGGTCTCGGCCGAGCGCGTGCTGCGCTTCTTCTTGCCGCGCGTGGTGTGCGTGGCGACGTACGCCGGCGAACCGTCCACTAGCACCAGCCGCGTCTCGCAGCCGGCCTGCAACAAACGGGCTCGTCACTACCGCGCCGCGTGGTCCGAGCGGCGGCCGAGCGGGCTCAGCGACGCACGCCTACCTGCTCGAGCTGCAGCGCCATCTCGAAGGCCACGCCGGCGCCGAAGGAGTAGCCGAGGATGGTGTAGGGCGCGGCGGGCTGCATGGCGCGCACGTGCGTGACGTAGTGTCGCGCCAGCGCGGCCATGTCGTCGAGCGGCGCGGCCTGCGTGCACTGCAGCCCGTACACGGGCGCGCGCACGGCCGCGGCCACGCCGCGCAGCAGCTCCACCACGCCCTCGATGGGGTGCACCATGAACACGGGCTTGAGCTCGGCGCCGGCGGGCGCGGCGCTGGGCAGCTTCACCAGCACCTGCTTGGGCATGAGCTCGCCCAGCGCCGCGAACTGCACCTGGTCCGTGGCCGCGTCGGGGCCGGCTGCGGCCGCGTCGCCGGCCGCCGCGTCCTCGCCGCCCGCCATGCCGCGCAGCTTGGAGAAGGTGAGGCCGCGGATCTCCTGCACGCCCAGCACCACGTCGTAGCCGCGCTCCAGCGTCTGCTTGATCTCGGCGCCCATGAGCGAGTCCATGCCCAGCTCGGCCAAGTTGGCGGAGTCAGAAACCTTGCTGGGGTCCTTGATGCCGAGGATGTTGGCGACGGCGTGCAGCAGGTCCTGCTGCGGCGCGGCAGCCGCGCGGCGCTTGTCGGCCAGCACCATGGACGCCGCCACGGCGTGCGGCAGCGCCAGCAGCGCGCCCAGCGCCTCCATGCACGACGCGATGCGCTGCGGCACCGTGCCGCCCACCACGGTGTCGTCGCCGCCCATGGTCTCCACGATGAGCCCCACCTCGCCTGCAACAGTCGCGCGTGAGTGGGAGCCGTGGGAGCCGCGGGAGCCGGGGCTGGCGTCGCCGGTGCGCTACTCACCGATGGCGCCCCACTGCACGGCCAGGCCCGGCAGCCCGTCGGCCTGGCGCTGCTCCACGATGCGCTCCATGGCGGAGTTGGCGAGGCCGTAGTTGCTCTGGCCGGGGTTGCCGCGCCCGCACGACACGGACGAGAACACCACGAAGTACTCCAGCTCGGGCGCCAGCTCGCGCGTCGCCTCGTCCAGGATCTTAGTAGCTGCACGGATTATTATATTGAAAGCTTTATTCATTTTAATCAACTGTTTTTTTTTCGAAATCACTCATACACGAAAAGTGGGGCTTTAAAGCAAATGCGTCTGTGCGAAAACCGTTTTTAGAATCAGAGATAATCTACGTATATAACTGATAGCCACACCCACGTGGCCACACCACACGAGATCTTTTAATGCAAGAGGTTCATTTAATACTTTTTGTCTTAAGTCAATGCTTGATGAGATATTTGCTTCTAACGTTGTAAAATTGTCCCTCCTCCCCTCTAATTTCTAAAGAGGAGGAAAATTCTGAAAAAACAAAAAACTTTCAACGAAAATTGGTTTGAATAAAATATTTAGTTAGTAGTAGATATACAGAGCGCTAAAATATTGTTATTATATTTTAGCTACAGAACTCTGTGTGCTAGTCCGACTCAGTTTTTATGTTTTATTTCGACTTAAAAAAAACACCAAAAAAGTGGAACTGGTGGAGCTTTGGAAGTCAAAAAAACAAAGGCAAGGAAAACTGTGCTTTCGATTTCCGCGTAGTGCGTGAGGTCGCGTAGATCGTGACTCACCATTAATCTTGGGCTTGGCGACGGCCTGGAAGTCGGCGGGCGACTGCTTGTCCAGGAAGGCGTCGCGCAGCACGGCGGCCAGGTTGAAGACGCCGCCCACCGCGCCCAGCTGCGCCGCCTCGCGCAGCAGCGCGCGCGCGCCCGCCGGCGCCGCCGCGTCCGCGCGCGACAGCACCACGCGCACGCCGCGCGCGCGCCAGCGCCGCACGCACCACGCCTGGTAGCCCGTGCGCACGCCGCCGCGCGAGTTCAGCACCAGCCGCGTGGCGCCGCGCTTCACCATCCACTCGGCCAGCTCCAGCCCGAAGCCGCCCAGCCCGCCCACCAGCACGTAGCTCTTGGCGGGATGCATGTAGGTGCGCGGGATGGCCGACACCAGCTTGCTGGCGGCCCGCGCGCCCGCGGCCTCCTCGTCGCGCACGCGCAGCACCACCTTGCCGATGTGCTTACCCGTCGCCATGTACCTGCGACAACACACCGATGACCAACTTTTGTCAGTTTCCAAACTAGAATAAGTCTACTACTTAAATTGAATGAAGAGAAAGGGTAGAGATAAAAATGTTTTTCATCCAAATTGAGGACATTTTCGGTTAGATCTTTTTTCGATTAGGAACCAAAAAAATACACGTTCACGAATTTTCCAAAACTTAAAAATACGTTTCTTTGAACGTTCTCTTTTTTTGATCTAATATAGGGACTACAAAGCTTTCAGTATTTTTGTCAGCAGCATTGCTGCAGTATGTAGCGTTGAGTGTGAGCGCACCTGAAGGCCTGCTCCAGCTGGTGGTCGGAGAACACGGTGGCAGGCAGCGGGCGCACGGCGCCGGCCGCGATGCCGTCCGTCACGCAGCGCACCACGGCGGCCTTGTCGCTGTTGTCCGACTCGGCGTCGAACAGCGCGTCCAGCAGGATGCCGTGGAACGTGGTGTTCTTGAGGAACACGGACATGCCCAGCGCCGTGTCGCTGGACAGGTCCAGCTTGCCGATCTCCAGGAAGCGGCCGCCCTCGGCCAGGCAGCGCACGGACGCGTGCAGCTTGTCGCCGGCCAGCGAGTTCAGCACCAGGTCCACGCCGCGGCCGCGCGTGCGCCGCTTGATGAGCTGCTCGAAGGACGTGTCGCGCGAGTTGCCGATGTTCTCGGGCGGCAGCGTGGGGAAGCGCTCGCGCAGGAAGGCGCGCTTGTCGGGCGTGCCCACGGTCGTGAACACCGTGCAGCCCGCGTGCAGCGCGATGCCCACGGCGGCCTGGCCCACGCCGCCCGTGCCCGCGTGCACCAGCACGGACTCGCCGCGCCGCATGCGCCCGCGCACGGCCAGCGCGTAGTACGCCGTCGCGTACGCCACCGGCACCGTGGACGCCTCCTCCAGCGACCACTTGGCCGGCACCTCCCACAGGAACCCTTTGTCGGCCAGCACCGTGCTGGCGAGCCCGCACGCCGCGACCATGCCCATCACGCGCTTGCCGTCTGATGACCGACCGCTGAACTCCAACCCGAGAATGCACTCCTGCGGAAAGACATCATGATATTATTATACGTTTTATTTGCGCGAGTCCGGACTCAACATAATTATGACGTGCGATGTGCGGTACTGACCTGTCCGGCCAGGTTGCCGGGCAGCGCGTCGGGCGGCAGCTTGCCGGTGGCCAGCATGATGTCGCGGAAGTTGAGCGGCGCGCAGTACACCCGGCACAGGTCCGTGCGCGCCGGCTGCGGCACCTCGCGCGCGTAGCGCACCGGGCTCTCGATCCAGCGCAGCGAGGACAGGTCGCCGCGCGTCAGCGTGTTCACGTAGGCGTGCTCCACCTGCAGCTGCGCCTCCGCGTCGCCCAGCGGCAGGTGCCGGTAGCAGCCCCACACGCCCGCGCGCAGCACGTTCACGGCCATGTCGCGCTTCACCTGCGCCGCGTAGGGCGCCGCGTCGGGCCGGAAGGGCTCGCGCGCGCCCGGCAGGTAGTAGCAGCGCAGCGCGCGGCCGCCGGGCTCGGCGCGCAGGCACGAGCACAGCCCCAGCACGCCGGACGCGCCCGTGCGCGCCACGCAGTACACGCGCATGTCCTCGCCCTCGGCGCGCGCCAGGGCCGAGCGCAGCGCCTCCACCCAGCCGAAGGCGGCGTCGTCGGCCACGTCGATGACCTCGTGGCGCGCGGGCAGGGCGGGCGCGCGACGCAGCAGCACGTACTCGCAGCTGGCGGCCACCTGGCGCGACACGCAGGCCAGCCCGGCGCGCTCCACCATGTCCTTCGCGGCGCGTTCGTCCAGCGCCTTGTGCGGCTCCTCCAGCAGTATCATGCCGCTCTCGCCCAGAGCCGCCGCCAAGTGCTCCAGCGTGGCGGCGCCGTGCCGGCTCAGGACGTCGGCCGCCAGCACCAGGTGGCAGTCGGTCTCGATGGGCGCGCTCTTGCCGTCCTTGGGGAGCACCTTGACGCCCAGGTCCTTGACGGCGGCGGCGTAGGCGGCGGGAGCGGGCCCGGCCGCCAGCGACGCGTCCACGCGCACCTGCGGCTCGCCCTCCAGCACCTGCAGGGCCTGCGGCGTCAGCAGCGCCTCGGCCGGCCGGTCCAGCGCGGCCTCGGCCAGCTTGAGCTTAAGCGCGCCCGCGTTCTCCAGCACCAGCTGCAGGCTCACGGTGAGCGCGTCGCGCTTGGAGCGCGAGGTGTCCTCGGTGGCCACGGCGGCGTTGTCATACGGCAGGAACACGTACTTCTCCAGCTTGGGCGCGTTCTGCGGGTTGGCGCGGTGCGGGGCCAGGCTGGTCTTGACGCCCCGGAACTCGATGCCGCCGGCGCTGATGACGTCGATGTCGCGGTGCATGCGCACGGGCAGCGTGCCGCCCTCGGCCAGCGCCGCCACGGCCGCCAGCTGCGCCGCCGGGTCGATGAGCGCGCGCTGCAGCCGCGTGGGCAGGTACAGCTCGCGCGTGTCCACGCCGATGATGCCGTACTGCAGCATGGTGTCCATAAAGGAGATCCAGTTGTCGTCCCAAGCCAGCTCGCCGCACGTGCCGCGCGGGTCGGACGAGCGGATGCCGCGGAAGATGCCGCCGTAGTTGTAGCCGCGCAGGCGCAGCTCCTTGTAGATGTCGTCGGTGGCAAGCGGCAGCAGCCCGTCCTCGGGGCGCGGCGGCGCGGTGTCCAGGTCCCGCAGCCGCTCGGCGCCGGGCTCGTCGGCCAGCCGCACGGTGCCCGTGACCACGACGGCGCCGCCCTCGCACACGTCGAACTCGCCCGTGCCGTCCAGCACGTTGATGAGGAAGCGCACGGGCGCGTCGCGCGACACGATGGTGGCGCGCCGGAACTGGATGTTCTCCATTACGATCGGGGTCTCCTCAGGCTTGCGGTTGTTGAGCTTCGCCATAGTTCTCCAAACGAGGGTCTGTAACCGATCAAGATTTTATCTAGTCAAAAGTCATACAAATAGAATTAATCAGAACTTTTGAACATAAAAACAAAAAACAGTCCTCCAAAACACCCGCCCTTCGCCACTTCGTAATGTTTCCCAGCGAGGGAAGAAGAAGTGGCGGACCAAACTCCCCAGCGACACACTATCTATTAGGTTAGAAGAATCTGTTTTTATGGAATAGTATGTAAATACTACGCATTATATAATAGCGCGAACTGCGGCACTCACCAGGTATCCGGTGGCCGGGAACAGGACGCGGCCGTCGATGTTGTGTCCGGTGATGAAGCTGTCGTCGCTGCGCGACACGTCGTACTCGATGACGTTCTCGCCCGAGCGCGACGCATTGCCGAAGTGCGCCACCTGCCACTCCAGCCGGTGGTCCCACAGCACGTGCGAGGCCAGGCCCGGCGTGCCGCGCGGCACCGGGAAGGCCACGGCCGGGTACAGCCGCGCCACGCTGGGCTGCGCGCCGGCCGCGAACAGCCGCCCGGCCGCGGCCAGCAGCTGCGCGCACGCGTCGCCCGCGTCGCGCCGCACCAGCGCCACGTGCGCCGCGCCCGGCGCCGGCAGCGCGCGCTTCAGCACGGCCTGCAGCAGCGCGTGCGGGGCCACCTCCACCACCACGGCGCGCGCCGGCACCTCGCGCAGCGCGTCCGCGAACCGCACCGGCGACAGCAGGTTGTTCACGTGGTAGTTGGCGTCGCTCAGCTTGGCTGCGGGCACAGAGCGCGAAACTTATTAATCACAAATGTCATACTCATCAAGTATCATTTATGCAAAATATGTGAAGCCATCATCCAGCAACGGCGTCGGCGTCGCGTACTCACCGAGGTCGGAGTCCCACTTGTCGCGCGGCAGCGAGGATGACACCCAGCGCTTGGTGCGCGGCTTGGGGTCGGTGATGACCTTCTCCAGGCTGCGGCGCAGCAGCGGCGCGGCGGCGGCGATGTACTTGCTGTGGAAGGCCACGCCCGAGCTGTTGACGCGCCGCGCGAACGTGCCCTCGGCCGACAGCGCCGCCACGAACTTCTCCAGCGACTCCACCGGCCCTGAAATCTGCAGCAACACGTCACATGACAGCGCTGACGCCACTCCGCACGCTCCCCGCCCGGCCGAGCGGGCGCGCACTCACCGTGACGCTGTCGGCGGCGTTGTGGCACGCGGGCACCACGTCGGGCGGACAGCGCGCCTCGCACTGCTCCCACGAGAGCCCCACGGCCGCCATGGCGCCCGGCGCCAGCTTGGCGTCGCCGATGCTGCGCCCGCGCCAGTACGCGGCCAGCACGGCCTGCTCCGCCGTCAGCGTCTCGTCCGCGTACGCGCAACCTGCGGGTGATCAATTTACTCGGTCACGCTCATATGCAACGACTGCACGTATCGAGCACAGTGACGAAACAGAGCCAAGAAAGAGCAGAAATAGTGCACTCGACCGATTGCACCTCCCGCGCACGAGTCTCGTTCTCCGTCTTGGCACTGGACAGGCCCCGACAGGGAGGCCTGCGGGACTCACCGATCTCGCCGACTGAGTGGCCCACGATGCCGTCGGGCCAGATCTCGAGCGCGCGCAGCACGTCCACGAGCGCCACCTGCACGGCCGCGATGGACACAAACGAGTTGATGACGTCGTCGAACGCTGCCGCCGGCGCGTCTGTGATGATGTTGATGAGGTCGATGTTGTGCGGCCGCAACGCCGCCGCCGACCGGTTGATGCTGGCGGCAAACACTGGCAGCTGCATCAGAGTCTTGGCCATGCCGGGCCACTGCGACCCCATGCCCGAGAACACGAACCACACGGGTCGGGGTTCGCCGGTTTCCATTTCCTGAGGACAGATACATGTCAAACATGTGCCATTCGCGAACGAGTAACTAAGCGTGCCCGCAGCCGGCGGTGCGCTGAACACTCACGATGCACTCCTCGATGGGTGGGTCGGTGAGCACGGCGAACCCGCGGTGCGAGTGGCCGGGGATGTTGTGGCGGTGCACGGCGTCCAGCAGCGCGTGCAGGCCGGCGTCGTCGCGGTGCTGGACGGCCAGCGACGTGAGCTGGCGCACGGCGGCCTCCGTGCGGCCCGACGCCAGCACCACGCGCGGCGCCGCGTACCGCGCCGGCGTGCGCCCGGCGCCGCCGCCGGCCTCCGACTCGAAGATGACGTGCGCGTTGGCGCCGCCGAAGCCGAACGAGTTCACGGCCACCAGCCCTCCCTCCCACGGCGTGTTGCGATCCACCACCTGCGCGCATACACACATTTATGAACGAATCGCACGTGAACCAACAGTCAGACCTGGTAGCGCTGGGATGCAATGAATGAACAATTTACCTTGATCCTGCCGTCACTGAGCGCCGGGATGTCAGGATTGGCATTCTTGTAGTGTAGATTGGCGGGGATGACGCCGCGCTCCATGGCCACCACGACCTTGGCGACGGAGCACAGGCCGGACGCGGGCTCCGAGTGGCCCATGTTGGATTTGACCGAGCCCAGCAGCAGCGGCCCCTTGCGCCCCTTGCAGAACAGCTCGGCGATGGCGTTCACCTCCTGAGGGTCTCCCACCTGCCAACACACGGCGTCTCGTCAGCACGTCACAATCACGTTACCCAACGTTGCCATATACATATCTTCTGCAATGTTTGCTCAGGGTGGACTCCAGCTCAGCTGTCATGTACAAAGAAATGGTCTCATCTATCAGTGAGTAGCTAAAGGCTCGTATTGCTGGCGTACCTTAGTGCCGGTGCCGTGCGCCTCGACGTAGGCGACGTCGCAGGGCCGCAGCTTAGCCTCGGCGAAGGTCTCCTCGGCCAGGCGGCGCTGCATGTCGCCGGACGGGAACGTGATGCCCTGGTCCTTGGCGCCGTCCGTATTGACGCGCAGGCCGCGCAGTGTGGCGTACACGCGCCGCGCCGCGCCGCGCCGCTGCAGCAGCACGGCCACGGCCGCCTCCGAGCGCACGTAGCCGCGCCCGCTGGCGTCGAACGCAGCGCAGCGGCCCTCGGGCGACAGCATGCTGAGCCGGTGGAAGTTCAGCGAGTTGGCGGGCTTCAGGCACAGGTTGCAGCCCGCCACGATGGCGGCGTCGCAGTGGCCGGCGCGGATGGCCGTGGCCGCCTGCGCCAGCGCGAACATGGAGCTGGAGCAGGCCGTGTCCACCGCGAATGACGGCCCCTTAAGGTCGAACGTGTAGGAGATGCGGTTGGGGAACATGGCGCGGCAGCAGCCCGTGAGCGCGTAGCCGTTGATCTTGTCGGGGTCCACGGTCCACATCTCCTCGGTCTCGGAGTTAGACACACCCACATAGACACCGGTGCGCGAGCCGCGCAGCTCGCTGGGGTTGATGCCGGCGTCGATGATGGTCTCGTGAGTGAGCTCCAGCAGCAGGCGCAGCTGCGGGTCCATGAGGTGCGCCTGCTTCGCGTGCACGCCGAAGAACGTGGCGTCGAAGTGCGCCAGGTCCTTGAGCTTGCCATTGCGCTCCGGGAGACCGTGCAATCCTGTCGCAACATAACAATTCATTATTATTACAAATACCTTTCGTATGAAGCTCTTCTTTGTGTTGACTTGAATAATATTATACCTACTTCTTCTGAGCGTGTCGAAGGCAAGTATAATAAAATAATGTTTTAATTTGTTTGGCTCAAAGATGAACTAGGTATCTCTCGTTCGTAAATTGTATTGCTCAAGCAAGATTTCACAAGATCTGATTGTTGCGTCGGGGTCACGTCTCTGAAACATTTTTTCCCTACAGATAGCCACATGACCAGACAAGCAGAGCTACACGTGCTGGTCTAGCGACAGTGACGCGCGCTCGGACCGACTGAGTCTCCGCCGGGCGCCGGGCGGCGGACTTAGCTCATCAGACTACAGCAGCTAAGGAACAATGTACATATTATGAAAGAACCTTCTCATACCACACAATTTTTATTTTTAGAAATTAATTAGTCTTGTACATTCCAAGTTCGTGAAAATAATTCGAATACCACTCCTTAATAAACATTAATGACTTTCAGGATTCTCGTTTATACGTAGGTATATTATGCGCTGGCGGGCGAATGTGAAATCATTCAATTTAGCCGAATGCGTTTATCAGCGAGCTATCTAAACATGGCCTGCGCGGCAGTCGTCACAGTACTCAGTCGCACGCGGAAACCTAACAAAAGCCAATATTTACTATATTTCCTGCTAACACGATGACATAATTTATGACAGGTTTGACGAGTAAGATGTTTGTTAGCTTAGCAGAGATAGGTATCGCGAGCGCGCGTGTGTGCGTGCGGTGACGCACGGCGCATCACGCCACCGGCCGGCACTCCGGCATGGCGGCGGTGGCGGCCAGTGGCGGCGGTGGCGGCAGTGGCGCGGACGCGCGGCGCGCTGTGGTCGCGCGCCCGCTGCCCGGCGGCGTCGGCTGCCTAACGGTGAAAGCCTCACAATGGACGCGCGGTTGATGCCGTTGTCACCACTCATTCATTCGACCACAATTGATTAGACGTGCCAATATGTGGGCGATCGTCTACTTCGAATGTATGTAAACTGGGCACTACTTTAAATTATTAGTATTTACACATACCTCACGTGGTCCAAATCTCTATTCCAGAATCATGAGCACTCGAAACAGATGTTTCACACTTTGTTTCAACACGGGTTATTGTGTTAATTAGCAGGAAGGTATAGTCTACCACGTAAGTGTTTTATCATCCAAACTACAAGGTCTATTTATCCATGTGACGATTAGATAGGTTCGACCGTTAGATTAATGAATTGTTCAATTAGCCATCAGCTTGGATTTTTTGCTAAAACTGGTTAACCATTACAAGGTCGAATATACCTACTAGTACTACTCAGTTTTAATTTAAATAATATTTTTTGGAATAAATGTTTTTCTCTGTGGCAGTTAACACATGGATACCTCTTGACAATGGTAACTCTGCTCAAGAATAGGTTCACAGGCCAAAATAAGATAAAAAATATTAATTATTATTATTTGGGTTTTTAGCCAGCTACCTCTAAATAATTTAAGAATTAAAAGATCAAGGACGTCATTTACAACTCGACTCACTCGAGGTGTGCTAAGTATATTTTTATTCGAGATTGATAATATTATAATAAAATTATATGGCCAAAATCGGAGCAGGAAATAAACAGTGGGAAAAAACTCTGTGAACAAAAATAATTAGTAGATTATTAGTAGATCGATCCGCGGAGCGTCGGGTGTCCATGATGAGCTGATGCCAGATACGAGACGTTATCGTTTGTTTCAACAGGCGGTAATGGCGGGTGAGTCAGGCGATCGCACAGATAACCTCGCTGATGGCGTCACACTCTCACGCAACTTGACAATTTTGTGGCTCACTATTGTTCACTAAGGAATCACTTGATGCGAGTGGGGAGCCTGGCGCTTCCGCGAATCTTATCGTCCTTCACTAATGTCCTATCCTGTATACATTACCGGAATCTATACGTCGGTCATTACCGGTCGTCTTCTAACTCTTTACAGCCTTGAATGGCGTGTAATACTTACGAGACGACTCTTTTAACGTTTGACAATTTTATTAATTAGCTTCGTACAGTAAAACAAGTGACTGATGATAGCTTAGTGATCTCAGACTTGCTTTACGTTACAAGTTATGAACGTGCTTATTTTTTTAATAAATATTTGTATGCGTATGACGTAGATGTATTCGAAATACATCCTTCTCGAAATAATCTTATTTTGTTACCGACAACCAGTCGACAACACGAATGTAGGTAGATTCTTAAAATAGCATATGTAACTACTTAAATGAGCTGATAGACGCTACCTACTTTATAGTTTCTTGACGAGTTCACAACTGCAGTAGTTGTGAATTTGTGATGAACTAATTCCATTCCGAAACCATATCTTTTTCAGCAAATTCGTAATTGTAAAACGTAAGTACAGTATGAACGCGTTGCTCGCGCTCTTGATCCTTGGCCACGCTCGACCAGGCAAAAAGCCCAAATCCCGAAACTACTACCAAGGCTGTGGTTTTAGCTGGTGCTGGCTACAGCAAATTCGAATCGGTCGGACAGTTTTCAAACAGAATTCAAACTTTACCATGACCAGCACGCAGTCTGGACCTTAATCCCAAAGAACATGTATGGAACAGCCTTTAACGACGGGTCCGGCCAGGGTTACAGCATTGCCAACCATAGGAGACCTTTACCTTTTTTTTTATGTTTGAGCAAATAAAATTTCTTATTCTTATTCTTTAGACAGCTTTGTTAGAGGGATGGTATCACATCCCTCAATCGGATATGAAAGGCAATAGGTACGTATGAACTTCTAAAGAGGCTTCAGGAAGTCATGAGACCCCGAGGAAGTAACACTCATTACTAAAGTTTGATAGGCTCAGCCGAATAATGATAAGTCTAAGAGAAATCAAAACTTTATTATTTGTCATTTGAAAAGCACGTTTTTAAGGATAAAATCATGAAATCAATTTACTTAACACTATTAAGATTTATATTTATTTACCTTAGCATTTCTTATAATAAATAGTTTAGCTTAGCAGCTAAGCATCTATTTTTACAATTCTGCAAAAATCAAGAAACACTGATGGGCGGTTAATTGTGCCTGTGAGTGTATATGAAATAGCGGCACCCAAAGGAGGCAGCCGGCAATTTTGAGAAAAAAAACCTAGGTACCCGGGATACGATCCTGTTAATTAAAAAATAAATACACCCAATAATTAGTCGAAAGTAGGTAAGTACCTATTTCACTGAGCAATAATGTCGATAAATATCAAAGTCTGGGAAGTGAAGTCAAACAGGAAAAGAGCTTTCTAATAGAATAGGTACTAGTAGTAGTCTCTCAAAAGGGGTGGTCTTTGTAGTATTTGTGAATATCGTTTCGAGACGAACGATTAAAAGGCGTTTCCGTTTAATCGTAGGTCTACAGTATTGGTGCAACATAAATGTTTGGAAGGGATCGTCCCCAATATTTTTTCATAAACTTATTTATATTTTTAACCGACTTCTAAAAAATGAGGCGGTTAAATGATAAATGATGTTTATTTTGCAAATAGGTTTTTACAAACACTTTTACACGTCTTCTTTTTAAAACTAGATGAGGCCGGTGTTTCGTATCTGACTACTCTGAGAAGAAACAGCCGAAACAAACTCAGAGGTCACAGTCTCTTTTAAGGTCCAGACATAATCTTGATAAACTATGTATTCAACCACGATTTTTTTTTTCATATATTAAGTTCACCGATTTCTGCGTGATTCTAACTTCATTTGGTGGTAGAAGCTCGAGCGGTGCTCCCATATCCATTTTATTATTAACTTTGATTTGGTACTTTATGAGTTATCCTCTATACCTACTTAATATGCATTTTTTTCTTCGTTTATTTGTATGATGTGCTAATAACTTCTAGTTATAACGTAAAATTGATATTTGACTAGGATTTGAGTGACATACCACCACTAAAAGGAAATAAAAACTATTTTACAAAAAAAAAAAACACTAAACAGTGGAAAATTACTTTACTTTCGGAGTCGGTGACTTTTGGTTGTTTCAATGACATTTTTGTCAAAAAAAAGGATTATCAAAATGCGGCAATGACTCCTTCGGATTTTCGCTATTTCTTTTAGGAAGATATTGAAAATGCATGATACCACGCACACTTGAAAATTTCACCCAGTATTTTATGTTAGTTGTAAATCAACCGATGTTATGGTCAGTCGGTGAGTCGGTGCGCGGCGCTGAAGGTCAAGTAGGTGTCGCCGCCCGCCGCGCGCGCGTGTCAGTCGCGGAGACATGCGCGCGCACTGTGCCAGCCGCATGCCGGGCATGGCTCCAGCGCAGCCTGTGGCTCTTGCTACTATACCTACCATTCCTTTTTTTTATTTATTATTTTAAAGAAAACAGACAAGATTCCATATAGTTAAAAAATGTGTTTTACGTTAAATCATCCAAATATTGCATTACTTAATATAAAAAAAAAGTGTTTAGAGTAACAAAACTGCACGTACAATTCAAATTGTGTTTGAACTTCAACAGATACCTAGTTGAAATTAAATGGTACTATTCCCCACAAGCCATTACATAATGTTTTCAGCTATTCTGTTGCAAAAATATAATAAATACCTTCAGTTTACCACAATGTCACAATGTGACGATATTATGTCACAATCACAAATTATGTAAGATTCTCGAAAACACAATAATACTCTCATCACAGCGCACTGATAATATTTGTCGATTTATCGGTTAAGATGTGATCATTGCTCGTATGCACTCAAGTGCTCAAATTGTCTTGGCGGACTCGTACCAAGATGATCATTGATAAGGAGATAACTTTCGGAAGAATCGATCTTTCCAAATTGGCTCTGAACACTTGATTTCGAACCAGACTAACTTTTCTGAATTCAGGTTCCATGCGAGTTTAAAATTTGGCAGGTTTCTATTTTTCGTATCCCCTTTACGGCAGCTGGTTAAGGGGCCGCTCACACGAGCTTCTCCAGAACGAGGATGCCTTCGTGTTGGAGAAGTGTGGCCAAGCCACGCAATTACCAACGTGACTTTTTCAAAATTTCTTTATATATTTTTCCAGGGCTTAGGCAATACTGGAATGGACTGAATGAAAACATGGCTAGGAAACTTTGTCTGATAAAACAAAGTCTAAGATCGCTAAAACACAATGAGCCTGCATAGTGACCAACGAAAAAGGGCTTCAAAGAGGTCTCAGAAAAGAAAATGTTTTCGCTGCGGTGGTGTGATTGTTTAACTACTAAAAACATTCATGAATCCGGACATCAACTGATGAAAAAAAAACAGGTGAGGCTAGGTGAAAGAGGATGTGAAAGAGTCGTTACCTGGGGTCCATCGTCTATCATCTGCGGTGACCAGGTCCACGCCGTCAAATAGCTGTTGTGCGAACTCCTCGATGGTGTCGGACTGGGGCAGGCGGCCCGACAGCCCCGTGAGTACGATGTCGTCCTCCGACCCTCTAGCCCCGTTGGTCACGGCACTCGGCATCTCTGCTCAGGTATGACGCGTATCTGCAACCAGAGCACGGCTTCAGTACGATGCACCGCGCAGATTCGAAGTTCAAGCGAGGAGGTAACTCTCGCTCACCTCAACCAATTCTTGTGGATGTTCCGTCCCGGTATGGGTTTGACCGTCGTCTGAATCCGAAATGTTTAGTTTTGGATATTTATGTATAACGCACGGTCGGATCGGAAAGTGCGTGATACGCGCGAGGAGCGTGCGAGCCGAGTGATGCGGCGGCGATGCGACACGCGGTTAAAAGGGCGCGATAGCGGGGTCGCGGCCCGAAGCGTCACGTTTCCACGAGACCCCGAACCCGCGTTATCACGCCGCAAGGACGGACAAGGTCGGCGCGTTCTTCCTCTTCAAGAAAGTTACCAATGTGGCTCGCCACGTCCGCGTCCAGCACTCCCGACGTGCCGGCTCCGCCGCTAGCCCGCAAGAGCGCGTGTGCTGCCTGATGGGCCGCGGATGGGGCAGGCGCAGTCGGAGTCCGCTTCGACCTCCGAGTGTTTCATTTATCTAGAGAGGTCGATCTAGTGACCCCTCGATTAAATACGCAATTAATCATAATCTAAACTGCAAATCACGCGCCGAATCGCCACATCGTGTACCTATGCGAACCCGCAGACCGCAGTGGTGTGCATCGTGCCGAAAACTGGATTGAATCCGAAATGAGTATTTTTTTTTCGTCGATTGAACCTGACCGCAAAAAAAAAACAGTCTTAATTCGATACAGTGTAGTATAGCCGGTCGGCGCGGTGGCGTCATGGAGCCAGCCGTGCGCCTCACAGCGTCGCCCAGCGGAAGAGTGCCGCGCCGGGCCGCCGCGCGCCAAGCCAAGCGCGCGGTTGCGACGCCCCATCTTTCGACAACAATGGGGCTCTTTGTGCGTCAATTGGCGACGTCGACCGACACATCGGATCACCTCACACAATATCTCGTTCAGCTAATGAACCGCGTAACTGCGGGCCGGACTGCCGGCCGGAGCCCCCGCTAGTCCTCTACCACCGCGACTGCTCGCTGCACGGACCACACAAGCTCAAGTCCAAGTCTGCTATTTTCAATTATTTGCCATTATGAAAACGATACGTATTATGACAACGCTATCGCCATTATGTACCACTTATGGTAGTTTTGGCCTTTTTTATTTACCTATACGTAGCTTGTACTTGTGTTGTGGCGGGTTTCAAGTTTACAGAAAGAATTATATTTTTCAAATTGTAGATATTTCCTGCTTGCACCGCAACGGGAGTAGATTTTTCTTCCATACAAACTTTAACACCTTATGCGGTTTTTATTATTTATTTATTTAAAACTAAAGGTCAAACCTTATTTGTAATAAGTTATAACCCCCACCCCTTTTCACCCCCTTAGGGATAGAATGTCCGAAAGTCCCTTTTTATTGGATGTTTACGTCAGTCACAAGAGAGGGATATCATATCTATTATATCTATCTATTCTATTCTATACATATAATAAATCTGTAGACGTGGCGTTTCGGTACATTGAAAATATTTAGAAAAAAACTAGTAGGGGTGTTAAAAGATAACAAACAGAACCCAATTCTAATATTTTTAGAATTTTTGTCTGTTTGTCTGCAGTCTGTGAGTGTTCGGCTATGTTTGTTTGTTTAAGTATCACGTGAAAATTACAAAACCAATGTGGTTAGTTTTAATGCACAAGTATTGTGCGTAACTTAGAGAAGGTATTAGTATTTGTTTCATTGCAATCCTTGCTCTTCATCTTCAAGATATATGAATTTAAAGTGTTCAAGAAGCAATCATCATCATTACTTAAGAATTAAGATACATGCAACGACATCTATTGAATCAAATTGGTACTAAAGAATAAAGATGAAGTGCTCACAAGATAACTTTAAATCGACTTACCGGGTTTTTCAAAAAGTTATGATAGCAAAAGGTACTTTAGAAGGCGCTGCTTTGAAAATCTTCATTGCCTATATTGTTTGTTCCGATCGCTTTCCATGTATTAAATTTTAGCAGTTTAACTTCGTGCTCGATAGATGGCGTTGTTCATTTGATCCCAATTCCTGAATCGCGGTGTTAAGATTTTCCGTGAAAGAACGACCCATCCGGGTAAACTGCATCGATGGTGATTATCAGGTGTCTTTTGTTTCGTTTTGAAAAATTATTTGGTCTCTATTGGTATAATATATAATATATTGGTCTCTATTGGTTTGGTATAATATAAACTCTTTTGCAGAAAAAACGGGCACTTTAGATTTTTTTCTCTACTTCAATGAAGAAGAACAAGAAATAGGTTTTATTAATTTGACGATGTATTGGCATGTTATTCGAAGCATCCTGGCATGATTCTTTACGTTCCAAATTTAAAATTTGAAATTAATAAGAGAAAAATAATGATTATTGTGGATTATTCTAAAATTGCTTTACTAATGGCGCGAATTGCTGAAACGATTTTTAACTGATTACGATATTTTAAAACTTTTTGGATATTTTCTGCAAATTAAACAATTTAATCTTTCCTTTTACATTAAATACCACTTTTTGATATGAGTGATAAAGCGATAAGGGCCGGTAAAATTATAGCCCTACTTGAAGAAGGTTGTTCGCAAACTTACGTGTCTCAGCGGCTAAATGTGAGTCGTTCAACTGTCCAGAGGACTTGGCAACGGTATCAAGAGACCGGTTCGGTCAAAAGAAGACCCGGTTCGGGAAGAAAACGATGCACAGAACCAAGAGATGACCGCTTTTTGGTGAGTCAGGCGTTGCGGAATCGTAAGGCGTCAAGTGTGGACCTGAAGAAGAGCCTTGAAGAAGTAAGAGGAGTAGAAGTTAGCTTGTGGACGGTCAGGAGGATGCTTTTGGCTGTCAATATCAGGAGTTACCGCCCAGCTCGGGGCCCTAAATTACTCCCGGAGCACCGTGTTGCTCGACTTCAGTTTGCTCGGAACTGTGCTTCATGGACTCTGGAGGACTGGAATAAAGTATTGTTTTCTGATGAAGCTAGAATCTCTTTGTGTGGAGTGGACCGACGCCGGCGAGTGCTGCGAAGACCACGGGAACGCTATGCGGAAGTGTGTTTCGAAGAAATCACTCCTTATAGCGGAGGCTCCGTTATGTTTTGGGCAGCAATTAATTCGACGGAGCGTACGGAGTTAGTTTTCATAGAAAATGGAACATTAAATGCACACCGGTACATAATGGAAGTCCTAATTCCATATGCACAACCCACATTGACTGCACTTGGGGAAGATTCCATTTTTATGGACGACAATGCTCGCCCGCACCGTTCTGGCGACGTGGAAGCGTACATGCAAGAAGTTGGGATCCGTCGTTTAGATTGGCCAGCTCGAAGTCCTGACCTCAATCCAATTGAGGATGTCTGGGATGTTCTAAAGAGACGGGTAAGATCAGTGCAACCTGCTCCACAAAACATCAGGGAGCTAAAGAGTCATTGCAGAAGAGTGGGAACGTATTCCTCAAAACGTTATTAAAAACATCGTGGAAAGCATGCCCAGAAGGATTCAAGCTGTGATTTTGGCAAGAGGAGGTCACACTTGTTATTAGGTTTTTACATTTGTAACTTTATTTAATTAAAAAAAGTAAAAAAAAATCTTGTCTTTATTGCCGACCACTTCTTATTGTTTGGGCGTGTACATCGGTTTTAAAGAATCCATCGTTTTTTTTCTTTTAATTGCCCGAATTCACTTCACGCGCATTAATTTACACGATTATAAGTATACAGACTACGTCAAAGAAATAAATTTCATTTAATTAACTCAAATCGACCTTAGAACGTAAATTTCCTTAGGTGCCCGTTTTTTTTGCAAAAGAGTGTATGTATTGGTCTAAAATAGTTAAATAGTTGTTGTATAAGTATTTGGTTTCATATCTATATACTAATATTATAAAGCTAAAGAGTTTGTTTGTTTGGTTGGTTGAACGCGCTAATCTCAGAAACTACTGGTTCGAATTGGAACATTCTTTTAGTGTCGGATAGCCCATTTATCGAGGAATGCTTGAAGGAGCGGGGCATTAATAAAAAAAGTAACGCAGACGAAGTTGCGCGGGTCAGCTAGTCCTACAATAAACGTGAAAATTTGTGAGGATGGATGGATGCATTGTTGTTTGTTACTCTTACGAAAAGCTACTGAACGGATTTGATGAAACTACAAAAATATAGCCCATACCTACATCAGAATAACACATAGTCTATCTAGGCACCTATACAAATAAATAAAATTGAAGTGCCTGTTTGTAATAATAACAAACAATTATAATGAAGTATGCTTCCACACAAAATAAAAAGTATTATAAGCATCAGCAAATATAGTTACCTCGGTGACGCGCTCTTTATCTCCGGACGGTTTCAAATAAAACAAAACAAAAACAGTATTTTTAATTTTTGTCTATCTGTTTGTTCCGGCTAAGCTCCGAAACGGCTGGACCGAATTTGACGAGACTGTTACTGACACATAGCTGATGTTATAAGGAGTAACTTAGATTACCTTACTTTTATTTTAGAAAAAGGATTGGGATTCCATACAAAACATTAAAACCCTTGAAATTGTTAACAAAATCAGATTCTAATAGAGAAGTAATATTTTTAAAATGATTTCACGCGGACGAAGGTCGCGGGTAACAGCAGCTACTTAATTTATAAAGATAATCGTGTAAATTGACCAAAGTGTCACGATAAGTGTCAAGTTAAGAAAGATGGAAAGCGAAGAACAGCTAACATTGCACAAAATTGTAATGACAGCGGGCATACATAATTATGTGTGATACTCTGCGACCAGTGGGAGACGGAATAGGTTCCTGATTTCTAAATGGAATTGATTAAGAAATTGCACTGGAATAGGTCTAGATAAACGATTTCAGATTGCCAGTCAAGGAATATCATCATCTGCCTAGCTTTTTCCCAACCATGTTGAGGTCGGCTTCCAGTCTAACCGAATGCAGCTGGATACCAGTATTTTACATGGAGCGACTGCCTATCTGACTATATCTCCACAACCCAGTTAGTACTGGGTAATACGCAGTGACGGATTAAGACTACTTGATGCCCTAAGCAATCCACGCATGTGGGCCCCCCTATCTGTATGTCAACTAGAATCGGTCTTTAAACCTTTACCGCCTAAAAATATTAGTTTTTGTAAAATAAGATGATGAGATGTAACATGTAACGTACCTTAAAAGTAGAGTAGGTACGACAACAATAAAAACCAAAGCATAAATCATTTATTGAAATGCGCCTTGCGGCTTTTCCGTGCATTGAATTCACGCAAGATAGTATTAACGTCTAACGTTTTTAACATATCGGACTCTATGCATAATATCGATAAATTATTGAGCCTTTCTTGTATCATCTTTGTCCTTTTTTCATTTTTTAATATTTTTAATTTTGAAAAAGAACGTTCCGCTAAGTAATTTGTAATCATAAGCTATAAAAACGTTTTTGCAAAAAAAAGTAACCGACCTACAAAGAAAAACACAAAAAAAAAGTGGAAAATAACATTACTTTCGGAAGTCGGTGGCAAAAAAGTCAATGAAACAAACAATAGTCACCGACTTCCGAAAGTAAAGTTATTTTCCACTTTTTTGTGATTTTTTTGGAAGTCGGTTCTCTTTTTGCAAAAAAGTTTTTTTGGCAATCTGAAGTCTAAAAGTCGAGTCAATTTGAAGTCGGTTAAAAATATACGCAGGGCTGTTTCCACATTAGGGAAAGCTGATTCAATTTTATCATCAATATTATTTTATACAATTGTGCGTGATTTTGATGTAAACTTGTGCGAGCCGAATCACTGGGTCTGGAACTTATTTTACTTATGACCTATGACTGAAACTGTTATTAATTCAGTGTTAAGGACTTCTGGATATGTGTGTTTACTAGATTTGTACTGTGCTGGCTGTATTCTGCAGTTTGATCGGGACACATAATTTTATCGGCATCGGGTATTTTATTCAAGAATGAGAATTTGTCTGCTGTTTCTTTGTATATCTCTCTTCTTATTCGCATCTCTGCATTTAATTTATCAATGATGCTATAATAACACGTTATTTTGAATTGTTCTCTTGGGCTGAAACTTATTTCAGGAGCTGAACCATCATTGGGCATTTTCTTTCTTCGTCTTTGACTGGTGTCTTTATATTCCACATCTGGTAGCTTTTCTTTTGCGCGGGCTTCTAAAGAATTAAAATCGCACCGCAATTTTTCTACAAAATCCACGAGTGATTTGTAGAGGTTAGCGCAAGTCTCTACAGTAACTTCTGGGTCTTGTAATACCTTGCTGACTTTTCGGAAGGTTTGCAAAATTTCGTCCCACATAACAAACATGAGTACGAACTCCAATTCTTGTAGTTTATTTGACAAATTAGCTGCTTCTCTTCTGGTTTCACCTTTTTGCATGTCATCCACAGAAAAAACTATTTCGGAGCTTGCAGAAACCTTCAGCTTCGACTGGTTTGAGTAAAATTACATAACCAAAAGTAATTACTTAAATGAAACAAAATACTTTCGATATTTTGACTTTGGACATTATCAAAACAAAACCAAATAAAACTGTATGTACCTAAGCGAACACAATATTATGAACAGAAATTGAATTAACTGTCGACAAAAACACTCATACTAATTTGTGCTGTGTGACTCACACAGCACCGTAGATTTTTAGTTTACTGAAACTATTGACTTACTTATTAATTATGAAATTAATTGTATTACGTATGGATAGAAGCCGGCCGGCACAATTACTCAAAAAACAAAACATCTGATTGACACAGATTTGGGGGGGGCGCCAGGCTGGGGGCCCGCGGGGAAGGGGTGGTTTGTGATTGGCTGATCGCAATTCCGGTGCATTCGAATTGCCGAATGCACTAGCGGGCAGCGAGTGGGCAAGCGGGAGAGGGGTTATGACTCTAGGTCGGACTCTATGTCAACTTAAAACGCGCGAATTTTCAAATTAGTCCTAGAAACTTTTTTTGGTGTGGTTTTTGGTGACGTGAGAGTGAGACGTGATGCCCTTAGGACTTAGGACGGATTTTTTTTGTGCTTCTTCTGGTGCCCCCCCCCCCAGACGTGATGCCCTAGGCAATTGCTTAATTTGATTAAGGGTTAATCCGTCACTGGTAATACGATACCCCTTGGTAAGACTGGTTGTCAGACTTTCGGGACACTGACTACCTGTAAAGTCTGTCAAAGATCTACAAATGACAGCCAGAACCAACGGCTTAACATGCTTTCCGAGGCACGGATTAAACTCGGTATTTAATGGGTGGTCACCCATCCACAGACCAACCTAGGCAAGCGCGGCTTAGCCTGAAGATTGATCCGAGTGGCTGTTATTATTTAGCCACGAGCTCCGTCAAGAAATAGATAACCAAAATTATAATTTAGATCGCGCATCCAGTTGTATCTCTTGGTGGATTCAATGCACTGCGCTGTTATGAAATTAAAACGCTCTTCGGATTACGTACGTATCGATATCATCTTACATCATTGTAAGTATTCTATTTGCACCCACCCAGCGTTGGAATGCATTGATTTTGATTGAATTGATGCCCGCGACCTTCGTTCGCGTGATTTTATTATATTGTAGGTTATGCACCAAGGGGCTAGAGCAGTGTCTTACGTCACGCGCACTATTTTGAATCCCAAAAGCAACGAGGGATCCTAGAGCTCCCGAGCGGAGTGAGGGATTTCCAAGACGAAGACACCTTTATCCCCGAGGAGCATACTCTACTTTTCTCACTTACTCCAGGAAATAAAAACCAATTCGATTTTCGAAATATAACACTGTGCACCAATATTCTATCGCGGGGGTGCACCAGTGTTGGGAGATTAAGGATATATTTCCCTTTTTTTAGGGAAACAAATCTTTCTAAGGGAAAATTCGGGAAACTGAAATCCTTGGAGAAAGTTACAAAATTATAAAATTAGGTAAAATTTAAGAATTCATGAGACATTTTACAGCCGAATTAATAATTTGTAACAATAACTTGCGTTTAATAAGCCGATTACAGGGTATCATGCGTGAACGGGATCAGGCAATAAAACTGAAACTAAATTCGATACTAAGTGGTACTTTTTTGTGAATGAAAATAGTTTTATGATTCTGTTACATTTCCTGATTGAAAAATAAAATGGGCAAAAAAAAGTTGCATAGATTTAATTCATAAACTCGTTCTAGCCACCCTGTGGTGCCCACCGCAGCCTTCGATCAACTGTTGTGATGACTCGCCGTCATTACCGCTACAGATAAAAAAAAATTAAGGCAAGTCAATTATTTAATCATTTTAGACTTGACCATTTGGAAAAAAACAATTTTTTTTTAATGTTGTATATATTTTTGTTTAATTTATTACTATTAAGTTGCGTAATTTAATTATTTTGTTCATCGACGGCAACTAAAACCTGCGCAGCCAAAACTCTTTGGTAAAAGTTTTCATGCAGTTTGTTATGTATGGTTCCAATTTAAATCACATTATTGCCCAGCGGGCAGTAATGAAATTTAGTACAATATGCCCCCTACAACAATGTGCCACAAAAATGTGTACAATGTGCCCTAGGGCATTAATGACTTGCTTTACGTTATGTTAAGTGTATAACATATAATTTGACATTTACGAGCAGGTGGTGTGAAAAAAATATTACTTCTCTATTTGAATAGGATTTTGTTATCTAACAATTTCAAGTGTTTTTTTTTTTGTACAGAACCCTAATTCTTTTCAGTAAAATAAAAGTAGCCTAAGTTACTCCTTATTTATAACATCAGCTATCTGCCAGTTAAAGTCCCGTCAATATCGGTCCAGTAGTTTCGGAGACTAGCCTTTTGAATTGGATTTTGTTAACAATGTCAAGGGTTGTAATTTTTTTGCACGGAACCCTAATTATGTTTCTTAAATAACAGTAGTTACTCATTATAACATCAGCTATCTGCCAGGTCTTTTCGGAAATTCTTTTAGGAATTCCCGTCAAAATCGGTCGTCGAAGTTGGGCAAGGCACCTAGAAAGGCGCAGTGATGACAGGAGTACTAAGGTTGTCACTGAATGGCGTCCAAGAACTGGGAAAAGAAATGTGGGTCGTCCGGCGGCAAAATGGCTAGACGACATAGTTGCAATCGGAGAAAAAACCTGGACCGTAGAGATTGGCACAAGAAAAGGGAGGCCTACTTATACCCAGCAGTGGGTGGATTCAGGCTGTGGATGGTGATAATGATAGATTAATCTCCGTTTGAATCGGATTTTGTTAACAATTCCATAGGTATTAATTTTTTTGCACGGAACCCTAATCCATTTTATTAAAATAAAAGTAGCCTAAGTTACTCCCTATAACCAAATTTGGTCCAGACGTTTCGTAAAATTAATTAGCCGGAACAAATAGAAAGACGAAAAACAACTAAAATATTAAGTACATTTTGAGTAAGGAAACTTTGTTATTGCAGCCAAGGTGGAATTCACACCCGAGCCACAGGCGAGGGTGTCATGGAACCGAGAACTGATAATAAAGAAGAAGATAAATATTAATGCGTTTGTGACGACATAATAATTAGCGACTCACTTGACTAGAATGTCCGTATTCTTAAGTAGAAGTAAAAAAAAGTAAAGAATTTAATTTAAGTGCAGCAATAATTACTGTTGTTGACTACTTAGAATTGAGTAACTACAATTTCATCTTAGTAGAAGTACCATTTCATTGCTGTTCTTATAACGATTTTACCAAATATAAATAAAAAAGACATAAGTACCTTCATTGAAGTTTGGCAACAACAAAATAGAGAAGGTCGGACGACTTATGCAAAACAAAGGAAACCTAAATATTCATGAATCCGCAAGAAATTCCAAATTAATAGTCAATTAAATAGTCCTGCTGCATCAGCGCAAAACTGGTAGAATGTTTTCTTTTAGATATTCCTTGCTTATATAAAGTTTTATCCTTGCGGCCTTATAGCGGTTATTATTAGAACTTATGGACCTAATGATGATTTAAGCAAAGTGCTTTTAAAACTTTTAGCATTTTTAGTGACGTAAGTAGGTACATATAAAAATGTGTTAGTTAGAAATGAATACTGCATAGATATGTACTTACTGTAGGTACCTACAAACAATCTTCAGGTATTGCGAATTGTCAAATTACGAGTGACCTTCGAAATTTTTTACATTTTCTAAACTAAGAATTGTAGACCATAATAATAGGGGCTAAAGTTTGAAATTGCCGTTTTATAGTAATAGATACTTTGAATTGACATTAAACCTTCATGGTGTGAGATATTCGAGTGAAACTTTTGTTACACTATACCTATGAGATTTTTCTTTTAAAAAATGTGCAACATTCGATGTTCGAATTTTAATTGTTTTTTTATTCAGCTTAGACGGAAAAGATGGATACTTCGAAAATCCGAGTAATTTTTTAATACGAGTTCCGACGCGGAAGTAACGCGACAGAAACGGATCGCAATATCAATGCTGCGTTTGGAGAGGAGACTGCTAATGAACGCACCGTGCGGTTTTGCTTTTGTAATGGAAACTTCACCTGCAGTATTGTTTCTAGCTTGTCCTCTAATCCATCCAAAGGTTGTCTCGAAAAGATTGCTTTTAGCGATAAGACCGCCCATTGTGTCACCCGATGTATAACGTTTTCTTTATTTAAATTTAAATTTGTATGGTGTACATAATAAAGAATATTCTATGTATCTATCTAACTTCGACTTGAAGAACGAACCACGTGGAAGACCGCCCACATAGATGAATAACGCTGAATTGAAGATGGTGGAAGCCGATCCGAGTCAAACTACCCAGGAATTAGCAGAATGGTTTAACGTTACCTCACCTACAATATTGACTCATTTGCGTCAAATCAATAAGATAAAACATATGAAAAATACCTATGTGCCTCGTGATTTGACTGATTTGCAGAAAGAAACGAGTGTTGAAACTGCGCTACCTTGTTGAATCGGTACAGAAATGAAGGAATATTGGAATGAATTGTGATGTGACAAAAAGTAGATTCATTACGATAACCGTAAGCGAAAAATGCAATGGTTGAGCCCAGGTCAAACGCCACAACAGTGCCCTAAAGCAAAGCTTACCAATAAAAAGGTACCTTATGGTAACTGTTAGGTGGTCTCTTCATGGTGTTATTCACTATAGCTTTCTCAGGTCTGGTCAAGCAATATCAGCAGATGTTTTCTCTGCCCAACTTCGAACAATGATGGCGAAACTGGCAGTGAAACAGCCACGACTCGTGAATCGATCTTCACCATTATTGCTCCATGATAACACAAATCCTGAGACTGCACGGGACATCGTTGGTTGTAACTCTACAGGAGCTGCAGTTAGAAACCATACGTCATCCTTCGTACTCGCCAGACCTTGCTACAACTGACTACCATTTTTTTTTTGTGATTTGGACAATTTTCTATGTGGTTAAAAATATTCGTCCCAGGGGGCAGCACAAAATGCTTTCACACAGTTTGTCGAATCTAGATCCGCAGAGTTCTATCCCAAGGCCCAAATGAACTTCCGATTAGATGGCAGCTATGTATAGTTAATAGGGGTAAATATTTTGATTAAATAATTATGTTACATCTTGGAAAAAAAACAAGTTTTTATTTTGGCAGTATAAATCGGCAATTTCATACTTTAACCCCTAATATTGTTATAGTAATTTCAATTTTATATCTTTACCCGTTCCTGAGAAAAAGATTCCTTAACATTCATAACAAACGTACCTACAACAAAGTCATCCAGAAACCTTAAAACAGCAAGACGTGTAAGTTTTATATTTAGTTCTGGTTTTAAATGTTTTGGTACAATAATAGATTACAATAGTAAATAATAGACCCTTAATCATTTCATAATATTCAATCACCGCTACGATCATCTTAATTTGGAACGTAACGCGCAATGTTTGTTTTGTTTGAACCTCTTATGAGCTACCTACGTCGTAGGTAGGTACCTACGCTATCATTCTTATAATCGTAAAATATTCACACTCGACCAAGAGGCATCATTAATTTGTTTTTTGTTACAAGAACAAATGGCATTGCATTAAAGTAAGTACGTAGTTAAGTTTTTTTTTTTTGTTTACGCAACTCATTCAAACCAGAGAAGATAATTAATTTCCTTTCGCACGCAGGTTTGGTATTCCATTTTGTCAACTTGTGCAGAAAAGCTTTAAGAATTAATAGAAGCTGGTAGAAGGATGACCAAGCGCAGCTAACTAAAACAAACAAAATTTTAAGTATTATTGCAAAATGCCCGGCGTCAATGGAGGTGCACTACGTACCTACCGACAGACAAGTTTAAGTTATCTATTTTCAGAAGTAATAAAAATATGATGAATGACTAGGTAGGTACTATTTTTTAGTTTCAATTTAGACTATACGTTTAATTAAAAATAAATAAAATATCAAGGACAAAAGGAACCAACGACGTGAGTGTAAGTCGTAAGAAGTTACGCGACATTGGTTCGGCCTCCCGTCTTGTAGATTGTGGGCAGTGCACTCGCGCAGACCGCGGCGCGCCGCATCATCAACAGTCCATAGATCAGCTGTCCGGCGGGCGGCGCGCGGCGCGTGACGTCACCGGCTCAGCGCCACCACGCGGCCGCCTGCCCCAGTGCCCACAGCCAACAGCCCCACACTGCCCACTGTCCCTGCGGCCTCCTACCGCTGCCGGTCGCCAGCCACACAATCGATAGTAACTGAGCCTCCGCCGCGCTCCATGCACCATTGCCCGTATGTGTGCAGTTCTAAACATTGCCTGCTGAGGCTTATTTTTGTAAACCTCTATACCTACATACTAGTACGTATTCGAATATACATATACATAGAGTATTGCGCACTAATTCTGACGCAGAACACTTCTTGCGCAAATAACGTAATGAACGACATCAGGGAAACTAGTGTAAAGGGTTGTGGATTGAGGAATAAATGTTAGTACCTAGGTACCAACTTTCATTAAAATGTTTCGTTATTGTTTAAAATATTACTGCACTGAAAATAATGTAAATACCTAGGTAAATATTACTTCAGCATGTTCAAGTTCCAACATTCCAAAGCTCGCGTGAAGTAAAGTAAAAAAACGCGTGGGTGGAAAGCGCCGTTACGGAAATTACCTATTTGCAGGAAATTGGTAAGTAAGTAGTTATTCAGGAATTTCCTGTGACTTACAGTGTATCCCAACTTGTGACTGCCAACGACGAATCTCGAGACTGATTGTAGTATGTACCTATAATAAGTATTATATTTCTTCTAATTTCAGTCCTTTAAAGTGGCCAGCATTGATCCGGTGAGAAATAATATTACAAAACAATAAGCTCAAACACTGCCCGTAATTTTTAACGTGAACGTTCGTCGTGATAATATGGGTTCGCGAGTATCGACCGGCGCGCAATCTGCGGGCGTCCGGCACGTCGCGACGCGTCTTCGTTTTCAGCGCGACTGTGAATGCGAAATGCGAGGAGGCGACTGCTAGCGCGATATCTAATTGCGGTGCGAGCGGGGCGCGCGGGACGGGGCGCGTTGCCATGGTGCGAGATCAGGCCACGTGCATGCGGCCAATGGCAGGACGCGGCCGTCCTCGGGCCTCGCGGAGCACGCTGCGCCGTCGTGCCGCGCCACCCTGCGCCGCCGGTCGCTACGGCTACGCTACCCCTGTACCCTATGGCTACACACATCTGACATCGCACACGGCCACTACCGCTATACCTACACCTGAGTAGTTACTCAGAATGGTGTGTGCATCACACACCATTCAGTAATCAATGGAATGATTTTATTGGTGTCACTTGGAGGATTTGGCGGATCATTGTGATTTTTTACCGTCGCGTATACGAAAGAGTCTATAGTATCTTACAAAATGATTCCGTGGGCAATTAAGGTTTATTTATAAAGACGGATAAGATGTTGATGACTGTCTGTATTATAGTACTTAAAGCCTTCTTCCTATCTAACTTTATTTCAAACTATTGTTGGTGCTGGGGTCGGTTTCCAGTGTAACCGGATGAAGCTAAGCTGTAGCACAATATAAATATGGACAGTATGGAAACTACCTACAAACGCTAGAAACGGCACACTCACACAAACATGCGCAACGACGAGACTCCTAGTCCTAGGTGACCGGCGGCGGCGCCGGGCGCGGTGCTCACTGCTCTCAGTATTGTGTGCCGCGTCAAGACGAGTGTTCACGTTTAAGTTTATCTCCGCGATCTTTTTAAAAATGCCACGAACGTATTGCGTAGTATACGGCTGTTTGAACTCGGCTTCATCAAAACCCGAGCAATCCTATTTTAAACTTTCTGCTGATTTTGAAAGGTAAGAATGATTTATTGTTATCATCGTTTTCGAATTATAAGTCCGTAAGATCGATCATAATGAATTCGTGAACTTATTTGTAAATCCAGAATGCGGCGGTTTTTACGGTATTTAAAGCTGATAAATATAATAAAATGGTACAGTATTTTTTTACAAAAGTTGTTGTTTACCTTCCTCCTGAGTTGTAAAAGTGGCCACCAGCTTTGAACTTTTTGTTTATTAAACAGATTGCTACACCTACAAAACTTGTAAAAGGTTACGCCATAATGACAAAGTTAAAGATCTATAGTTCTACAAGTTGTGTGTTAATATTAAATTGTTTTCCGTGTTTAAACTATCGTCTTTTGCTGAGACTAACCGACGCCATGAGACACTACGTTTACGTGCAGACTGCGGACTGCTATATAATATAATAATAATTATATTCCTCGACAAGACTGTTGCCAGACCTTCGGGCTTTTGAATTTCACACTCATAACATAACATAGGTAACGTTGTCATCGATCCACGGGTTCTACGACTGACAGCCGGGGAGAGGTCTCACACTCCCAGGATGACAAGGATAGTCATACATCCTCAAGCCTCATTGATATTCCGTAAAGCAAAGTGGCAGAGTGAATAAAAACGCAGGGGTGAATCGAGACAAAACTTTGAAAGCAATTTTAACGTTGAATTAATATGGTATGTTGCCAGCAAGGTCTCTAAATAATTAAGTAAATAAAATAGACAGCAACACAGTCGCTCCATGTAAAATACCTACTGGTATTCAGAAGCATCCGAATGTGGTTATATACTCTTTGATATATAAGATAGATTGGAAGCAGACCCCAACATTGTTGGGAAAAGGCTAGGCAGATGATGAGATGATTATGTTAAAAATAAAAAGGAGCTCCCTATGTACCGAGATTCCTCCGGGCCTCGGAAAGCAAGTTAAGCTTTTTGTTCCAGCTGTCATTTGTAATCTTTGACGTCGTTACAGGTAGACAGTGGCCCGTAAGTCTGACAACCAGTCTTATCAAGGGGTATCGTATTATCCAGTACTAACTGGGTTGTGGAGGTCAGATAGGCAGTCGGTCTATGTATGTAAAATACTGGAATAAGGCATTCAGCTGCATCCAGTTAGACAGGAAGCCCACCCCAACATACTTGAAAAAAAGTCTAGGCAGATGATGATGCAGTAAATAAAATAGAGGATTTTAACTTTGAATTCATATTAATAGGTTGGGGAAAAAGTTTCTTCGCATTTTTTAAGAAGTTCTGATCAAAATACCGCGACAAGTGGTTTTGGCAGTCCTCTCGTGATGTTAACCTGACACTGCCTAAAGAATTCTGAAGAGACCGAAACAGGTGGAAATCTGAAGGTGCAAGGTCAGGACTATTCGGCGGATGCATTAACACCTCCCAGCCAAACTCTTCTTAATTTTTGCTGAGCGGCTAAAGATGTGTGAGGTCTAGCGTTATCATGATGAAAAACCACACCCCTTGTGTTGATTAATTCCGGCCGCTTTCTCTCAACTTCTTGCTTTAATCTCATCAGTTGTTCGCAGTAGAGTTCAGAATCGATGGTCCTGCCTGGTGCTGGTGGTAACAGCTCATAATAATTAATGACCCTTCCAATTGTTGCGAAATAACCCGGGTTTCACCACAGTCTGTGAAGCCTGACCGGCCTTTGACCACGACCTTTTTCGCACGTTCTTGTTGTACGTGATCCACTTTTCATCACCAGTTATCAGCTTCTTCAAAAATGGTTCGATTTCATTACGTCGCAATAAAGAATCACAAATGAGTACACGGTTCATTAGGTTTCTTTCAGTGAGCTCGTGAGGTACCCAAATATCGAACATTTTTGTGTACCCAGTTTTTTTTAAATGCGCCAAAACTGTTTTGTGGTCAATTCCCAGTGCTTCAGCTACGTCGTAACTAATGATATGCCGATCTTGCTCCACTTTTTCAAAAATGGCATCCATTTTATCCGTAATAGGGCGACCAGAGCGACGTGCATCTTTGACATCAAAATTTCCGGATTGAAAACCTTTAACCAAATTTGTGCTACTCTCACAGACTGCACTAGGTCCATAAACATCGCAAATTTTTTTCGCGGCTTGCCTTGCATTTTTACCTTTTTTGTAGTAAAATTTTAAAATGTATCGAATTTCTTCACTAGATTCACTCATCTTGACGGTACGAAAAACAAATGAAAATCACACATTTTCCTAATTTGAATTTGGAATTATGTTCTTTAAAATTTAAACTTTCAATAATAAATAATAATAAATAAATATCGCTAGACATTACACACAGCGCCATCTAGTGCCACACTAAGCAACGAGGCTTGTGTCGTGGACACTAGATAGTTGATATACTACATAGATACTTTTTGTTTGTAAATACATACTTATAATACATATAAACATCCATGACTCGGTAACAAATGTCCATGCTTAATCACACAAACACTTGCTCCTACCGGGATTCGAACCCGGAACCCTATGAACGTAAGGCCTCACTACCGCTGCGCCATTCGGGTCGTCTTAATGATACCAAAACCAGCCAGATACAAATAGGATAGCCAAAGAGATTTTATTACAAGTTCATACATACTATAGCGCGAAAAGACTTTTTCCCCAACCTAATATACGAGTACCTATACCAACAAAAACCGGTCAAGTGCGAGTTGGACTCGCGCACCGAGGGTTCCGTACAAACCTGTGGGTATATAACTTTTTTTTATATGACGAAACTAAAAATTTACGGTTTTCGTAATTTTTCCTATATCTGTACTATAAGACGTGACTTCGTACAAAATTTCAAGATTCTAAGTTCACGGGAAGTACCCTGTAGGTTTTGATTCCCGTGCGAGTTTCGAAAATTTGCGGAAATTTGCGGCCTAAGTGGCTGTATCTTTTGATTGCGTTGACTTAGAAGGTTGATTTTTCTACAGCTTCCAGGGACAGTAGAACTAAGTATCATATAGAAATTTCAGTTTGATACCTCCACGCGTTCCTGAGAAAAACGGTCTTGACAGACGGACGGACGGACAACAAAGTGATCTTATAAGGGTTCCGTTTTTTCCTTTTGAGGTACGGAACCCTAAAAATGGTATACCTATGTATAATATAAATTCAAAGTTACATCCTTTTCAAGGTTTTGTGTTGATTCACCCTTGCGTCTCTAGGTATTCATCCCGTTTTTACACGGTACATGTTAATTACATTAGCTAGTGAAACCTATCGATATTTAAAATCACATAGCTCTATGCTAATATGCTAAAAAAAGATACAAAAAGCGTGATGATTTTATTGGGGTCTTATTTGTGTTATACCATAGAAAATGGAGATTGTCGCTGTCGACATACACCGATGCATCTTTTATCCCGCTGTCCTCACCAATGGTGACACGGGCGGGGGGGACAGCGGGAATACACCATCTTGGGTGTTGTCATTCACTAATTAGGGGATATTAACTTTCACAGTATCATAAAGGTACACAAATGTAGTGTGCGTATTCGTCCCTAGATTGGATTGTATTGTAACAACAGCGAGTGAAGTTCGGGTGAAAAGCTAAGGTAGGAAATGTTGGGGGAATCGTTCCTGCGACATCGACGCAAATACCCACGTAAATAAATTAAGTTCTACAACACATAGGTAAACGTAGTCCTGCTTACTGCTTTAGTGTGTATAGTGCGCGCCGCCGCCGGCCGCGACACTATACACATTACAATAAGTGGTACAGCTAGTTGGAGCAGCTAGTTCGTTACCGCAACTAGCACATTGCCAGCCCGTTGATCCCCTCTCTCCGCAAAGCAAGCTTATCCTCCGACTAGGTGGACAGGGTGGAAGGGACATCACCGCACAAACGCTTACCGTACCTATTCAGTACCTACACATTCCGAACACCTCCATATAACTTTTTTAAATTTGCTTACATACATTTTGACCGTCATCATCATAATAATACGCCTAGCCTTCTCCCAACTTGTTTGGTGTCACAATGTGTTTATGTTACACAGTTTGGTGTCACAATGTGTTTATGTTACACAGTTCGTACCTACTATTATTTAGCTCATCATCATCATCATTCTCTTGCCCTTACTTATCCCAATTCATTCGTGGTCGGCGCATGTCGTATTCTTCCATACTTCTCTATTACTCGTCATCTCAGCAGTCACCTCCTTTCTAACCATATCATTACTATTATTTAGCTCGTGGCTAAATAATTACAGCCGCTCGGGTCGCTCTTCAAGGTTAAGGGTCTATAGTAGGTCAGATGGCTTAGCATGATCCTCCGTTATGCCGAAAATACTGCAGCATTAATTTTGAAATAAATATACGGTAAAGTTGAGGATTAATGCTAGGTCCTATGTTTGACGAAAACACGATTCCATAAAATTTTCTCGATAGAAAAAAATTCCAAAGTTACCTCCAAACCGAACGATAAACCGCTGGTATTCAAAAAATACATAAAATTAGATCATGAAACTTGGCATACTAACTGAACTACCTATAAAGCAGGTCTTATGTTTGTTATTTTTTTTAAATTCCTGTTATTTTCAGCTTAAAAAGAAAATACCTAAACTATCGGCGTCTTGAAGTTGGTTCTCTGCCGCCCGCCACCCGCGCTCAGTCTCGCTTCGGCTTTCGAACGGGAGAGCTGTGCCGCTTGCGCTCAGAACACACATTACGCAACAATACGACGTAAAATTAAAATTTATGTACTTAGGTTTATAGTGTGGCGCAATGGGAAATAACGGTTGGCGTAAAGAAGCAGGCAAACATAAATATGATAAACTTAATTAAATAAGTATCTATTCACCTATCTACTATTTATATACAAACATATAGGTAGACAGCATACGACACGTTTGGTGCAGTGGCTAAGCGATTGGCTGCAGCGCTACGAGTCGCAGGTGTTTCTGCATGTGAAGATTTGTGTTTGTAAGTTTCAATCACAAATGCATCGTCCACGATTCAGGAGAAATCCAGTGTGGGGCAACTTTTATAAAAAATAAAAAGATAAAAATTACCTATATAGTTTTGTTTTTGTTTTGACAATATATGTATATTACAACAAAATATAGGTATCTACAGTAAGTACTTAGTAATTGTTTTTTATAATGTTGTCCCACTCCAGGATTTCTCCTGAATCGGAGACGGTGCGATTACAAACACAAATCTTCACAACTATCGTTAGGCTATAAAAATATTTCTTCCGTGCGGGAATCGAACCCGCGACCCGCAGTGCAGCAGCCAAGCGCTTAGAAATACCTAATAAAAATATAGGTATGTTCGGAAAGTACCTACCTATCTAACTACAAGAAACAAAACTGTAACTTACTTATCCGACTGTAGTGCTACCTACCACATACATAAAATGTATGAACTTACTGACGTACCTTGGTAGTTTAGCTAAATAATTATAATGTATCTTTCTAGAAGACGTCGATTACACAGTACTGAAAACGATGGTGATAAAGATGATGTTCCGGTAAATTCGTCAGTATCTTCTACCTACCTAAAAATGTAACTGATCTGTTATTCGTACCCACGGCTACATAATTATCAAACTATACATTTCCAGTATAAGCTGATCTCACATTGTATAGGCATTCCGTACAATGAGAGGTCAGCTTATACTGGAACAGTATAGCTTCATATGTAGTAGCACACATCCGCATTTCTTAAAACAGAACGTACTACACGATCAATTATAAACCTTATCCCATCAATCACAGCGTGTATTATACCATGCACCGTACAACTTACCCACACAAAAACATCGGTTGCTATCGTTGTGCTGTGCAAAAGCAATTTATTTTACATATACGCTAGTGATTGACTAAATCGGAAATTTATCGAATCTTACTTTTATTATTGTACAAAAAAAGATTGGGTCCTCAAAATAAAATAAATAATAAACTGCATGTCCAGAAAATATTATAATAAAAATAAACAATATGTAGCTAAAAAAAATATTATTAAGTAAATTAACACAATCAAAAATCCGGTTACGTTGGTTTAAGCTGTCATAGCGTATTGAAATTGAAACAGTAGGTATTGTTGAACCCTGCTATGGTGTTTACTCACTGACCTGTAAAGTGGAAGTATTTGTGCAGCACTTGCCGCTTTGACTGGGGTGGCACATTTTGTCAAATAGTGTACTCTTAAATTCATATATTTTTCCATGACAGATTTGATAAGAAATAATTTATGTCATTATTCAATGGGAACTGCTCAAATTGGTAAAACGTAATATTATCAAAGAGATCTAATCCTATCGATCGATCGATAGCCTACGTTAGTCGATCTGCACAAGCACATCACTAACTTGCCGCAAGACGCCACCGCCGCGATGCATCCACTTAATAAAGTATCGTTTTGTGATGTTTACATTGCTTGTCCAGTCACTTAGCGGCAAACTTAGGTTGTGGTTAAGGGGCAATGTATTTGTTGCAAAAATAGTACAGTCGCTGTGATATTTGAAAACAAAAATAACATAGTAAGAGCAAGAAATATTTTACGATTTGTTGTTTTTCATGATTTTAAAGACAAATATAGTAAAATACTTGTACTAACACATGGTAAGTGATTCCATTTTGACGTTAGTAGGTACATTGAAACTAAATTTGCGATGTACAATTTTATGTTCATATAATGACAAGTTAATATTAAATTATGATTGATAATTTTATTAAGTACTTAGTACTCGTCCGATAATAGTGTAGTTTACTCTAACAAAATCGCTTCGACTTCGTGTGCCCGCGCGCGTCACCGCGAGCTGTGTGCGATCGCGCCGATCGCGATAAAAGAGTGAGGTGGCGCGGTGAAGTGGGGGCCAAATTAGAATTTGAGCTGAGGTTATATAGACTCTTAAGCCGCGCTTGCCAAGGTCGGTCTGTCGATGGGCGACCATCATTACATACCGAGTTTCCTCCGTGCCTCGGAAAGCACATTAAGCCGTTGGTCCCGACTGTCAATTGTAGATCTTTGACAGTCGTTACAGGTAGTCAGTGGAGCCGAAAGTCTGACAACCGATCTTACCAACCGGTACCGTATTATCCAGTAGGTACTAACTGGGTTGTGGAGGTCAGATAGGCAGTCGCTGCATGTATAATACAGCTGCATCCGAAAGACTGGAAGCCGACCCCAATATAATTAGGAAAAACGCTAGGCAGATGATGACAGAGTTAGTACTTAAGTATGGGAGGACAGCGCCGGCGCCGGCGCGACAGGAAGTCGTTGCTTACTACACAAACGTAGAACAAGATAAAACATTAACAAAAGTTAACATCATCTAGGAATCTATGAGGCCTAAAATGTTCACACATTCACAGACAAGCGGTACCTAAATAAAAGATAAAATCAATACAAAGAAAATAAAATATTATAAAAGGAAGAAATAAAACAAGTAGGTAGTAACACAAATGTTGTCATCAGTGCTGTAACTGTTCTGAACAAAAGGTGTTTAGATGATTTGAAAAGAATTGTAAAACATCTGATTAAATGTGGTTCGTAAATGTGCTAAAACTTAGGTTTATTTGTAATAAAATGCATAAAAAAACGTATTCATGAATAATTAGTCTTTGCATCACGCCCCACGTACTTAGTATCCACAAAGATCATTATTTTAGGGACGCGGTTAAAATTAATGTCTATTTTCTACATAATAAATATTAAAGTCAGATTAAATAAAGTACTTATGTTAATTATATTTACTGAAAATAAATCTCATAAATAATGTGCAACTGTCGAATTTATGTAAAGTAGTGCGTGTAGTTGTAATCTGTCCGGAAGTGTGCGCAAGTCGCGCGTCGCGTCGCCCGCAGCCCGCGGTGCGGCGCGCGGCGGCACGCGGTGTGTCGAGTGACGGATGGTCGCCGGTCGGCTGTAGTGGGCACAAGCCCAGATCCGCAGCCTGGAAAGTTAACGCTGTGGGCCCTGGAGGACAAGTATGTACATTTAATGTTTGAGTTAATCAATTAAACTGATCTAAAACATTCCTTTGTTTTAAAATGAAGCACTCAATCGGCTCTCTTGTCTCGATTTGACCCATATGAAAAAAAAAACATTCCTCGGTTACACTAATTGTTCTTCTTCATAGCGTGTCAATGGCAATCTAAATTGTGTCGAAATTGAGCCACGAGCTTGGCGCTTACAGTAGCGCCTAGTAGTTCCTGTAACGAACAAACAACAAGACAGGCAGGTCACTATAGTAAGTGCCCCATCGTTTGTGGAACAGCACCACTGCACCACATTTATTAAACTCCAGCGCGGGCAGAGTCACCTGAGCATAGTTTTCCTTACTGCGGTCAACCTGAGCTCGGAGTCTATGCCAAGACTTCCAGGTAAGCCTTGGCACCTTATGTGCAAATGAAAGATTTTCAGCAGGTGGACCGAAGGAGTTTTGTAGAGATGCTTTACCTCGGTCGGTCCTTAGACCACACTTCAGAAAGCTGTTTCAGTTTTTCAGCCTATGCGGTGCGGTACGACGTTATATTCGTGCAAAGGGTGTACATGTCGCGTGTCTGAAGCTATTTTGGCGCTCTCGCTAGAGCTTGCCACCGCTGTGCGACTTGTGGTGGCATTATGCCTGCCAGTGGATTCAGCATCAGTACGGGACGGGGTTCGGTTTAAGGCAACCAGTGATAAAACGCTTCATACAGACCTGTATTTAACTCGGTTACACTTACACCATTGTTTTGTTTGTCGATACCGTTTACATATAGCTTCCGAAAATGGCTGTGAAATCCGACTAAAATGAGGAGGGACGGACATGACGAAGTGACAAGGGTTCCGATTTTGCAATTTGGCTACGAAACCCCAAATAATACAGATTACTTACTTGTTTAAAAAATAATCGAATGATGGTTTGTTTGGAAGTTAAGTTTTGATAGCCCAATCCTTGAGGAAGATATACGTAGATTATTTAACATCACTCTACACGGCAGTAAATAAAACAAGTGAAACATTTATTCGAACACTATATTGATACCTCAACAACATGCGACGTGTCTCGTGGTGCGCCTTACAACTGACGTCCAAATATTTATATATTTTCGAAGCCTCTGTTTCTGTGTATTCTGGCGAATGATCTCTTTCAATAAAATGAAGATATCATTCATTCATCTATACAAATAAATAAAATTGAAGTGTCTGTTTGCAATTTCAAAATTTCAAACAGCATTTATTACATTATATAAGTACCTACGGTACTTAAAACAAAGAGCATTTATTTTTATTTTTGCCTGTCTGTTTGTTTCGGCTAATCTCCAAAACGGCTGGAACTGATTAGTTAACTTTTTTTTTAAAGGTTTTGGGTTCCGTCCAAAAATTAAAAACCCTTGTAATTGTTGACAAAATCCGATTGAAATAGGGAAGTAATATTTTTATAATAATTTCACGCAAACGAAGTCGTAGTTTTGTAATCAATATTAGTACATATAAAGGCGTGTTTCGGGCGGCTTTTGGAGCAAAAAAAGCTTTTGGCTGTTTTATTTTAACATTTGTTTTGGACGTCCATTCTTGCGCCGCCTGTACCTACGTAGAGCTAAGATTATTAGAACAATAACACAAAAATATTTAACTTATGTCATTTATGATACTAGTAAGGACCGACAACGATTGCTATTTTTCTCTTCTATTCATCACAAATTACGGCAGCTACTAGTCGGACGCGGGGTGCGCGGGGTGCGCGGGGGGCGCGGCCGTGAAGTCCAGCAGCAGCTTGCCCCGCGCCCCCCCCCGCGCCGCGCGCTCGTATGCCTCCCCCGCGCGCCACCACGGGTACACGTCCTCCACGAACACGCGAAACTGCAACACCAGTATGACCACTTGACCTCTGCACACATTGCGACATGCGAATGCGCAGGCTATGTGTAGCGAGTATGTGTATGTGAGGACGCCGTGCGTACCTGGCCGCGCTCGGCGAGGCGGCGTAGCTGCTCGATGTCCGGCGCCGACGGGGAGAAGAACGCCCAGCGCACGTGCGGCGGCAGCGGCGCGCCCTCCGCCCGGGCCGCGCCCCCCGCGCCCGCCAGCCGCGCGCTCTGCGCCAGCAGCGCCGCGCCCGCGCACAGCGCGCCCAGCGCCACGCCGCGCGCCTCCATGTCGCGCAGCAGCGGCGTCGTCAGCGTCACGTAGCGCGCGAACTGCCAGCGCCGCGCCGCCGCCGCGTCGCCGCCCAGCCCGGCGCAGTCCAGCACGGCGTCGTACGGGCCGGCCGCTTCCAGCGCGGCGTCGTAGTCGGCGGCGTGCCGGTCCAGCGCGGCGGCGGCGCCCAGGCGCGCGGCGCGCTCGCGCAGCTCGCCGGCGCAGCCCACGGTCACGTGCGCGCCGCGCTGCGCCAGCAGCTGCAGCGCCGCCTGCCCCACGCCGCCCAGCCCCAGCAGCAGCACGCGCGCGTGCAGCGCCCCGCCCGCGCCCGCGCCCAGCCCCGCCGCCCGCAGCGCGGCGCACGCCGTCAGCGCCGCGTACAGCGCGCCGCCGGCCGCCGCGTCCTCCAGCGCCGCCGGCGCGGGCCCCGCCT
>OZ059799.1:16919377-16988913 GCA_964057025.1 Standfussiana lucernea
GCCGCGTCCTCCAGCGCCGCCGGCGCGGGCCCCGCCTACCGCAACGGTACAATCAATGAATTCAACATCAATTAATCAAATCAATATAGGTTGATGGTGAAAAAGGTTTTTATTCTTTTAGATGAAGTTTTACTTATTGTATTCAAAATGTTACTGAAACAAACGTTCAGTAACATTATGTTCGATAAGTTAACCATCCGAAGTCAAATCTTGGCTCATTTGTCTTAGTAAATGTGCAACAGTCAACTGTCACAAGCAGTAATTGGCAGCCGGCAGTCGGGGAAGTCTTCCTACCTACGCGCTACGTGCTATACACAGTGATCATTTTAAGTTATGTTACAGGCTTGATTCAAATCCACAAGAGATACCGGAAAACTTTCTTACTTCAGCTCTTTTTTGTTGAGAACAATTTTGGCATCAACATTTTTTGGTCATGTGTAGGATGTCCATAAAAAATTGTGTTCGTCACTTTCACTAATTAGTTTTTTATTCCTTTTGTCTTTGTTTCAGCCTTTCGTGTAAGGATAATTTCAATGAAATTCAATGTTTGGAGAGAAAATAATTAGAACAACAGAAGTGGGCCAAATTTAATTACTTAAATGTTTTAATTTGATGAACTACAGATCTTTTTTCTTTTTATCCAGATTCTTTTCCCATACAATGATCCTTACATGACTTTGTCGATCAGCATCAAAATGGTACATTTTGATACAAGTGAGGAAACTTTGTCATTGCAGCCGAGGCAGAATTCGCACCCCAGCTGTAGGCGAGGATGTTATGGAGCCGAGAACTGCAGTGAAGCAAACGACGTTTTTTAATACACTTACAAAGAATTTTATTTCTTCGTAAGTGTATTGAAAAACGTCGTTTTAACAGAACGAAATGTATTTTTATCATTTTTCATTATGAAACTGCAGGTTATTTATGTATACGCAGTTACGGGCAGATAGGTAATGTAATTAGGAGTAACCTAGGCTACTTTTATTTTCGAAAATGAAGTAGGGCTTGAAATTGTTAACAAAACCAGATTCTAATAGGAATGTAATATTTTTATATTAACTTCACGCGTACGAAGTTCGCGGGCAACAGCTACACACATCAACATTATCTAGGGATATTTTGGATTTACTCAATTTACTCATTTATTAAAAATAACATACAACATGTATATATATTTATAAAGCCCATTTATCAGACTACACTCCAGAATAAAAGAAAACTATTTTTTTTTGCGTAAACAAATTTTTATTCAAATAAAGAAAAAAACGTGAAATAATGGTAAACCTAACAATGAATGTGTTTCTCAAGGAAAAGTGAAAAATAATCAAAAATTAATCTGTTTTTAACAGTTATGTGAAAAATCAGTAGTCAGTAAAACCACCCATGACTTTAATAATGGTCCTGCAACGGTTCTTCATGCTTTGGATTAAGTTATCCAAGTCTTGCTGCGGTATATTGTCCCAGGTCCGGCTAAGATGCAAAAAAAGTTGCTCTTCCGTCGCAATGATTGCAGAGAAATTCCTCAAAGCCCTTCTTTGGAGCATGTCCCACGCGTGTTTTATGGGGTTTAGGTCAGGGGATTGAGTGGGCCAGCCTAAGACCGATACGTCGTGCTCGTGCAACCAGCTCGTCACCTCTCGCTGTGTGCGGACGGGCGTTATCGTGCATGAGCGTGAATTTTTTGCCCATTTGTTGTCTATGGGGGTAGATTATTGGTACTAGCACCTCGTTACGGTATTTTTCAGCCGTCATGGTGTTTCTGATCCAAACGAGGTCTGTTCGTCCACCAACACGAATTCCCGCCCAAACCATAATAATTATCCCGCCGTGGTATGAATGAACTTCCTGAGGATGTTGCAGACGGCTCTCACGACCAGTAACTCGCCAAACACGTACTCTACGTGTATCGGGATGGAAACCGAACCGGGACTCATCGGTAAACAGTACTACAGACCACTGGTTATCTTCCCAGAGCAAATGTTCACGAGCCCACTCTAGTCGTCGTCCACGATTTCCTAGGCGTAGTGCTGGAGTACGAAGCGGTCTGCGAGCATGAAGGTTACCTTCATGCAGCCTTCTCCTCACAGTTTGGTCACTTACAAGCAACTGGTGCTCTGACTGGAAAAATAGCCAAAAACTACTGTAGGTAAATGAAACCTTCGGACTTCGCTACCATTATGCCGCTTAAATCTTTTGTTTTTAATTTATTTTTTCAAATTCAAATTTAGAATTGTTCAAAAAGGTATACAAAATAAGCTTTCTTCAAAAGAATTTAAAACTGGCCAGTATTTTTTGAGTTTAAGAACTTTATACAAAATATCCCTAGACGGTGTTGATGTGTGTATTATAACCCAAGTAGCACAAAAGTGGTTTATAACAGCAATTTCACAGTGCACCGTGAAAACATTAGCTGCGTAAACTTGCTGTATAACAGCGTAGGCAGCGCATCCTCTGCTGATATAACTCTAATTTGAATACAAATAAAATTATTCAGCACTTACGTATCTGTATAAGTATTCCAATTATCAAATAATTGAATTATATCAACATATTAGCATTTATGTGTGTAACAGCTACCCTAAGAGCTGAAAATTGCCTGAATAACAAGACGCGTGTTACAGATAACACAGCAAATAAAAAAAAGTAATTTAAAAAAAAAAAAAAAACAAAAAAAAACACGACTGCGGTAAAAAACTTAAGTTGAAAAAACACTGAAAAGCTACGAAAAAGCACATTTTAATTTAAAAAAAGTTGGAAGCAGGCGGGAGTCATTCCATTTTTATATTTTCAAACTCAAATGGGTCCCGCCTGCTTGCAACTTTTTTGTAAATGTGAAAGATTTCGCAGATGATTGGCTAAACAAATTTTTACTGCCTTCACCGCGTGGAGGTACTCCCAGATTATTTTGTGTTCTGATTCAAAATTTATACCCCGTGTCACTTTCACAATTAATACGAATGTAACGACACTTTGAAGCTAAACTCGAGCCGTTCAGGCTGCAGAGCGTGCCAAACATTTGAATTTGAAATACGAATCTAGCGACACCTATCAAGCTAAAATCCATCGAGCCGTTCAGGCCGCAGAGCGTGCTAAACAATGATACATACATACAAACTGTCGAAAAACACAACCCTCCTTCTGGCGCAGTCTGGTGGTCGCTTTTACAGTTGAAAGTACACTCTGAGCGAAATTGTGGAATACAATAGGTAACTTTATTATTTATTTTTCATAAATATAGGGTCCGATTGCGTTTCTTCGGCGCACTTAAATAATGCCGAATAACAGACTTAAATTAGTCTAAAATTCGTACTAATAATCTGTCAATTTGTTAAACGCGCTCTCAAAATAAGTACCACTAAATACTAAAAAAAAAACTAACTTATATGGACAGTAAAAGAAATAAATGTTATTAGTTTTTAAAAAGACACTGATAAAAAGCCGGTTACGTGTGTATTTGTAAACCAAATCAATACTGATCGACATCGTCTAAAATAATCTATATCTATCTATCTATATACATATAATAAATGGTAAAAATTTCCATTATGGGCCATCGATTTAGGGTTCGGGGGGGGGGGGGGAAGTGGGGCTACCCCCTGTCCCTTGCCCACCCCGCGGAGCCCCATGGTTATGGAGACATCCATGGTTAAAGCTATGGGAATAGCTAGAAAGAAACGGTCGTATAAAGAAAGAGAAACTCCTGCATTTCAAAATGATATCCCTACAAAAAAGAAGAGATTTATTAGATGCAACATTTTTATTCAAGGTTCTGCGATATCAAATTGACTGTTCGCAATTGTTGAGCAGGTTCAAACTTCGAGTGCCTACAAAAAACCCACGAGCTCCTATAACCCCATTACGTCCTCCCTTGCGCAGAAGGGATCCCTTCTTTTCGCATAATGTTCTTTGTCCTAATATACTTCGGCATAACGATTTTGGCACAATTTGTTTTGGCATAATAATACTTCGGCATGATTTTTTTAGGCATACATTTTATGTTGGCATAATCATCTTAAAGACTAATTTGTTTTGGCATAAATTTGATTCGCATAACGTTAGTAGGCCTAATGACTATTAGCATAATAATATTTGTGTGTGTAGTCGCAGCGGAAAAATGTCGAATTTCATCATTTCAGTTTAGCAGATATTTAGTGTATGACGTCGTGTAATTGTGTATGGTAAGTACAAATTTGTGCATCCAACCACTGGGGAGCTATTCAACAAAAACTGTTTCCGCTGGAACTACGTCGTCCTAGCGGCACTTTTTTTTTCCTCAGGACGTACAAGAAAAAAAATACATGCAATAATTAGTGTGTACCGAGAGGTAAATGTGTATGTTTAAATGAAATTTGTGTGTCATAAAACTGCGAAGATAATCAAGTTTCCGCTGCGCTGACGTTTGGCTATCTGATGAAAATCATGCAAAACGGTTTAGTGCAGAGTTGTAATTTTTTACGCACGTTGCTTAGGATTTGTGTGTAATGTTTGTGAAAACAGAATTTGAAAAAAACATCCTGTTCAGAAGATATACACATAAAAGTAAAATAAGGTTATTAGGTTCCAGTACTTCAAATAGGAACCCTAGGACCTAACTTATAACGTTTATTTATATCTTGTAAGGGTCTACACTGTCTTGCCACGTTTCATTTATGTGCTCTTAGTAATTAATGAGCAATGGCATAAGTTACTACGATTGGACCAGTGTATTGTATGACATCCGTTTGTAGGATTTTTTAATGGAAAACCAAATGCAACATATTCCGATATTCAGTGTATTAATGGAACTATTCACATGCAAAATTTCAGCTCCTTACACTAAATAATTAAAGAGGAATAACAAAAATACCAGAACAACCGCAAAACATGGATAAACCGACCAAGTTTGAATGGCTACTAAAAAGCGGCCGTGCAGTATATAGAGCTAACGTTCTAAAATTTCCAGTATAGTATCGTTATTGGATTGGTACAGGTGGGCACACAATTAGGGATTGCAATCCCGCAAAACGGGATCCGGCATTCCCGCGGGATCCCGCTCCACTTATTAATCTGCTGGATCCCGCACCTTCCAAACGCGGATCCGTGGATCCCGCAAATTTAAATTTACGCTAAAAATATATAAATATATAGATAAATTGCAACAACAAAATACGGTGTTGAGTAATCAGTTAACTCAGAGTCTACATGAACGTATTCAAAAACGCCGCACTGAGTTGACAGGAGTTTTGATTTATTTGCAAAATCCGAAAAAGTACGACCAAGAAGCCAAAAATACAGATCGTACTCATACATTCTTCATGCCAAAAAAGCTGCAATACGCCAAGAAATAAAGAAAATAATAGAAAGAGTCAGTAGAGCTGAAGACGATGAAATTCATGAAATGTATGCAGGTGACGTCTTCGAAAATACACCTATAGCTGAAACATCTGCAACTGACACAGGTCCTACTCTAACGCTAAAAGAAGAATTAGAAAAACAGCTTAAACAAGAAAAAGAAATATTTAAGAAAAAGCCAGACAACAATCAAAGGGATTATGAGAAAAATTTGAAGAAAGAAATGGCATGTTTTGAGTCCGATGGTATCAGAGGAGAGTACCTGACGCTCGCCTATGAATATATCCTGACGGTTCAGCCTACGAGCGTAGAAGCCGAGAGAGCGTTTTCGGCATCAGGATATATTTGCAGTTCACTCAGAAGCAGGCTTGGAGATGATACTATAAATGCCATTTGCTTTTTATGAGCGTATTTTCAAAAGTTATCACCATAGGTTAGTCGTAGTAATAGAATCTAGATAAGAGAAAGTTGTGATTTGATTATTAGTCATTATATGAATAATACTATTAAGACTGAATTACAAACATCATAAAACTGTTGTTAGATGTAAGGGTAAAATTAAACAAAACTTTTGATGCTAAACATTTAAAAATTAAGGTCTAATAAGGCTGATTACTAATTACTCGTACTTAATTATAATTTCATTGTTATTTTGTTAGAAAACAAATAATTTTTGTTGCATAATGTAAGACATGTTTAATTAATAATACTTGATTTTTTAAACAAAAACCTGTAGTTTCAATTCGATTTTATAACATAATTTTAAATAAGATAAAGTATTAATTTTTCGATCTTATAGCCCTATAAGATCAAAAAATTTATACTTTATCTTACATACAAACGGGGCAAAAAGTTGAACTACTGTGAATAATTTCAAATATGCGGGATCCCGCGGGATCCCGCGCGGGATTGGTCAATCCCGCATATCAATCCCGCGGGATTGAGTGAGCTGCGGGATTGCAATCCCTACACACAATGCTTGAACAAGTAACTAATAAACTTATAATTTTCGTGATAAAAATATTAGGTAAATTGTTTTTTCTTAAAATTCCTAAATTATTAAAATAATAATTGCATCTGTATTAACAAATACATTTATTTGTCAGAATATTGCAAAAAGTTGTTACAGAAGGTAATTGTTATGTCCTTAATTTCTGCTGCTTTCAGCATACAAATTTGTGTCCAAACCTTGGCAAGAGTTGCTTAACCTGGATTGGTAAAGTAACCCATCTGTGGTCAAACCATGGGGTATTTGGGCATCACCTTATCCATCAACATCGGCAAGTTTCTTACTAATGTATTACATCGGGCAAAATTAGTTTTCAGCTATTCCGACTACACAACGACTAAGACCTATCACAGAAATCGCGTAAGTGATTACTAACTAAATTTAAAAAATCAATATCTTTTGCGTCTGTAGGTTGATTTGATGAAATAAACGCAACATGCTACTCACAATATTGCTTCTTATTTTTCAATATTTCAATTTTAAATACAATTAGTGGTGATGCGTGCCCAAACGAACAAACAAACCGAAAAACCGACAAACACAAAAATTCTAATAACTGTTTTTTTACGTTCTATTATTTATTCCCATACCTTCCAGTACATTTTTTGCAAAAATCTGTAATGTACAGACACAGCAAGTCTACAATTTTATTATATGTATAGATCTGCGATTGTATGACATATGTGTTGCTGTAAAAGCTCGAACGAGAAGACCGACTCCCGAAAATTTACTAGTAAAGCCTAAGATTTACTAACATATACTTATATGGGCTTTTACAGTAGGCAATATAATTGTTATTTATACTTAGTAAAAAAACTCATTCTTATATCAATGTAGGTATTATCTCCTTTAATCATCAATCACCTCATTTTTACATTTTTAAATAGATCGTAAAAAAAACGTAAAAATAGTGGCCCGCCGGTATTCGAAGCAGGGTGCGAGCTACCGGTGGTTAGGACTCAAAAGACAGGAACCAATGTTATTATTACTTTTTATTTAGTAATATTGTTTTTTTTTTAATTTTAATTAGTCATTAACTAATAAATACTTTTAAGAGTATAAAGATAATACAGTTGTTTTATTTTCTGCTAAACTATTGTGTTCGCACCTGTACCAAACCATTAAACACAATAACGATACTATACTGGAAATTTTAGAACGTTAGCTCTATATACTGCACGGCCGCTTTTTAGTAGCCATCCAAACTTGGTCGGTTTATCCATGTTTTGCGGTTGTTCTGGTATTTTTGTTATTCCTCTTTAATTATTTAGTGTAAGGAGCTGAAATTTTGCATGTGAATAGTTCCATTAATACACTGAATATCGGAATATGTTGCATTTGGTTTTCCATTAAAAAATCCTACAAACGGATGTCATACAATATACTGGTCCAGTCGTAGTAACTTATGCCATTGCTCATTAATTACTAAGAGCACATAAATGAAACGTGGCAAGACAGTGTAGACCCTTACAAGATATAAATAAACGTTATAAGTTAGGTCCTAGGGTTCCTATTTGAAGTACTGGAACCTAATAACCTTATTTTACTTTTATGTGTATATCTTCTGAACAGGATGTTTTTTTCAAATTCTGTTTTCACAAACATTACACACAAATCCTAAGCAACGTGCGTAAAAAATTACAACTCTGCACTAAACCGTTTTGCATGATTTTCATCAGATAGCCAAACGTCAGCGCAGCGGAAACTTGATTATCTTCGCAGTTTTATGACACACAAATTTCATTTAAACATACACATTTACCTCTCGGTACACACTAATTATTGCATGTATTTTTTTTTCTTGTACGTCCTGAGGAAAAAAAAAGTGCCGCTAGGACGACGTAGTTCCAGCGGAAACAGTTTTTGTTGAATAGCTCCCCAATGGTTGGATGCACAAATTTGTACTTACCATACACAATTACACGACGTCATACACTAAATATCTGCTAAACTGAAATGATGAAATTCGACATTTTTCCGCTGCGACTACACACACATAATATTTAGGCATACAATTAATATAAATAACAAAAACAATTTTCATGCAAATGATTTATTATACATAACATGTTATTTATTATGTAACTTAAGAGCGTTTACGCCGTCCATGCGCTGTTTGACTCCAAAACAGTACTTTTCAAACCCTTTAATACCATCAACCCTTTATTTTACAAAAATGATAATTACTAATAACTTTAGGAAATTTCGTTGTCTCAATAGTTGGAGAGAAAAATATTTCAATTAATAGAGTATTGGTAAATTGTATCAAGATAACTCAACAGAGGTTTTCTTAATTTCCCTTTTAGCATCAGTTTCGACGCTCTAATTATAGGAAACCACTGGCAAACCTAATTAGATTTTTTTTTTACCTATTGCTAAGATCCTAAGGAATATAGTTGGAGAAGAAAATTTTTTGATTTAGGTATCTTTATATAAGAAATTAAAGTTCAAACAATGTGAAATATTAAGGAATTAAAATGATTTTTTCACCGATATGTCTTACTTGATTTAATATAATAATAGCATAATATAATAGAAGAACATATGCTTTAAAACATTCAATTTAAAATTTCAATTAATTTACAGTGATTATTTTTCTATAAATATTTGAAAACTACTATAAATCACTGCGCGCGAGCAATTTCAAATCAGACCGCCGCGAGGCTTTCTAGAGAGAGGACATGTCGCTCGGCGCTCTGCCTGACCCGAGTTGACCTTAGTCGTACTTGGAAGGATAGCGGACGTTTATAGTGTGATTAAAAAATCTTGGTACTTTGATGATTAAATTTTTTTATTATTATTTTTGATGACTGACAATATTTTTAGTGACAACCAATATCTACCCAATTTTTTTACATACGAATTTTATTTATTAAAACTTTTACTTATTTTTTTGTAAATAAGAACATAAATTGTTTTTAAAGTTAACGCCAACCTATTGTATTTCCCTCATAAGAGGTGTCACTAAGAGGAACATCGCGTCAGGTTAAAATATAATATAAAATAAACGTAAGTAAATCCGTATAACGTGATTTATTTGAATAGAATAAGAAATATTTATTAATCACTCACAAATCAATAATAATTAACGAAGTTCGGTTTCTTTCTAAAGTTTAGATCAACAAATTCATGTTTGAATAACTAAAAAACGACTTTAATATTAATCATAATTATAGCTATACTTGCAATATATTATTGAATACTTATTTTATGCACTCGTACTTTAGTAATCCGTGTACGTTCAAATTCAAATTCAAATTAAATTTTACTACAACAATTGCACTCGAACGGATCATAGTGGGTTAGTTTGACTATAGCGCGCGAGAGCGCGCCAGCGCTATGCACACATGCACGCGCGCTTCTGTGTGTGTAAAAAATGCATTGAATTACCTAAACTTGACTTCGCGCGATAGACGTAAACGCTCTTAACCACCAAAATTAAAATCCTAGAACTGGAAAGAGCGCAAAGGTCTCTCTTGAAAGTAATGTATTTTAAATCGTATAGATTCCCTACTGAAAAACTTTACTCACTTACTGGCCTCCTCACAGTCAGGAAATTATATGTGCTACATGCTGCTTTAAAATTACATAAAACCCTCCGCTATGATTCTAGCCTTAAAAACAAAAGAAGAAAATATCTCGTTGCACCCGAAGTCTCGGTTAAAACCTCATATGCGAAAAGACAGTTCACCAGACAATCCGCTTCAATCTACAACAAATTAAATAAACTTTTCAATATTTACCCTATGTGTCATCGTGAATGTAAGAAATCTTTACTAGACTGGCTAAAATGCAAGAGTTACGACGAAATTGAAACTCTTTTACAAAGTATCATGTGATAATTTTATGAAAAGCGACATACACACACAAACACAAACACACACACACATACACACTCACACGCACACACACATACTCCTAGATTTAAGTTTAATTTCTTTGTTATACACTGCTACATTATTATTGTTTCTAGTTTTAGAAGAGCGGGGTCTCCTAGCACAGGTATTTCTCATACATAGGAGGCCTCTATGTAAGATTATTTATTGTAGAAGTTTTTAAAGTTAACTGAAATAAATTTATTATTATTTTCTTTATTCATTTTTTCTTCTTATAGTTACATTTTTAAATATTTCTTACAAAAAAAAACATTTAAAAATATAAAAATAGTAGCCCACCGGTATCGGGAACAGGGTCCAAGCTACCGGCGGTCAGGGCTCCAGAGAGAGGAACCTCCTAACAATACGAGCCGTGTCCAGGAGTACCGCTTTCTGAATCAAGCCCTTGATCCAGCTGCCTAACGAGAGCCTCCTCAGGTATTGGTCGAGGCTCTTGGCAATTAAGCCATTGGCTGAAACAACTATCGGCACAATGATCGCCGAGTCCACTTCCCACATGTCGACAACCTCGCGAGCCATGACAAGATACTTGATACTTGATTTGCTTATCTTTTATTATTATTTCCTTTATTCATTTTTCATCTAATTTTTTAACATTTTTAAATATTTCTTAATAAAAAAGACATAAAAAAACATTTAAAAATACAAAAAAATAGTTGTCCGCCGGTATCGGGAGCAGGGTCCAAGCTACCGGTGGTTAGGGCTCCAGAGATAGGAAAGATGTTCGTCGAGGCTCTTGGCCATAAGGCCATTGGCCGTCACGACAATCGGCACAATGATAGCCGAGTTCACATTCCACATATCGACAACCTCGTGTGCCAAGTCCAGATATTTTAATTGTTTCTCTTTCTCGGCTTTCACGAGGTTCTCGTCATGCGAAATGGTAACATCGACTATCATTACGCGGCGCGCTAATCGGTCTATCACCACAATGTCAGGTTTATTGGCGACAATAGTCCTGTCGGTAATGATAGACTGATCCCAGGACAACGTGACATGGTCTTTCTCGAGAACTGGGTCGGGCACATACTTGTAGTACGGTACCTCACATTCCACAAGTTTATATTTCAAGGCGAGTTGCTGGTGAATAATCTTGGCCACTTGGTTGTGTCTGTGTAAGTACTCGCCGTTAGCCAGACGAGAACATCCGGAAATTATATGTCTGATGGATTCACCCGGACGGTGACATGCCCGACACACGTCAACCGTCCCGTCCTTCATAATATATTTCCGGTAGTTGTTCGTCAACATAACTTCGTCCATAATCGCACAAACAAAACCTTCAGTTTCCCCAAAAAGGTCACCGAAACGTAGCCAGGATACGGACGCTAGAAAATCTACATCGGGCCCATGAAGAGCCCGGTAGAAGCGCCCGTGAAGCTCCTTGCCTTGCCATACTTCCTTGCGGTCATCGGTAGTAAGTACTACAGGTTTGCGCCAGTTCTCTTTAGCCATGGACAGTGGGGTAAGTCCCTTGTACACTGCAACCACATCTCGGTGCATACCCACCTTGGCTTTTAAAAAATATTCCCTGAGACTGCACACCTCGCGATTGTGGAGGGTCTTCGCGTTTAAAAAGCCTCGACCCCCGCACTTCCGCGGGATGTACAGTCTCATCACCGATGATCGTGGGTGATGCATCCGGTTTGCGGTCAGCAGTGTACGGACTCTCCTATCCAAAGCGTCGAGTTCGGTCTGAGTCCATTTGAGTATGCCGAAAGAGTACATTAAAACCGGCATGACCCAACCGTTGAAGGCGCGCACCTTGTTCCCGCCTGAAAGAAGGCTATTTAATACTTTCTTCAGGCGACCGAAGAAACGCTCCCTCAACGATTGCTTCATGTCAGTTACGTTAATGCCCAACGCTTCTAATTATTATTATTATTACTTAAACGATTTTTCGCGATAACTTTTACCTGAAGAATATATTAGATGTTTTGACAGTTTTTGTATAAAAAAATGTCAAACTTCTATTATGAGAAATAAATATGGCGGTTATTCCTCAGATAGAACTGATTGAAACAGTGGTCCTTAATTATGTATAATTATTTATTTTAGGATTATATTTTTAGCAATGGTTTGTAAATATACTATGTAGTTTAGAAGTATACTCATCTTTTTTACTAATAAAGGGCTCCTACTTCTGGGTGGTTTAAAAAAAAATAACCTCGAAGGAGGTGGCGGGGTCTGTGTTCGCTCGCTCACTTCGACCCCGCCACCTCCTTCTAACCTAGCCTATCCGAGTCGGGGTGCCCTAAAATTCCGAGCTCGCTTCGCTCGCTCTTGGACTGACAATCCTAATCAATTATGAGTGTACTGACAGATTGTTGATTAGACAAAGTGTCACCCTGCTCCGCGGAGCTCCTACTTCTGGGTAAATAACCTGTTAAATAACTGAACTGTATGTTTGGCCACTAGTCTGCAAATTACCTACGGAGCCTGCAAATTATCTAGTTAATATTTAAAAACTTAAATATTTTTTCCACTTTAACAGATTCAATGAGAAAATCTGCAGATTAACAACTCCCATTAGCAATATCATATATACAATAATTCAACTTACCTAAACTCATCCGAGTAAGGATTGTTTCTTCTCCCAGTTGACCCAGTAGGCCTGGGCATCGCAGGAACACTGTCCTCATCCTCCGAAGAACTAGCGATAGCTGGTAAGCTACCACTAGAGCCCGCTGCTTTTAGTGCACATTAAGAGCGTTTACGCCGTCCATGCGCTGTTTGACTCCAAAACAGTACTTTTCAAACCCTTTAATACCATCAACCCTTTATTTTACAAAAATGATAATTACTAATAACTTTAGGAAATTTTGTTGTCTCAATAGTTGGAGAAAAAAATATTTCAATTAATAGAGTATTGGTAAATTCTATCAAGATAACTCAACGGAGGTTTTCTTAATTTCCCTTTCAGCGTCAGTTTCGAAGCTCTAATTATAGGAAACCACTGGCAAACCTAATTAGATTTTTTTTTTTACCAATTGCTAAGATCCTAAAGAAAATAGTTGGAGAAGAAAATTTTTTGATTTAGGTTTCTTTATATAAGAAATTAATGTTCAAACAATGTGAAATATTAAGGAATTAAAATGATTTTTTCACCGATATATCTTACTTAATTTAATATAATAATAGCATAATATAATAGAAGAACATATGCTTTAAAACATCCAATTTAAAATTTCAAATAATTTACAGTGATTATTTTTCTATAAATATTTGAAAACTACTATAAATCACTGCGCGCGAGCAATTTCAAATCAGTCCGCCCGCGAGGCTTTCTAGAGAGAGGACACGTCGCTCGGCGCTCTGCCTGACCCGAGTTGACCTTAGTCGTAATTGGAAGGATAGCGGACGTTTATAGTGTGATTGAAAAATCTTGGTACTTTGATGATTAAAATTTTTTATTATTATTTTTGATGACTGACAATATTTTTAGTGACAACAAATATCTACCCTATTTTTTTACCTACGAATTTTATTTATTAAAACTTTTACTTATGTTTTTTTTTTTGTAAATAAGTACATAAATTGTTTTTAAAGTTAACGCCAACCTATTTTATTTCCCTCATAAGAGGTGTCACTAAGAGGAACATCACGTCAGGTTAAAATATAATATAAAATAAACATAAGTTAATCCGTATAAAGTGATTTATTTTAATAGAATAAGAAATATTTATTAATCAGTCGCAAATCAATAATAATTAACGAAGTTCGGTTTCTTTCTATAGTTTAGATCAACAAATTCATGTTTGAATAACTAAAAAACGACTGTTCAACCGTGAACATAATTACAATAGTTACACGCGCCAACAACAGCATCACAGCGTCAGCATTAAGAGCGACATACATTTGTTCCACGCGCCGGCAACACCGGCACACCGTCAGCGCTAAGAGGTGGCCTACTGAGATCTTCGCTTCATCGGCTCGATACACACACGGCACACATGTAAATGGGTATCAATGTGTATTTACCACAAAAATTGTATATAATTAAGTTCATAACTGTAATAAACTAGTCATCAAGCTGGAGTCGAGTGTGATTTATCTCCTATACCTCCTCTTACTGTGGCCAAGACACCTTTAGCCATCATCGGTCCTATGAGTCTGTGGGATCGGCAGTAAGAAAACCATTTCCTGTGTACATTGCACGACGTACACAACACCCTCTTCCTACCCAAATTCCGTCTGTTACCGTAGGTCTCCTTGTAACAGACTTCCCTCTCGTGTAACCAACGTAACTTACGTTTGGTATGGTTTGTATGGTAGGCTAGGGCGTTAGGATAACTTTTACTAGGGTGCTAAGTAGGTAATTACCATAGGGCTAGGATAATAGGGTGCTAGGTAGTTACTATTGGGCTAGGTTTGGCGTCAGTTGGGTTTAGGTACTGATCCAGGCTCAATTGTCTCAAACGTAGTCACATCGTACGCACTTGGAATAACGGCCGTACTAAGCTGTTAATCCCGGTGTGTACAACGACTTTAATATTAATCATAATTATAGCTATACTTGCAATATATTATTAAATACTTATTTTATGCACTCGTAGTTTAGTAATCTGTGTACGTTCAAATTCAAATTAAATTTTACTACAACAATTGCACTCGAACGGATCATAGTGGGTTAGTTTGACTATAGCGCGCGAGAGCGCGCCAGCGCTATGCACACAGGCACGCGCGCTTCTGTGTGCGTAAAAAATGCATTGAATTACCTAAACTTGACTTCGCGCGATAGACGTAAACGCTCTTAATTACGTATCAAATTTTTTAAATTTAATTTTAATTTACTATGTGAAAATATAATTATATTTAGAGACACAATATGATAAAATTGAATGAAACACACTTCCTGCGTTAACGGAACGTGAAACGTCAAATTTGACATCTATCATGACAATATATCTCTATAAATTGCGTGTTATTTTACAATCTATATGGAAAATTTAAAAAATTATATCTCGTAGACCGTGAGTCTCTGCTACTTAAAAATTTGTAAAAGCCTTCTGTTTATGAGTACTATCTACAAAAAAAAAATGAACTCTCAACTCGACGGCTTATAATGGAAAGTTTATCCGTTTCGTCAAACATGCTGTTCCCGCAAGCGCCTACAGCAATTCGTATATCATAATGTTGAGGCTACGTGGATTATGGCCAATCGTTTTATTTTTTAATGCTTCTCGACCGCCTACCTACATTTGTGATTATGTTGGAATAAAATTGCACATTCAATCAAGCAACGCATTTTTTCACTCTTCCCGAAATTATACCTGGATCAACCCCGCACATGGTCTTTCGACGCCTGGATGTGGAGATTTGAAGAATATTTACTCCGATCAGCGAATTGTTATAAAGGGATTGAAGAATTGGTGTACATCAAAAATTATAGTCGACGCCCGGCGTGGCCGGTGAATTCTGCTACGTCATTCAAAGGATTATTGGAATTTACGTGGTCTGGATACTTAATAGCTGAGAAAAGGCGTATTTATTATTAAATTTGTGTACCCAACACTCTATTTAACAGGTATAATTAGTGTAAGTCAGCCGTTAATAGCCAGGTTAGTACGAAATACCTATTGTCATTTTTCTTTGTTCTGTGAGTGGTTACAAATTGTAATATAATTATTAACTGATCAGTAATTATTGTTCAGTTTTGTTATTTACACATTGTTAAAGAGTAGTTCTTAATAGTAACTGCATTATTTTGCTTTACGGTGTAATAATTTTACAGTTATTGAGACAGTTATGTAATCATATTAGTTAACACAGGTAGACAATAGAAATCATTGCAATTGCAGTGTTATTATTAATGTTTAGTACAATATAACCGTCAAGACGCATGGTTTATTATAAATTCTAAATCATTATTTATGTAAATTCACTCTAAAGTTAGTGTATTTTAATCATGTACGTATTTCAGGCTGCTTCATTAATTTAAACGTTGCTATAACTTTATTTATATACATTCCAGGTTGATTGCACCAGCTTACGCAATGCCAGAGGATAAGGAATTAAATAAGGACAATAAAGATCTCGTTAGGAAACGAGCGAGTTGCAAAGGAAAGGTGACAATGTTCTCAAACTATTTAAATTCTTTGAATCCTTCTTCCTTGAGCCCTACTGAGGTAAGCGAGTTGCAATTACGTTTTACTAGACTCGAGGCGTTGTATGCGCAATATGATGGGGTGCAATTAATGCTGGAGTGTAGCACAGATGACTTGGATGGTCAGATGTCGGAACGCGAGGAGTTTGAATCTCTTTATTACAAAACCCTATCTAAAGCTCAACAAATGTTGGACGATAATAGGAAAGGAGATTCTAATGATAATTGTGACGTAATGTCGCGTTCTAGCAATCATAATTTTGTTAAATTACCGACTATTCAGTTGCCGAAATTCAGTGGTTCTTATACTAACTGGTTAGAGTTTCACGACACATTTGTTAGTCTCATCCACTCAAACGACGATATGGATGAAATAAATAAATTTCACTATTTGAGGTCATCCCTAGAAGGGTCTGCTGCTGTGGTGATCAACTCAATTCAGTTTTCTTCTGCAAATTATTCGGTAGCGTGGAATCTTCTCTGCGAGCGGTTTGATAACAAACACCTGCTTATCCAACATCATGTTTCTGCATTATTTCAAATCGACACCCTTCAAAAGGAGTCTTCAGTTAATTTAAAGGGTTTACTTGATGTTGTTAACAAAAACATACGTGCCCTAGAATCCTTAAATGAACCTGTTAATCATTGGGATACTTTACTCATTCATATTGTCACACATAAATTAGATAGCAAAACATATCGTGAATGGGGTGAGTATAAGGGCCGCCTGGACAAGAATTCTAAAGTTACGTTTGAACTATTTATAACTTTTATTAAAAACCGTGCTGAGATATTAGAAACGTTCGAAATGGAAACTTCTACGAATACTAAACACTCACACACAGTTAAAAATTCAAACAAGGTTAGGTCAATGTTAGTACAGGATTCTAATAAAAATAATTCAGGTGAAAGTTCTAGTAAACAGGATGATGGTGTTTCGAATAAGCCTAAGAATTGTGTTATGTGTAACGGTGATCATAAGTTAAGTAGTTGTTCTCAGTTTTTATCGTTGAGCAATGAAGCTCGTTTAAAGTTATTACCTAAATACAAAGTTTGTTACAACTGTTTTAATCTGGGACATTATGCAAACAATTGCAAAAAGCCAGGTTGTAAAATATGCCGTCGTAAACACAACACTATTGTTCACGTTGATAAATCCTTGAAGTCAGACGCTAGTGGTGCTTCTGCTAGCAGTGTTGTTATTGATAAAAATGGCAGTGCGACTGTCTCCACTCATCCCACTACTGTAGGTATAGGTACCGGTGTGTCGCTGTCCGCGAGTGTAGAACACGGCGACGTGTTATTGTCCACTGCACTCGTCAAGGTCATGAGTATTAATGGTCAGCAGTATGTTGCTCGTGCTGTGCTTGACAGTGGCAGCACGTCATGTCTCATGACTGAGAGGTTATACCACCAGCTAGGTTTGACTGCCAAGACTGTAAACAATTCTATTATAGGTGTTAACAACTCGTCATCTTTTATCAATAAAATGTGTGCTTTATCAATAAAATCTTTAAATAACAATTTTAGCATGGATATTAATTGTTTTGTTCTCCCATCCATCACCGATAAGATTCCAAGTAAGCAAGTTAACTTGTTAAAAATTAAAATTCCGTCTGATGTTTGTCTCGCAGATCCCAACTTTTACTCACCGGCGCCTGTCGATATGTTGCTGGGTGCTGACATCTTTTGGGATTTATTGGAATCTCAACGAATTAAGTTGGGTGATGGGCAACCAATTCTTTGTGAGACTAAATTGGGTTGGTTGGTCTCCGGCCCAATTAACAGTTGTATTTCTTCTAAAATTTTAAAATGTAATTTTATAAAGGTGTGTTCAGACTGTGACGATGAATTAAATTTTAATGTTGATCAACAACTCACAAAGTTTTGGCAACTTGAAGAAGTGTGTACTTCGTCTCCATATTCCCCAGAGGAGAAGCTATGCGAGGAGCATTTTATGAAAAACACTACTCGTTTGGAAAATGGTCAATTTTGTGTTAGGATTCCTTTAAAATGTTCCCCGGACAATTTAGGCGAATCTTTGTCAAGAGCCAAACATTGTTTTGCTTCTTTGGAACGTAGATTTAAATCTAAAACTCAATTTTGTAATATGTACAAAGAGTTCATTATGGAATATGAAACTTTAGGTCATATGTCTAGATGTAAAACTATTGATGATCAAGCGTTTTACATTCCGCATCACGGAGTTCTGCGCGAAAGCAGCGCCACCACTAAGTTAAGGGTGGTCTTTAATGCAAGTAGTTTAACCAACACTGGTATTTCTATTAATAATATCCAGATGATTGGACCCGTGGTACAGGATGACCTTTTATCGATCCTGTTGCGTTTTAGACAACATAAGTACATCATAGCTGCTGATGTTGAGAAAATGTACCGGCAGATAGTTGTTCATCCAAATGATAGGTATCTTCAACAAATTATTTGGCGTGATAATCCGTCAACTCCAATACGCGCTTATCAACTTAATACCGTGACCTACGGCATGGCCAGCGCTCCTTACCTAGCAACCCGGTGTCTTCGGCAGTTAGGGCTAGAGTGTGTTGATAAGGAGATTGGTGACGTCATCCTCCACGACTTTTACGTGGATGACTTGCTCACCGGAGGAGATGACATCAATAAGGTCAAAGAGTTGCGTCATAAAGTTACTTCAACTCTCGCTTCAGCGCAGATGAATCTAAGAAAGTGGAAGTCGAATGACATACAATTGGTAATTGGTTCTGACTTTCCCCAGTCTTCACTGGATTTGAATGTTGGTGGATTTGAGTCAACCAAAACCTTAGGCCTAGGTTGGCAGCCACTGTCAGATTACCTTTGTTTTCCAATAAGTCAGTCAGTTAATTTTAATAACACAAAACGTGACATGCTTTCGATTGTTTCACAAGTTTTTGATCCGCTTGGATTATTGGCTCCGTGTGTAATTGTTATGAAAATATACCTTCAGAAGTTATGGTTAAAAAAATTATCTTGGGATGAAATGCTATCACCGGACATTAGTAAGCTTTGGAATGAAATGATTATTAATTTACCTAAATTAAAAGAAATTCATATTCCACGTCGAGTTTTAATTGATTGTTATGAGTTTTTAGAATTTCACATTTTTACTGATGCGTCTGAACGCGCCTACGGCGCTTGTCTGTATGTAAGAAGCGTTGATAAGCAGGGACAGGTTTTAGTGCGTTTATTGTTAGCCAAAAGCAGAGTTGCGCCACTCAAGCCGACGACCATACCCAGACTTGAGCTATGCGGTGCTCTTGTAGGTGTTCGCATCTTTGAAAAGGTTGTAGCAGCATTACGAGTCAGCGCGCGACGCACTTTCTTTTGGACTGACTCCACTATTGTTTTAGGGTGGCTAAAAATGTTACCAAATAAATTACAGCCGTTCGTTCGTAACAGGGTTGCCGAGATTTTAGATAAGACTGGTGGCTGTGAGTGGAGACATGTTCCAATTGACCAAAACCCTGCTGATCATTTGTCTCGTGGAGTAGACATTAATTTATTACCTAGTTTAGATGATTGGTGGTCCGGTCCTAGTTTTTTAATGAATGAAATTTCTTATTGGCCTTCCAAATTAATGAATTTTAATGATGAAATTTTGCCTGAAATGAAATTAGATGTCACCTTGCATGTTTTATTCAATAACAATAAATTTGATGAATTGATTAATTTTACACGGTTTTCAAACTTTTTAAGACTTCAGCGAACAGTCGCCTATGTTTTACGTTTTATTGACGCATGTAGAAAACAACCTATTCGCGGTCCTCTTTCTGTGCATGAACTAGAAAGGGCTTTAAACTTTATTATATGTTTATCTCAAAGGCAATCTTTTAAAGACTATAAATTACTACTTAATAATAAATCGTTACCCAAGAAAAGTGAATTAAATAAGTTTAACGTTTTTCTAGACGAGAATAATATAATGCGAATTCGAGGTAGATTACAACATTCAGATTTTCCTTATGATAAAAAGCACCCGATTCTTATTCAATCTAGCCATCATTTTTCTAAGTTACTTTTTAATTATGAGCATAAAAGATTGTTTCACGCTGGACCCCAGTTATTGTTGGCGTCGATACGAGATACCTACTGGCCCATACGAGGTCGCAATTTAGCTAGGATGAGCTGTAAACAATGTGTTCGTTGTTGCCGATTTAGAGGTAAAACTGTAAGTCCTATTATGGGAGATTTACCACAGCAGCGACTTCTAGCAGGTTTTCCTTTTGAAAATATAGGCTTGGACTATGCAGGTCCTATTCAGTCAGCTGTTCGACAAGGTCGTGGCTGTAAATTAGTAAAAGTTTATATAGCTATTTTCGTTTGTTTTTCTACAAAATCAATTCATCTTGAATTAGTCGGTGATTTAACAAGCAATACTTTCATTATGGCATTAAAGAGGTTCATCTCACGTAGAGGAAAGCCGACAAATATCTACTCAGATAATGGCACCTCATTTGTTGGTGCATCTAATGACCTTTCTAGGTTTCTTAAGGCGAGTTGCGATTCGCTATCTGAGGAAATGGCTAAAGAAGGAATTAAATTTCACTTTATTCCTGCATATTCCCCTCATTTCGCTGGCCTTGCGGAGGCTGGTGTTAAATCAACCAAGCATCACTTAGTCAGAGTGCTGGGCCTTTGTAACCTTACCTACGAAGAGCTATACACCATGATGGTTCAGGTTGAAGCAATTTTGAACTCCAGACCACTGACGCCGTTATCATCGAACCCCGAGGATCTGACGCCGCTCACACCCGGACACTTTTTGATTGGACGTCCTATGACATCGCTGCCGTCACCTGATTATCGAGACCAGTCCATCAATTCTCTGAATCGATTTGAGCGTATTGAGCTTCTCCGACAACATTTTTGGAGTAGATGGAGCAAGGAATACATATCGGAACTCCAACTTCGCACGAAATGGCGAGCATGCAAGGGCTCCTTGAAGCTGAATTCTTTGGTCCTGTTAAAGGAAGACAACCTCCCCCCACTCAAGTGGAAAATGGGTCGGATCGTTGCTACGTATCCAGGGACAGACGGCGTAGTCAGAGTGGCAGACGTCAAGACTTGTAGTGGTCTGTTACGCAGATCATTCAGCAAGATTTGTCCGTTGCCTATAGATCCGGAGTCTGAGGATTCTTAGTGGTTGAAAGGCAGGCTTTCAACGCCCGGGGGTATGTTCCCGCAAGCGCCTACAGCAATTCGTATATCATAATGTTGAGGCTACGTGGATTATGGCCAATCGTTTTATTTTTTAATGCTTCTCGACCGCCTACCTACATTTGTGATTATGTTGGAATAAAATTGCACATTCAATCAAGCAACGCATTTTTTCACTCTTCCCGAAATTATACCTGGATCAACCCCGCACACATGCTTCTGGTGATAAAAAATATGTCCTGCCTAAAGTAGTCATGGTCTCTTTGGGCAGATTCATACTTCTTAAAAATTTCATGATTCGATCGAAACTCATCCCACAGGGATTCAAAAGCTTCGATGCGCTTGTTTAGGTAGTCTGTGGTTTTTCTACTCACAGCATCCTTTTTATAGTCGGTTTGTAGAGTTTTGAATCTCTCGTAGCTGTTTTGCTGTTTGGTTATAAGTTCCACAAATTCAGGGTAGTCTTCTGTCGACATTGTTTCTGCCTTGTGGCTGCGCGTGGTTGGCATGTAGGTAGTGAGTACTCACGAAGTTTTTGGAGCTGAAGTAACCGCAGGACGTGATCCCCGCAGATTATTCCTTAGTTGAAGCAGTAAATGTAATCTCTGCCGATTGTTTAGTTGTAGTTGTAGCAGTAGATGTCTTCCCTGCTGGTTCGTTAGTTACAGGCACTCAGTATAGCTCACCCTCCTTTACGTTATGTGCAACGTCTCAATGCTACTGGTGAGGCCCGCTTGTGGGAAGCCAATAACACCGATTTGCTAACGTAACAGGGATATACCACGCTAAGCACTCTGCTGATGAGGAGACACGACGACTTACGAGGTGATGCCGCGTGCTCCGGCTCGAAGGACCAAAAGATGTTGGGGTTTTCTCGTCGCTGACAGATACCCCGGTAGTTGTTGTAGGAAGGTTGTTAGTTCACACCAAACCACTGTTATGTTCAATAGTTTAATTACGTTTTAGTTACGTTTGTTTAGTTATCTGAGCCGCACTTGATGCAATGTTATTATTGATCGACCAGCTTGTCGCTGAGTTTTAGTGACGACTGAATTTATGTTATAATATAACAAATAAAGTATGTTTAGCGTAATTCATTACGTGCGCAGAAACTTACTTTTGCTGTATGAGCATTATTGGCTCGTACAGTTATATTATTGGAGTTTTAGCAAGGATCCCTAATTTTTTTTGAAAATATGAGATAGCCTATGTCACTCGGAGATAGTGTAGCTTCCCAACGGTGAAAGAATTTTTCAAATCGGTTTAGTAGTTTCGGAGCCTATTCAATGCAAACAAACAATCAAATCTTTCCTCTTTATAATATTAGTATAGATGTTCTCTCTTTAAATGCAACAGTTTTGTAGTACACGCTTGGATTTTTATTCAGGAAACTAAATTATTTGTGTTCACAAACATGCGCTCTTGCAGCTGATAGGGTACTGCACTACTTAACGCTGAATAGCAGTGATATCTGTGGCGTGTTTGTGGTGTTTAATTGATTTACAGTACAGAAGAAAGTGTTAAAGTGAGCCCCGTTTTTTTCTAAACAGTTGTTGCAGCCCGGGTGAACTCTATTAGGTCGGTATAAATGCTTAGATTTACGCTGTGGGCCTTATGGTGAACATTTAGAATGTAGTTCTGTGCTACTTGGGTAAAGTTAAACGTGATTTTGCCAAAATGATCAAAATATTAAATGAAAAATGTATAAATGATTAGATATCATGTGAAACATTTGTACCTAAAGAGAAGCATTTGCCAAATTGATGTTAAAGTGAGTGATTATAAAATTGAACATTCGCAGAATAAGTTGTTTGTGAAATAAATACACACATCAAAAGTATCTAGGGATCAACATATATTTTTGCAATAACTTTTCTCCTGATTGATATTAATTAAAATTTTCTTTAAGGATTCATCAAATAAAGTGTTTTCGTTTGTCACAGTAACGATAAACCAAGTCACCTTTGCATTAATAAAGAAATTTGCCATTTTCCTAATAAAGGGATTTTTGACATTTGAACCACTAACATTAAAGTTCGAAAAAAAGACTGAAATAACAGTTTTCTTTAAAATTTTATTGGGTAACTTAAACAATTAATAATCCGTGTTTCTACCGCGAACACTAACAACACAAGAACATCGGTTTGGCATACTCAAAATGAGTTCATCCAAATCACGCTGTGGAATGGCCGCCCATGTTCGTTGCAACAACAAAAAAAGGTCTTCTTGCGACTGGATACCCTCCATATTCGGCAGAGCTCTTCTCTGTAGCATATCCCATGCATGCTCAATCGGGTTCAAGTCTGGCGACTGAGCAGGCCAGGGCAGGACATTGATGTTAGCTGCGGCGAGAGTCTGTCTTACAACTCTTGCGGTGTGCGGTCGTGCATTATCATGCATTAACTGAAATAAGGGACCGATTTGCACTTGTAGAGGAACGATGACGTCTGATACAATCGTCTCAGCATAAATTTGAGCGTTGAGGTTGCCTCTGATCCAAATCAACTCAGTTCTTCCGCCGATCCAAATACCCGCCCATACCATGATGGTTCCACCACTATAAGGATGGACTTCCTGGCAGGATTTTAATCGCTGTTGGCGTCCAGGGGTTCTCCAGTGTCGTATACGTCTTGTATCCGGTCTCATACCAAAACGAGACTCATCAGAAAAGCACACGAAACGCCATTGTCCTTCTGCCCAATTTCTGTGTTCAAGAGCCCATTGATATCGAATCCTACGATTGTGCATTGCTATAGGTGGTACCCGTAGCGGTCTTCGGGAATAAAGGTTCACTTCATGCAAGCGGTTTCTGACTGTTTGGTCGCTAATTAAGTTCCCTGAAGAGTGATGAAGCCTCACGGCTAACATCATGGCGGTTATTGTTGGAGCTCTTCGAGTTAAGATTTGAATGTATCGGTCTTGTCTCCGTGTGGTGCAGCGATACCGTCCTCCATGGCGCTCAGCCACGGTACCAGTGCTTCGGTAACGTGTCCAAAGTCGACTGATAACACTCTGACTTGTATTCAGAGCTAAAGCCACAGTACGTTGCCGGGAACCAGCTTCTATCATTCCCACGGCTCTGAGCATTTCTTCCCTGCTTAAATGACGTCGCCGCTCCATAATAACGTTGGTTTTAATCAGTAGTAGGGAAACAGTAGCACTAATAATGTCTTCAATGCGTTGTATGTTTTTATAGGGAAAATATTGACAGCTTATTTTCATCTTTTACTCGAATTTGATTGAGAGTTCCTGATTCAAATTATGAAATGCACCAAAAAGGATCCATATAAATTTATAAAATCATAAATTTATTACAAAGCCACATCTCAATCTCAAGAAATCCGCATAAAAATGCTTGATCCCTAGACACTTTTGATGTGTGTAGTATAGGAAACGTTGGTTGGCAAACTGAAAATTTGTCAAAGGAGTTTTGGTGAAACATTAGTGAACCAACTTCCATTAACTCCCATCAGCGCCGGCCTCAGGGTAGCGCGAGGGGAGCGGTCGCTCTAGGCGGCGAGGGGCACCAAAAATGTTTAATGCGAAAGAAACAATCGGCATGGCATGTGGCGTCTCGTGAGTCCACCTAGGAGGTTGTCGTATGCTTTTAACCTGACATTCCACACCTAGTAATTATTAACAGAAACTCGAATTAAAACCCTAAACCTTTAAAAAACCGGCCAAGTCTGAGTCGGACTCGCACACACAGAGTTCCGTTGCAACAAAAAATATAATAACAATATTTTAGCGCTCATTCCAATGTAAAACACTCAACAGCAGAGCTAAATTTGTTTTTCATATTTTGTTAATGAAAAACAAAGTTACTGCTGCAATATGGCGAAAAAGTTCAATTTTCGTTAAAAGTTATTTACATTCTACTAACCTGATTTTTTTCAGAATTTTCCTCCTCTCACTTTAGAAATTAGAGGGGGGAGGGGCACAATTTGTATAGCTTTGGAAGCAAACATCTCATCAACCATTGACTAAACAAAAAATTGTTTTGAACGATAGATACCCCACTCAGTTGAATACATTAAATTTTTTTTTCAACCTTCAGTTACATGTTTGGAAAGCCACCCCTATTTTTATTTTATCAATAGCCTCGGGAGTAAAATAGCTGTAATATACGGACGGACAGACAGACAGATGGACAGGGCGAATCTATAAGATTCCGTTCTATTCTATGTAGGGTTCCGTTTTAACCCTAAAAACGACTAGGGTCGGCGATGACTCCCACACATGTAAACTCGGGTCCGACGTGCTGATTTTCATACCCATTTATCTTTAACGACGACGAAGTCAGCGTGCGAGCCCTGGCGGTGCGGTGGCACCACGCCCCACACGCGCTGCCCGGGGCGCAGGCGCGCCGCCGGGCCCGCGCGCTCCACATCGCCCACGAAGTCTCGCCCCGGCACCAGCGGGAACTCCACGCCCTCCGCACCCTCCAGCGCGCGCAGCACGTTGAGCGCGCGCGCGCCGTACCCGCCTGCAACCGACAGCGGCGGTGAGTGCGCGTGCGTGCGCGTGCGCGTACCCGCTGCCCACCCTGCCCGCGCCTCACCGATCATCGCCACGTCGATGGGGTTGAGCGAGGAGGCGCGCACGCGCACCAGCACGTCGTGCGGCGTGCGCAGCGCCGGCACGCGCGCCTCCTCCAGGCGCAGCTCGGGCAGCGCGCCGTACGCGTGCAGGCGCCACGCGCGCATGCGCCCCGCGCCCGGCCCCGGCGCCGCCAGCCCCGCGCCGTCCCGCGCCGGCCGCGCCGCCGCCGTCAGCTGGGCCACTGCCGCTAGGACGCGCTGTTCACGCATACTCTACAAAAGAAATTGTTAAGATGTTAATTGATCATTTTGAGCCCAAAAATATACGAGCTCCGATGCAAAGTAGTTCGTCTAGTATGGAAAGTAGTGCAAAGCGTAAAATATAGAAAGTAAATATTGGTAAAATAATTAAGAACGTTTCATAAAAAGTAAACCACAATTATTTCTTTCATGACTTTACATATCGTAAAAAAAATTAAAAAAGATCTAAAAAACATAACGCAAAAGTATTCGTCTACCCTTGTCACTCACACAAAATAGTTCGTCTACCACTTAGTTGTGTCGCCTTTGCTCTCAATGACAGCTTTAATGCGAAGAGGCATGGTTGCAACCAACGCTGTACATTCCTCAGGCGTAATCGACTCCCAGACAGCCAAGAGTTTAGCCAAAGAGTAAAGTAACTATAGAGAGAAAGAGTAACAACTCTGTGGTAAAATTTGCATGTATGGAAAGTGCTGCCCCCTTACGTTTGGTCGGTGAACTAAGAGCCTAATATTAGTAGGTATTATATATAATTATATAAATTACCTACATATAGTACCTACCTATCTATATAACTCTCGAATGAGTTTGTGAAATAAGGTCAATCGGGGTTTTGCTTTTTTAGTTACATCGTCACCTTCGTAGGTGATTTTACCATCTAGTATTCTATGAATAGACCTGCACCAACTATAAATAATTATATTTATGGACGTGTCAACAAAACATTGTGTACATTTTTTCTTTATGGATGTCACAAACTAGAAAACTAAAATCGGTGAATAGTTCAATGAAGGCTTTAATTCTTTCTTTGATGTTCTTTTTGTGAATCATTATTTAAAAATGCAACAGTTGTTTCTTGTATTTCCTGAAAACAAGCTACGAGTTGACAAACAACGGCCGAAAATCCGAAATTGCGTCAATGAATGACATTGATGTTTATTTGACACTCAGGACAAGATGGCTGCCAAGTTTTGTTATCACACCAAACTCCAGATGTCGCTGTCGTCTATGGAAATTGATGACAGTGCTAAGTGTGCCCCCCCTGAGTTTAGCCTTTAAGTCGGTCTTCGATCTTGATGGATTTTTACGGAGAACTTTTATCATTTTCCACCATAGGGTTTCGATCGGCGACGATGGCCATTCGATTGTAGGGATGCTTTTCGCCAGTAGCCACGTCTTTGCTGTCCTTGCAGTATGGCTGGAAGCACCATCCTGTTGAAAAATGAAGGAATCTTGATGCTTAAGTGACGGAATAGAGGGCAGTAAATTCTCTTCCAAAAGGTTTTGATACCTTGCAGCATTGATAGAAACTGCATACCAACAACACCTTGTGCAGATATGCAGCCCCATATCATAAGAAACGCCAGAAACTTCATTTTGCGTTTGAGACAATCAGTATGAAATGCCTCATTTTTTTTCCGAATCACTTTTTTCCTTTCATCGCCGACTGTCACTTCAAATTTGGACTCGTCACTCCAAATGATACTACGCCACTGATCGGAAGTCCAATTTAAATGATCACGAGTAAGCTTCAACCTCTTTTTCTTTTGTACAGCAGTCAACAGTGGTTTCTCCTTAGCGGTGTAAAATCCATAACCCATTCTTTTTAGGACTCTTTTGCAAGTACCAACTGAGACGTCTTTGTGTATCATGTCCTTCCATTGCACCGTGAGTTCTCCAGCTCGAAAACGACGATTATTTTTGATAATTTGCTTAAAACAAGAAGTCGCTCTATTCTTTTTATAGTGCTCAATGATAGATTGGACTGTAGACTTGGGAAGTATCAAGTCTTTAGATATTTGGTAACTTAATTTTCCAGCATCGACCCCACAAACTATTCGCTTTCGAAGCTCTTCACACACAGGTTTGCCACGACCCATTGTTATTTGAAAACTAATGAAAAAAACTGAAATTTTCAGAATTTATACTGTCTCACTTGACAAATGACACAGAATTACTTTTACAAATTTAAATTATGCAACATAATTGTACAAAGAAGGAATAATCTTATTTAACTCACCGATAGACAAACTCTTTTGCATCAATTAACAATTAGATGAACTATTTTGCTTATAACTTTTTCGAATTTAAAACAGGATATGTATTTAAAAAGCTAAAATAGTTTATTGGTTTATAATTAAAAAATGGCATAAGTAACGCGACATGTGATAGTAGAACAGCTTAATATTTTATATATACAAAAATAATGAAGTTAGAAAAAATCTCACAAAGAAAATTTCACACTAAACAAACTATTTTGCAGCGGGGCTCGTAGTGTCAAACAATATTTGAGCAACACAATATGTACAATAATTTTGGTATTTGCAAAATTATGTGAAAGCAGTCTAGGTGTTTATTATAAAAATTCAATGATTGTGTGAATATGAGGACAATGTGGACATTATATTTTTGTTTAATTTTACAATTGTCTGGCAGTTTGAGTACTATAGGCGACCTACACAAATGTCCTTTCTTTAGTATTGTTTGTTGTTTAGTTGAGCTCTTTGAGTTAAGAGTCGAGCTCTTTGAGTTATGAGTCGAGCTACACAATAACTGACAACACTTGCACTGGCTGGACAGGTCCACTCAAAAATGTGTGTTTCTTTCTTCAAAAGATCATCTCAGACACTCATCTGCATAGTCCTTATGTGAGTTGATCAAGATTATGTCTGGACCTTAAAAGAGGCTATGCGGCTGTTTCTTCTCAGAGTAGTCAGGTAAGAAACACCATCCTCATCTAGTTTTAATAAATTAGATTATTCATCATTTATTGGAGATGGCAAATTAGGGCTTACAATAAATATTCAGAAAACCAAGCTTATGGAGATGATCGATACTGTGGACAGTTTCATTTATCTGGGCTCTAATATTAAAAATGAAGGTAGCTGCGTCCCAGGAATAAAACAGTGGATAGCCATGACTAAAGATGCTATGACACGACTCCAGAACATCTGGAAAAATCGTGGCATAAACTACAAAACAAAAGTCCGATTGATCAGAGCACTAGTTTTCCCGATTGACCTCTATGGAGTTGAGAGATGGACAATCTGAGCTAGAGAAAGAGAGAGTATAGACGCATTTGAAATATGGTGCTGGAGGTGGATGCTCCAAATTTCATGCACAGCAAAACACACAAATGTAGAGTATCCTTTCCCAACTGAATATCAAGACCTGATTGTCTACAGCATATTTTGACCTATTTCAGCCACAGAATGCGAGGGGGAGATAGCAGCCTTGAAAAGCTGGTTATTGTTGGCAATACCGAAGGCAAGAGAGCACGAGGCTGATCGCCAACATGATGGTCCGACCAAGTAAAGGAAGCTACGTCCTCAAGCAAATTTCAGCAGGTGGTGATGGCAATTACTTTGGACCGGAGTCGATGGAGACAGATTGTCCGTTTAAAGTAGTCCAGTGACCACGATCCTCATCAATGAGGGACCGATTGAAGAAGAATACACAGATGCACATACCTAGTGCTTCCAACTCATTAGACTGAAGGCTTTTTTGTAGACTCACAAGGTTAGCCACCCGAAAATTCTTTTCTTATTACACCAGTACCTAGGTCTTTGTAACTAATGTAACACTTTCCATGTTTTTGTCGGACTACCAGTATCTGAAAGGCAATGTAGGCGAGCCAGTTTGTTTAAATGTATGACATAAAGAGGTAGGTAATTGAAGACCGGCGAGAATGAGATGAGTGATCATTTTGCGTTTAAAGGTTTGATCCGACACTCAGCCGCTCAAGTCTACTGTAGGTAAGTCTACGTGTTAGTAACTTCAGAACTTGTTTGCAAACAAGAGGTTATAGGTACCTGTAAATTTTGTTACTTATTTACTAAGAACTGGAACTTCCAATTTATTTTAAATAATTGGAGTCTTCACTAAAACTAAAGCGTTTAGCACTTCATTGCTTCGTAACTTAAAACATATGATATCCGTCACTTTCGTCAGTGTCAATCAAATAATGTCAAAATTTTTGTTGTCTCTGTCTACGTCTTAGACTTATATTATCTCTATGATTATTGCTGCCGCCATAAGGGTTGGACCTCATCTGGCAGCACGGAATCGCCTTTTTCCGTCGCCCTTTTTCTTTCGTCGCTTAGAACTGCCATTTGCTAGACCGAGACAGAAAGCATAATGCGATAGCACGCGGCGGAATCCTCGAGGCGATCGGCATCACGGACAAAATGCAATGGTCGGCAGGGAGACTCCGGAACGCTGAAGCGCGCGATAGCATGCTAACGCATCAACCTTATAATCGAATCTTGATCTTCGATCGCCTTTTTTGTCTGCGGAATACGACAGAGCGCGTTCGCATGCGGCAGCATACTGCAGCACGTGGTAGCACAGGCGGAACAAATGCGATTCCGTGCTGCCAGATGAGGTCCAACCCTAAAATGTACTCTGTGGTTAGCTTAGCACTCAGCTGTCATTCTGAAAGCATAGGTTAGGTTTTTGAAATTACTATAAAACTCTTTACGAAATCGGTGCAGCAGATTCAGATTTAGTTTAATGTTTCACTAAGCTGAATATTCAATTATGCGTGGCATTATATCATCAAATTTTATTAGAAAAACATTAAATATTTGTGCCCTGTGTACGAAAAATAATATTATTACAAACAGTAATAGTAAATATTCTACAAAGGTACGTTGGATAGTTGAGAACAAACGGAAACGTGGTGGAGAAGATATAAGATCATGTTGGACGTTAGACAGGAAGTAATGAAGGCGAGCCGGGGTCTGGTAGTGGCGGCGGGGAGTGGCCGCGGCGCGTGGTGTCGGGGCTGCAGCCTACGGGCGCGCTGCACATCGGAAACTACTTCGGCGCAGTGCGGCGCTGCGTGCGCCTGCAGGAGCAGGGCGAGGACCTCATGATATTCATCGCTGACCTGCACTCGCTCACCACGCATCAGGTTAGCATTTACCCTATGCTGTCTACTTCTACTGTTTCACTGTTTGTATTGGCATGCCAGTGTGTTCCAGTTGCAGCAGCATGAGACATAAGTCATCCGCCTCTAAGATGACCCACTGACCAATTATATTGGTTCGGATTAATGTACCATCTTTTGATGGACTCCTTATGATATTAAAGTGTTAATTAAGGTGATGATTGAACTGGAACACACACTGCTCTACAGTTACCCTCATCAACATTGGAGATCAACACAAACTTAAACAATTGTATTGATTAACACACAACACAATTTTTTCAGCACTCGGCAAACACAACATAGAACGTACATACATACATCATTTGCAAAATATATTCCACAACATCCCAGTAGCCATACGCCTAACTACCACCGGGCCAGCTTTTCCCATTCAGAGAGGTGTTAAACAAGGCGACCCGCTATCTCCCTAAACACTTCACAGCTACGCTAGAAGTGGTTTTTCAAAAAATAAACCCACACTGGCAGGATAAGGGTGTTGTCGTCGGCGGAAAGAGGTTAACTAATCTTCGTTTCGCCGACGACATTGTCCTTGTTTCTTCCTCAGCAGCTGAACTAGGCCTAATGCTCGATCAACTGAGCCACGCCAGTCTCCAAGTCGGGCTTTCAATGAACATGACCAAGACAAAACTAATGACAAACAGCACCGAGTGTAACATAGAAATTGGGGGTATGGTGATTGAATATGTCCATGAATACATATACTTCATCCAGATAGTCTCTTTCCAGGCAAGACAAGATAAAGAAGTTGCTTGACGCACTGAGAATGCCTGGAAGAGCTACTGGTCGATGAAACATCTAATGAAGGGATCTCTCCCTCTTTTACTTAAACAAAAGCTCATGGTTAGTGCATTCTCCCCACCTTCAGCTATGGAGCGCAAATATGGTCGCTTACAAAGCGTCAAAAGGCCGCACTTGGAGTCTGCCAACGAGCTATGGAGCGAAGTATACTGGGTTCAAACTTACAGACCACATTTGAAACTCCATATCTCACTCCAAAACCCAAATAGCTGATGCTGGCCTTACACCTGCTAAGTTGAAATGGAACTGGGCTGGTCACATCTGCCGCATGTCAGAGGAGCAATGGGCAAAAATAACCACACAATGGACACCAAACAGCAGGAAACGACAATGCGGCAGGCCCAGAAGGAGATGGCGGAATGAGTTGGACTCCTTCTCAAAGGATTGGCCTACAATCGCATTAAATCGCGAAAAGTGGAAGAAGGAAAGGAAGGCCTTTGCCCTGCAGTGGGACAACACAGGCTTATAATAATAATAATTAGTCTATCATTACCGACAGGACTATTGTCGTCAATAAACCTGACATTGTGGTGATAGACCGATTACCGCGCCGCGTAATGATAGTCGATGTTACCATTCCGCATGACGAGAACCTCGTGAAAGCTGAGAAAGAGAAACAATTAAAATATCTTGACTTGGCACACGAGGTTGTCGATATTTGGAATGTGAACTCTGCTATCATTGTGCCGATTGTCGTGACGGCCAATGGCCTTATGGCCAAGAGCCTCGACGAACATCTTTCGAGGCTCTCTTTAGGCGGTTGGATCAAGGGCCTGATTCAGAAGGCAGTACTCCTCGATACAGCTCGCATTGTGAGGAAGTTCCAGTCTCTGGAGCCCTAACCACCGGTAGCTTGGACCCTGGTCCCGATACCGGCGTACAACTATTTTTTTATATTTTTAAATGTTTTTTATGTCTTTTTTTAAGAAATATTTAAAAATGTAAAAAAATGAGAAGATAAATGAATAAAGGAAATAATAATAATAAATTGATCACTCCTTTGATTATATCCTGTTTGTTGGTGAATGACTGCCCATATTCATCATCATTCTCTTGCCTTTAACACAAGTTATTTGAGGTTGGCGCAGTATGTTTTCTTTCACACAGTCCATCCATCGTTTCTTTGGTCTATGTACCTTTATACCTATCCACATTCATACTAAAACTTTCCTCACAACATTTTCCTTATTTCTCCGCATCACTTGCCTAAACCACGACAACCGGTTACCACACAACTTTCAAGTCACCGGCACTACTTTCAGACTTCCTCTTAAGAACTCATTTTTTATTTTATCCATCCGCATTACACTACACATCCCCTTAGCATTCTCATCTCAGCCACATGCAAATGCCTTTCATTCATCCCTTTTGTGGCCCAACATTCTGATCCATACAAGACAGCGGGTCTAACCATTTTTTTTTTATAAATCTTCCCCTTAAGCTTAAGGGGAATGCGAGAGTCGCATGTTGCTCCCGTGACCTGCCGCCATTTCATCCATCCAGTATTAATTCTGTGCTTAACACTACGATCTATTTCGCCATCACTTTGCACGAGTGAACCGAGATACCGAAAGTCGGAGCAGACAGGAAGAAACGCGCCATATAGCACTATGACTCCAGAACTGGAAAGACTGCCGAAATCGCAGAACATGTATTCAGTTTTAGTTTTGCTGATTTTCAAGCCAGGCTCAAGCCGCTCTTCAGAGTAGTTCAGAACAATCTACTGAATACGTCTGCTCCTACTGCTGGCTGTGGGTGAGTGGGAGTCGGGTCTTTGGCTTCACGCACTACCACTTTTCGCCTCACTGCTTGTCCGTCAATGTGTGGGCCGTTTTGCGCGTCACGCATGTATGAATAAATGAAATCAATCTGACGAGCTTTTGTCACCGTTGGCGTTTTAGTTGTATTAAAACCTAATGGCTTGACACGCGACAATGGCAAAAGACCGGAAGGCATGACTGTTTCCATGGGTAGGCCTTTTGTGTGGGACACAACATGTGTCGATACTCTTGCTCCATCCCATCTTTCTACTTCATCATGCTGTGCTGGCACTGCCACTGTGGCGGTGGATAACCTCAACATCGTAAATATAGTAATAACACAGATAATATAATACTACGTACAGATGCCCAATCCCATACAAAGAAATGACACCTTCCTAAGTCTGGCTATTGTGCTGGCTATTTTCCTTCCTCCATTTATTCAACAGATGGCAGTACCAGCGGCTCACTAATTGCCAGAGACAACGCCATCTAGGAGTCGGCCTAGATACTAGGTGGCATCGATGCTAGGTGGCATAGATACTACTAGATGGCGTTGTTTTTCTATAGATTCGCTACATCGCACCGTGTGACCGTGCGTGCGTTCAAGGACAAGTCATAACAATATAACAAAAAAAGTCTCGAGTTAGCGATGCCGGAACCGTTTCATTTGTGTGAGTGAGCTCGCAATTTTCACGCTGCAGCGAATGCCTCATCATATATTTTTTGAGTATTTCAATGCTAAATGCGCCGCCGGGTAGCCCGCGAAATTAAATTTTTTATTACCTACGTTTTTTTCAATTTGCAGGTCAGTGTCAGCCTGTGTGTTTAACAAAATATGATTCACAACCGTAACACATATGAATTAACAGAATTATAATAATTGAAATCATCAATTCAACCCTCTAAGTTCATTTAATCCCATTGATTAACTATTTCATGAAAAAGTCATTCAATAGGATTAAATGAACTGAGAATCAAAGTATTATTGAGTCCTTTGCCCGTTATTTCATGTTATTATTTACTTGTTTAAATATTTCTTGATAAAAAAACATTTAAAAATATTTGTCGGAGAAAGCGATAACTTTTAAACATCAAGTTGCTGATTTGACCATTGTAGTAGGGGTAAACGCCGTGACGTCAGATGTTGTTTTAATGGCGGCACGTGGACAGAGTCGTTTTGTTGAGTGGGGATTGTGCCGAGATCACTTTTGCTCGGAACTCCAACCAAGTCACTCCTTCAGAACGAAACTGTCGGTTTGCCCATTTTGTGGAGATTATTTGTTAGTGTTATTTAATGTAAATTTGTGTTAAATAATCAACTGTGATTTTTGTGTACCGAAACCGAAACTATTATTTTAACATTTCATCATGAACCCGGTACCACCGAACCCTAATGACAACGGCGCTATCGCTCAGCCATCGCTTACGCCGTCATCAGAAGTGGGATCTGGATTCGATTCCCACTGGCGTGCTATGTTCGAGATGCAGCAGAAGAACATGATGCAGCTGATCGAAGCCATCAGGACACCAACAGTGGCACCTCAGATTATGCTGCCAGAAATTAATCCGGAGCTACCAGATACCGATCCACGTGCTTGGTGCGATACTATCGATATTTGCCTCGACGAACGTCCACTGGAGGGTGCATCGCTTATTATAGCTCTGGCGAGTGCAAGTCTGAAGCGGAAGTTCGATCGCAGTACCGGTGATGGCGCCACTGATGCAAAGCGTTTAAAGCCACAAACTTCCACTATGTTCACGTGCCATAAGTGCGGAAAACCGGGACACAAAGCGGTGAACTGTCGTTCGAAGATTACGCAGCCTGCTGGAGCTAACGCCCAGAAAACTACACCGGCGGCGACTTCATCGGGTTCCAGCAAAAGAATAACGTGTTTCCGTTGTGGAGAAGCCGGACACATCTCTACGAACTGCCAACGCGGCAGTGCGGGTGGCGCGTCATCGTCGGCGGGCAGCGCTGCCAACGCAACGGCGGAGCGACGCGTCGATAGCTGCAAAATAGCAGGTGTTTGCGGGCAATTGGAACAATCCGGTGAGTCGTTTTCATTTTGTTTTGATTCCGGCGCCGAGTGTTCTCTCGTTAAACAAAATGTAGCTGATAAATTCTCGGGCAAACGTTCACTTTCAACCGTGCAAGTAATTGGTATCGGTAACAATTCCAATGTTTTTAGCACTGAACAAATTCTTAGTGATGTTGTGGTCGACAATAACGAACTGTCAATTTTATTTTACGTAGGTACTACCCGACGATTGTATGAAATACGATGTTATGATCGGACGCGATATTTTGACACTTGGCTATACGGTACATTTAACTGAATCTACCCTACGTATTTCGAAAGTCACAAATTAATGTAGGTTGTTGCTATTTACCTCCCGTAATTGATCTTTACAATGTTGATTCTGATATTTCAAACGAAAACAAGGACCGGTTGACGTCCCTTTTGAATGAGTATTCGAATGCTTTTATCAATGGTTTACCGTTAACTCGAGTGACTACGGGTGAATTAAACATTCGATTAGTGGATCCAGCACGTACGGTACAACGTCGCCCACATAGGCTTAGTCTCCATGAGCAGCCAGCACTATTAAAGCTTTGAAGTCCAGCGTTGCTTTATTTGGCTCTCCTAGTCGTATAATCGCCGACCAAGGTCGTTCCTTTGCCAACAAAGTGTTGAAAGAGTTTTGCGATTCACACAACATTTCCTTGCATTTAATTGCTACGCGATCTAGTCGCGCGAATGGTCAAGTCGAAAGGGAGATGGGTTTGTTAAAGGGTATGCTAACCGCGGTAGAGACGTCGGAAAGGTCGTGGCAGGATGCTTTGGACGATGTACAGTTGGCTATCAACTGCACAATGAACCGTGTTACGAAATCAAGCCCCTTAGAGCTTTTGATAGGAAAAGTTGCTAGGCCTCTAACGCTAATGGCTTATAATGACCATGATGAAACCGGAATTGACCTAACAGAAGCGAGAGAACACGCGGTGGACGGTATTGAGAAGAGTGCGGCTTATGAAAAAGCCCGTTTTGACAAAAATAAGGCCAAAGTAGTTAATTTCAGTGTTGGTGATTTGGTTTTAATTCAAAATAAAGAACGGAATCAGACTAAATTAGACCCCAAATATAAGGGACCGTTTAAAGTTGTAGAAGTACTTGACGGTGATCGTTATCTTTTAAAATCTTTGAATGGTAATAGAACCTACAAGTACACTCACGATCGTATACGAAAGATGCCTCTAAGTAGTGTTCCTAATGAGTTAAACGTAGAGGACGGTGATGAAAGTACCTCCACCGAGTAGTAGACACATACCATGGCTATTTGGTCGCACCGTACGCACTAGTCTGTAGTCGTAACTGCAGCTCAGTTGTGAGCTGTTCAGGGGGCGATGGGCAGCTGGTGGTACGGCGGGGACCTGGGTCTCAATGGAGACTATTGTTGTTTTGGTCTTGTACTGACCTGGGAGTCGCAGACTCTATGTGATGTGTGTGGTCGTATCACATGAGGTGATGACGATATGGGTGGCATAAGTGTCACTAGCTGCTGCGGCAGCTGGGCCATGAGCGTTGTATGTGATCGAAGTTGATTTAGTTGCTGAGTAAATATGATTGAGACTTAGAGGAACCTTTTGTTTGATAACTGTTATTTTCAAGTTATGCTATTCCATAAAGATGTGGTCAGGTTGACCGAGCCTGTACTGTTGCTCCAAATTTGACTGTTTGGTTACAGGTACTCACGAGGACGTGTAACTTGTCAGGCTGGCCGTGTCGGAGAAAGCGATAACTTTTAAACATCAAGTTGCTGATTTGACCATTGTAGTAGGGGTAAACGCCGTGACGTCAGATGTTGTTTTAATGGCGGCACGTGGACAGAGTCGTTTTGTTGAGTGGGGATTGTGCCGAGATCACTTTTGCTCGGAACTCCAACCAAGTCACTCCTTCAGAACGAAACTGTCGGTTTGCCCATTTTGTGGAGATTATTTGTTAGTGTTATTTAATGTAAATTTGTGTTAAATAATCAACTGTGATTTTTGTGTACCGAAACCGAAACTATTATTTTAACATTTCATCATGAACCCGGTACCACCGAACCCTAATGACAACGGCGCTATCGCTCAGCCATCGCTTACGCCGTCATATTAAAAATAGTGGTCCGCCGGGTCGGGAGCAGGGTCCAAGCTCCCGGTGCTTAGGGCTCCAGAGACAAGACATTTCCATCTCCTCACTATGCGGGCCATATCGAGGAGTAGGTACTGCCTTCTGAATCAGGTCCTTGATCCTACCGCCAAGCGAGGCTCTCGACTGATGTTCGTCCAGGCTTTTGGCCATCAGGCCATTGGCCGTAAAGACAGTCGGCACCATATTAGCAGAGTTCACATTCCACAAGCCGACAACCTCGTGTGCCAAGTCGAGATATTTTATTTGTTTCTCTTTCTCAGCTTTCACGAGGTTCTCGCCATGCGGGATGGTAACATCGACTATCATTACGCGGCGCGCTGTTCGGTTTATTACCATTCATTCGGTTTATATCAGGCTTATTGGCGACAATAGGCCGATCCCTAGTCCACCGTAACATGGTCTTTCTCGAGAACTGGGTCGGGCACATACTTGTAGACACTGACTGACGCTGAATTATTATTATTAAGTAATTCATTTAGTTCAGACATACATTATAAATAAAAAGCCATATTTGTTACCTACGGTCGCGAATCATATTTTAATCTACCTACATACAAACTGACACTGACCTGCAAATTGCAAAAAACGTAAGAAAATAAACTAATGCGCTATTTGCGTGGCTGTACGTTAGATGTTCCGAGCCGCCATAGCAGATTTTATTGATTCGAGTAATAACTAATATTAGAGCAGTATGTACTTATTCAAATATTATTACCAGTGATAGGAATACATAGGTAGAGCTAATATGCCTAAAGTTCAAGGAACAGAAAAGAAAAGTGGAGACTTCCTTACGACATTTTTTTTTTCGGAATATTTGTTCCGAATGTCGGAACATTACTTATGTACAACTAAAATTAATAAAGGTAAACAACTATCGAATTCATTTACTGTCTCTGTTTCAAAAAAAGTGCACAATTTTTATTGTTTAAAAAATACGGGTAATCTCCTTATCTTCGTTTGAACGCCGTAAGTAAGTGCGGAAGCTAATTTAATTTTATAAAAATATTTTAATACAGAACGGTCAAGTACCTACTATAGTAAGCGCCAGATAAACGTGGAATAACGGTCATTGACCCACATACATTTATTGACATACTTAATTCCGAAAGCAATAATAATGACATAAAGCTGTCCTGAATCGACATCTATCGTGATCTTTTCCTTTTTTTAGTAATGAAAAACAATTCATAATTTATTGAAATTAAGGAAAGGGCAATGAACTTTATTCCACGTTTATCTGGCGCTTACTATACTACAGTGATCAGTACAAAAACAGCTGACCCAAACGCACCGCGAGCGTTGAGGTCAATGCCCGCAATCGCTCAGCGAGTGTCGAGCGGCCGTGTGCCCGCATTTGTATCAACTGCTTTTGTACAATTTTTCGTGGATCAATTTTTTTTTTTAAACCATAACACAACAATCGTTTGGTTGCGTTAAATAACGCGAAAGAATCCGAAAAAAAGTTTTTTTTTTGTTTCATTTTCGATATTGATACATAAAACGAGGGTTAAGTTTCGCTAGCTAAATTAACTTAACGCTGTATATACAGTATGTGTTTTGAGATAGCCTTCTACATGGAATAGAGAAAAGTCGTCGATGGGGTTCAGCCCTTAATTTAAACATGGCCACCTACTGGGCACACACACAACTGTTTATTAAGGAAGTAACATCGATACGACAAGAAGATACTGTCTAGTAGCTTCAAGCTTGTCAGGCCATTAATTTTTTTTTTTTGTGGAATTTTTATTTTTGATTTTGGATCAATCAATTTCTTTCTCGATTTACAGTAATCATATATGTATTTTCACTTCAAATAATTTTCTAATAAAAAATCAATGTGATTAAAATCATGGTAATCATGCAGCATGTGGCTTCAGTTAGACGGAGCTCCTCCACAATTCGCTCGAGCAGTAAGGGCACACCTTTTTTTTTTTTTTTCCTCGATGTGGAAATCCTCAATGGATGTCCTCCGCCCTGGGGAGAGCGGAGGGGTCTGTCAGACTCGTACTGACTAAAACCACACCGGTGTTCCCTCGCACACTTGCGTCGGGGGGCAGCGGGAACTAATGCGACTTCCGCTGCCCCGGACTAGTGTCGGCCCGCTTGACCTGCGGGCCTCGTCCCGGGGGGGAGTGAGGTGTACAAAACTCCCCCCGTTACGTCATAGAGAGGCGCGCGTGGAACACTACGCGCCACCGTCTCGGGTCCAGTGTGATGGGGGGCGACGGATGTCCCCGAATCCGTCGCGAGTAAGGGCACACCTAGGCCAACATCATCCACAGTGGATTGGTCGGGCCATCCTGTAGCTTGGCCACCGCGTTCACCAGACTTAACGCCACTGGACTTTTATCTCTGGAGTTGGATGAAACAGAAAGTTTATTTTGAGCCAGTCAACACTAGAAAAGAGCTGCTGGAGCGTATTCACGTTGCTGCTGCCGAAATTAAGGCTGATCCGAGCCAGTTAAGACGGTCAACACAGCAGGTAGCGATCCGGGCTACTGCGTGCCTTCAAAATGGTGGGGGGCATTTTGAACAATTATTGTAAATGCGTAAATTTTCTACTTTTGTAAATAAATAATTAAATCCTTGTTATTTTGTTTATCTTTGCTCATCACTGTAAATATCTAAAGAAAAACCAAATCGTTATGAATTCACTACCTGCGCAAGCCTATGTTCCAGCAACAATTTCTCGTAAACCAATTGTCATAGAATCGAGTTTTTGGTATTATTATTTAGGTGAACTTACCATCTGTGAAGCACGTACATAAAAAGAGGTAGTTCTCGGGGCTGTTTTTTGCAATAACCTTGAAAAACTAAAAAAAACAATGTTAATTTTGACGTAAAGTTGATCTTTTAGCATTTATTTTAATATGATACAGCATTTATTAAAATTATTTGAGTTATTTAACTGATTGTTAATACTTTTCCGTTATTGAAAGTTTTATTTTTACGATAATCGGGCATTAAATTCCAAAGTTACATAACTTTTAGTTAGGACGCTACGAAAAAGTCATCCAAAATACAAAAATGGCTGCCATTCAGAGGGGGTTGGGTTTAGACCCCACATATAGAATCATTTTAGTGATAATATAGAGCAAACTATCACCCCCTAAAGGTTGTACAGTCCGCACCTCCTTTAGAGTATATATGTTCTGTGGTCCGCACCCGGACATATTGTATAAGGGTCCCGCTTTTTTGGCAACGGAACCCTAAAAAACCATTCAGATGAATTGATACCTTCCGGCTTCCTTCTTGTGGCGACACTAACAGCAAAGACGCACACTAATTAGTCGCATGAAGGTTGCACTCTAACCTAGCGCGTCGACTGTGTACCTCGCCGCCTGCGCCCGCGCACCTGCCTGCCGTGGTGTGAGACGGCTGATCTGCTATCGCTCGGTCACGCCAGGCAGTGCCCTACCTGCTCCAACGGCGAATGCACGATCATTTCATTACTGGCGCCTAATCGCTCATATGTATATGTTTTGCCTAAATCTAGACTTTCTCTTAGTGTCAAAGTGCTTTCCTATCATTCTCTATTTTCTTCGTGTCTTCCTTCATACCTTCGTGTTGTTTATAACTGTACATCTGTTCTCTATGTCCGCTAGTAAACATTTGTAAAAATCTCAACGGTGTCGTGATTTGCCATTGTAACCATAACCAAACCTACAAGTGGTGACCCCGACAAAGGAACTCAAGAAACGGAAAACAAGATGGATACCGGTTCTGGAGTAAGCAAGAAGGCTATTGAAGGAGATTCGGGCGATATTTGGCGAGTTGGAGTGCGAGTACCGCCATTTTATCCGGATGACCCGGAACTTTGGTTCGCTCAGTTAGAATTTCAATTTACGCTGAGAAATGTCACCCATGACTCGACAAAATTTTATTACGCTGCGACTCAACTAGAACATACGTACGTAACACACGTAAAAGATATACTGTGCAATCCGCCCGTGACCGGTAAGTTTGAAAAGCTTAAGAGCGAGTTGATCAAGCGTCTGAGTGCGTCTAAAGAAAAGAAGTTGAATCAGCTGTTCCTTCATGAGGACATGGGAGACCGTAAGCCCTCACTATTTTTAAGACATCTTAGGAATCTGGCTGGCCCGACCGTAACAGATGATGTGTTAACCACATTATGGACCGGTCGCTTGCCGCATAGCTTGCAAAACCGTCGTAGCTTCACAGCCCAAGCTTGCTTTAGACGATCTGGCCGAACTAGCAGACCGTGTTCATGAAATAGCCCCATCAACACCTCACCATCAAGTGGCTATGTCTTCAACCGCTTCAACCGCGACACCACCCCCATCATCCTCGCGCATAGATGAGCTAGGGCAGGAAATTTGTGCTTTAACTAAAGAAGTTGCTAAACTTACCTCTTATGTATAGGTACAGGCAGTCACGTGCGCGTTCCCGGTCCAGGTCCAAAGGTCCACGCAGCCGCCGTCACAGTCACTCACGCAACCGAGAACCACCACAAGACCACCCTTACTGTTGTTACCACTATAATTTTGGAGCGAGGGCCAAGAAGTGCAGCGACCCATGTAAGTTTAACGCGGGAAACGACTCGGGCAGCCGGAAGTAGCGGCCAACGACTGCCCAGTCCAGACAGGCCGTCTCTTCGTAGCTGACCGGACTACTAAGATGCAGTTTCTCATAGACACCGGATCAGATTTATGCGTTTACCCTCGTTCGGCAACCAGAGCACCCTGCTGTAAAAGTAAATATAACCTTTCTGCAGCAAACGGTACGACGATACATACTTACGGCCCCATATTACTGCACTTAGATCTAGGACTGAGGCGAGATTTCGTATGGCAATTTATCATTGCAGATGTGTCTAAGCCAATTATAGGCGTTGATTTTCTAAGCCATTACGGTATTCTTATAAAGGGTGGGCCAAAAATTTTTGCACTTTTGAAACATGAATAGAAATAAAACTACAAATGTTATATTGTTGATAATTTATTTATCGTAATAATCATTTAATGAAATTTATTTTATAAAAATGACATCGTCCAAATGTGCGCCGTCTCGTTGTTGGCATTCCTGAAATCTACTACGCAAACTTTGGAAAACTCGCATACACATGCTGCGGGGGATCGCGGCTATCTCCTCGTGGATGTTTTGTTTTAATTGGGATATTGTCGTCGGTTTATTAAGGTACACTCGACTTTTCAGGTATCCCCACAAGAAAAAATCGCATGGTGTAAGGTCCGGGCTTCTCGGAGGCCATGGGATATCACCTCTGCGAGAAATCAATTTGTTCGGAAACATTTCTGTGACTACCGGTAAACTCACATTTGACGTATGGTATGTTGCTCCATCTTGTTGCATCCAGGTCCTGCTGTTGTACCCTTGAAATTCATGCAACTGCGGCGTCAAAAAGTCTTGCAACATCTTGACGTATTCCGTTGAATTCACAGTTGCATTATTTCCTTGATTATTTTCAAAGAAATACGGACCAATTATGCCCTTTGCTGATATGGCAGCCCATACTGTCGTTTTAGGTGAATGAAGTGGCTTTTGGTGTTTAAGGCGAGGGTTGTCCCTGCTCCAATATCGACAATTGTGCTTATTCACGTGCCCAGTAATGTGAAAATGGGCCTCGTCCGTAAACAATACATTCTCAAGGCTAGAGAATCGCTCCAGCATAGTGTCAGCCAATAACTTACGTTGAATATTATCATTTGGTTTCATCTCCTGCACAATTTGAAGCTTATATGGGTGTAGTTTGAGGTCCAGATGCAAAATCCGCCGTAGACTAGTTCTTGGTATTGCCAGAGCCGCCGAACGCTTACGCGTAGATGATTCTGGATCGTTCCGTACGGATATTTCGACCTCTCGAATGTTCTCATCACTTCTTCTTGAACGTGGCCGCCCTGTTTGTTTAATATTCGTTGTTGATCCCGTTTGCTCGAACTTCTCGACCCAAGCTTTAATCAAATTAACACTTGGACACTCACTTATACGGCGTAATCCGTATTCAATTCTAAACAAGCGTCGTACAGTAACGTAGGAATCATTGTTTTTGTAAAATTGTTTTACACAAAAAGCACGCTGTTGTCCCGTGAAGCGGTCCATCTTGGCTAAAATTGCATGAAGTGACGCATAGTTTCCCGCCACCCGTGCGCCCCTCCATCGAACGGTTTTCAAAAAAATCTAGTGTTGCTATTTGCAAAAATTTTTGGCCCACCCTGTAGATTGTAAGAACCAGCGCCTCATTGACGTGAAGACGTCGCTATCAATTACAGTACCAAGGAAAAGCATTCCAGAGAATATAGTATCCATTAAGACTGTAACTGGCGAGTCTGACAGTCACAACATAGTGCGCGAGTTTCCTGAGGTCACGCGACCCACTGGAGTGGTACGTACAATTAAGCACAATACTGTTCACTATATAAATACCACGCCAGGCCCTCCTGTTGCCACCAGACCGCGCCGCTTGGATCCTGTAAGACAGAAAGCAGCCCAGAAGGAGTTTGATGACATGTTGGCGAGTGGAAATGCAAAGCGTTCGGAGAGCTCTTGGTCTTCACCGTCACCGAAGTAAGACCGTCACCCCCGGCCGGCCGTCTACCGGGGGTGTGTGTGGGATCAAGTGTAAGATCCAATGTAAGAAATCATACAAGAACAAAAAAAGAAGTGTGTGTGTGTGTCAATAAAAGAATTTCGGGCGCCGTGGAGACGCACACTACATTTAAAAAATACTTGCCAGATAGAACAATTCGAAGAGTCAGACCTTTAATCTACCGGGGGTGACTAAACTAGGATAATAGTAACAATGAAAATACCTTTGTTAACCTTTTGAACGCCAGAGCATAAACGCACGCGCGTGCCCTCCACGCCAAGCCACAATTTCACTGCATACAAAAAAAATACCTACAAAATGAACACGGATTCCAAAACTTTATCAATATACAATATTATTAAAGAGACAAGACTAGAGCTTAAATATTTAAGGTATACAAATAAAAACACACAAAAGTAATGATTTAATTGTTCATTTCGTGTGATAGTGCTTCACATTTTTTGTCACATATTTGTGTCGTTGGCGTACAGGACATGCGCTTGCTTGTCACGTATATGTGACAATGGCGCTCAAGAGGTTAATACCTTGTTTATTATGTCAGTAGCTTCCTTATTTTACTTTAAATATTAAATTACTATTTTGATATTAATGTTTTATCATTTATTACTAATTTGAGGTTATTATTATTGCATCTTTATGTGAAGAAAGTAAATTAAGTTTGGGCCGTTCACCGAATTTGGTAAAAAAATTGGGTAAAATTGTTTCAGCAACATTTAATGTTGCAGAATATTCTTTTATTTACTATTGGTAAGAGCGTTTACGTCTATCGCGCGAAGTCAAGTTTAGGTAATTCATTTTTTACGCACACAGAAGCGCGCGTGACTGTGACGCGAAGCGCTGGCGCGTTCTCTTGCGTTATAGTCAAACTAACCCACTTTGATCCATCGAGTGCAATTGTTGTAGTAAAATTTAATTCGAATTGGAATTTGAACGTACGACTAACTACGAGTGCATAAAATAAGTATTTAATAATATATTGCAAGTATAGCTATAATTATGATTAATATTAAAGTCGTTTTTATTTAATCAAACATAAATTTGTTGATCTAAACTTTAGAAAGAAATCCAACTTCATTAATTATTATTGACTTGTGATTGATTAATAAATCTTTTTTATTCTGTTCAAATAAATCACTTTATACGCATTTACTTATGTTTATTTTATATTATATTTTAATCTGACGGGATGTTCGTCTTAGTGACATCTGTTATGAGGGAAATACAACAGGTTGGCGTTAACTTTAAAAACAATTTATGATCTTATTAAAAAAAAAAGAAACTAAATAAGTAAAAGTTTTAATAAATAAAATTAGTAGGTAAAAAAACAGGGTAAATATTTGTTGTCACTAAAAATATTGTCAGTCCTCGAAAATAATAATACAAAAAAACATCAAAGTACCAAAATTTTTCAATCACACTATAAATGTCCGCTATCCTGTTACGTACGGCAAAGGTCAACACAGGCCAGGCAGAGCGCCGAGCGACGTGTCCTCTCTCTAGAAAGCCTCGCGGCGGACTGATTTGAAATTGCTCGCGCGCAATGGTTTATAGTAAGTTTTCAGATATTAATAGAAAAATAATCACTGTAAATTAGTTGAAATTTTAAAGTGGATGTTTTAAAGCATTTATTTTCTTTTATTATAGTATGCTATTATTATATTAAATTAAGTAAGATATATCGGTGAAAAAATCATTTATATTCCTTAATATTTCACATTGTTTGAACTTTAATTTCTTATAGAAAGATACCTAAATCAAAAAATCTTCTTCACGAACTATTTTCCTTAGGATCTTAGCAATTGGTAAAAAAAGATCTAATTAGGTTTGCCAGTGGTTTCCTATAATTAGAGCTTCGAAACTGACGCTGAAAGGGAAATTAAGAAAACCTCTGTTGAGTTATCTTGATAGAATTTACCAATACTCTATTAATTGAAATATTTTTTTCCATAACTATTGAGACAACGAAATTTCCTAAAGTTATTAGTAATTAACAATTTTGTGAGATAAAGGGTTGATGGTATGGGTTTGAAAAGTACTGTTTTGGAGTTAAACAGTGAATGGACGGTGTAAACGCTCTTAAGGAATATCCAGCACGTGTAGCATGACCACCGTAGAAACGGGTTTGTCGACGGAAGAATAAACAAATTGACAGATTGACAAAAGGAATCTTTCTACAATCTGTCATTTTGTCTATACTTCCGTCGACGAAACCCGTTTCTACGGTGGTCATGCTACGCATGCTGCAATGATTAAACATGTTTATGAAATGCTGTTGTGCAATTTCATTTCCAAATTAATAAGATGGTCAAGATGAGAAGTTAGTGAACATAATAGTGAATATTTTGCTTTAGTGAACATAATTTCAATAATTTGCATTATTGAAATTATGTTCACTAACTTAATATAAGGAGTAATCTCCGACAGGACCCGAAGCAGCTGCAGGAGAACGTGCTGGAGCTGGCAGCGTGTCTGCTGGCGGCCGGCGTGGACCCCGAGCGCAGCGTGCTGTTCACGCAGTCCAGCGTGGCGCGGCACGCCGAGCTGTGCTGGCTGCTCACGTGTCTGGCTACGCACGCGCGCCTGGCGCACCTGCCGCAGTACAAGGAGAAGGCGGCCGCCATGAAGGAGGTGCCGCTAGGCCTGCTGCTATACCCGGTGCTGCAGGCGGCCGACGTACTGGTGTACGGCGGCACGCACGTGCCGGTGGGTGCAGACCAGCTGCAGCACCTGCAGGTGGCGTCGCAGCTCGTGCGCACCTTCTCGCATCGCTACGGCCGCGCCTTCCCCACGCCGCGCGCGCTTCTCGCAGGTAACCTTGTGACCCACCACTTGTGAACGCGACGTTCGTGCTCTTGATGCCGCTCCTTCTCGTTTCAGATGACGGCAGCGATCGACTGCGGAGTCTTCGTGACCCGACTAAGAAGATGTCAAAATCCGACACTGATCCCAAGTCGCGTATCCTGCTGACCGACCCCGATGACGTTATTGAGCTGAAAATAAGAAAAGCCGTCACAGACTTTACACCACAGGTAACAGCCATATTCTTAAGTATATCAACCGACCGACCGCAAGCGAACCATCAGGTAAAGTACCTAAGCTTTAACAAAGCCCACCGCGCCCGCTAAAATATAATTATCCCTTTTCATCCAGTTAGGGGTTGATTTAAGTTTATGTAGATAGTACAAGGTTTCACACCACCTTAACAAGTCGTATGCGAAGGTACCCTTAAGCGCGACAACGGAAGGTAGAAAAACCCCGCCCGCGCCTTCGCCCCTCCGCCGTTGGACCATAGATCGCGCGTGTTCTTATTGCCTCGTTCGTACATAATATTGTTGTTCACCAAATTTTTTTGGCATGTATTTAATGCGGCGACAAATTAATCTGAATTTCGGATTAAAAAATAATTAAAGCAGGTAGCAAAAATAGTAGGTTGGCAGTTACAGCGAAGGATCATTTTAAGTAGAAAGTAGCAGCTTAATAATAAGTTGTTAGCTTTGTTTTAATTTAAACTGCCATCGAGTTTTTGTTTTGGTACTTGAATTTATTGGCCTCATTTTCACAGTATTATGTCTTATGGCATTCTGCTGTGGGGATCGGCAGCGTTAATTCAATTCATCTTACAAAAGAGGGCAGTCCGCCGCAATCTATAAAATGGGTCCTCGCGAATCCCTCAGAGAAAAATTTAAAGAGATCGATATACTGACTCTGCCTTCACTTTATATCTTAGAATGTATTTTATATGTCCGCAAAAACCGAGGACTTAAGGAGGAGGAAGAAGCGACTTCCATAATATAAATAAACGCAGTAAACAGGAAATTGTAATACCCAAGTTCAGATTAACTAAAACTAGCAAGTCTTTTCTTATAAACATTATACGCTTTTAAAACAAGTTGCCAAAGTCAGTTATAGAACTGACCTATGGAAAGTTCAAAAACTACATCAAACGCGTCCTTATTAAAAAAAGCATGTACTACAAAACTAAGGACTACGTCGAAGACAAAGATGTTTGGCTTTAGTTCCTTCTGCGCAGGCAGCTGTCTGATTAGGGCTTCCAGAATTACGGAAATGTCAATTACGTAACTAATTACGCAACTTTTTTCTCCAATTACGTAATTTTTCCTATTTTTTTAAATCGATTATGAATTGTTGTAAATATTGTAGATAGAGTATCTAAAATTTTTACAACAATTCATTATCTCAAATTCAAGGAATTATCAAAATAAACACAATGTTTAAACAAAAATATATTTATTCAAGAACTTATATACATCAGTTAAGTCAAACCATTTTTTTTCGTCCCGAATATGATATTTCTTCTTGAAAATGTGATCTCATAAATGACAAGGCATTTAAAGTTTTGTCACCCAGGGAATTTCTTAGTTTATTACAAAATTATCCGGCGGCTGAAAAGGCTCGCTCGGCTTCAACACTTGTAGGCGTTATCGAAAGCAAATAATTATACGCTGCAGTCAGAAAAACTTTCGACCGCCGCGCCACCAGCGCTGTCGTAAATGCACATTTCTACCCTAATAATGGAATGGAGATCTGTGTTTACTGTTGATATTGGTTTATTTACAGTCACTTTGTTTATTTCTTTGTCTAACTGTTGTGCGATTGTCAACTCCTCGTCATCATCGTCACTGGTGGTAACTGCGTCCAATGCACTCGGTTGTGGTTGTGAATCTGGACTTTTTTGAATGGAATTATATTTCAACCGTTCCAACAGTTCCACTATGTACATTCGTATATCATCCGACGATGGTTTCGTGAAATATTCTGTGGCAGCAGTTTAAAAAAAATCCTCATTGTTATGCAAATATTGTAAAACGCCGAATACATTTGTCCGCCTTTCCTTTATTCTCTTTCTAAGAGATGTGGCTAGTTTTCCACTGAGATCTTTTGACTCAAAATCAATTTTCTCTAGCATAAATCGAAGCGCAGCGTCGGCCGTCAATAAGTTTGAATCACGGCGACATAATGACATCACTGTAGTTTTTATTACATCCAAGCTGTAATGAATGTCGTGAAGGTCTTGGATCTCTTCGACTGTTTTGCATTTGATTTCAAATCTAATAACGCCTTAAAAACGCATGATTTTAATTTGAGAAATCGGCCTGCCATATCTGACAAGCTGTTCCATCGCGTTTTACAGTCCAGTATTAGGTCAATATTTTTACCATGTTCTTCTAAAATGTACTTTTGCAACAAGTAGTTTTTCAAAGGGGAATTTTTAAAAGATTTTATTAGATCTCTTATTTTTTTTTATAGTACCTTTGTATAAAAACTCCGATTCTGGAACTCTGGTCAATTCTACAAGAAACGCATCTTCATCTTCTTCAATTTCCTCTGCTTCTTTAGCGCCGGTATTTGAGACATCTTCCTGGACTTCTGGTTCTGGAGATCTTTGTGTTTTATATAAAACATCCAGGACTGCTAGTTGTATCCCATGAGCCAAACACAATTGGTGGTGGCCCTCAAAATTTCTACCCATTTTGACCATTACATTTGCTCCATCTGTTGTGAAAGCAATTATGTCGTCTTCCAGACTTAAACCGAAGTCACTTAAATGCTCCTGTAATAATTGAGTACTTACTTCAGCTGGCATTGATCCCTGTATTCGTACAAGTCCCAATTTTTTTATTTGGCCACATAAAAGTCTTTATTGTGGATATTTATATTCATATACCTTTTATTACGGGTAGACGTCCACTCATCAAACGTGATTGTAAAGGAGATTGACTACAATCAAAGTCGCTTTATAGTAAAAAAAACGACGACTTCCAAAGAAAACACTAAAAAAGTGGAAAATTACTTTCGAAAGTCGGTGACTATGTTTGTTTCATTGACTTTTTTGCCACCGACTTCCAAAAGTAAAGTTATTTTCCACTTTTTTAGTGTTTTTTTTGGAAGTCGGTTCTTTTTTTGCAAAAATGTTTTTATTTTACCCGTTTTAGTTATCGCATCACACACAAATCCTTGTCAAGTATCAATTTCGCAATTTTTTTTACTTGGATGACATATTTATTCCAGCTATTTTGATTTCAAAACCAAACTGCTGAACCGATTTCGATGAAATTTCTATGGGACCAATCGGGAAGTAGATCCATTCAGATAAAAGAAGAATTTTTCAAATCGGTTCATAAATGACGAAGATAAGAGGTAACAAACTCAAAAAAATAAAAAAATAAATAACACAACCGAATTGAGAACCTCCTCCTTTTTTTGAAGTCGGTTAAAAAGTTTTTTTAACTTTTAGTTCACTCGATCGAAATCGTATGTGGGGTTACTATTTTGTATTTAATTAGTTATTGTATATGTTTTATTGCATACTTTTTAAAATGGCGTATTTCGGTGAAAGCAGTGTTGCCAATTTATAAAACCTCCCCATAATCGGTCAGACTGAGTTTTAAAAATAAATTCAACTATGACTATCGTCGTTATTAATATTTTTAAACTAGCATAATAATTGAAATAATATATTTTCTTAATTCACATCTTTAAAATAATAGTTTTATTATTTCCTTTATTTATTTTTCATTCTTATTTTTTACATTTTTAAATATTCGCATATAAAATAATATTTTTATTATTAAAACATTTAAAAAAATAAAAAAATAGTAGTCCACCGGTATCGGGAACAGGGTCCAACCTACCGGCGGTCAGGGCTCCAGAGAGAGGAATCTCCTAACAATACAAGCCGTGTCTAGGAGTACCGCTTTCAGAATCAAGCCCTTTATCCAGCTGCCTACGAGAGCCTCCTCAGGAATTGTTCGAGGCTCTTGGTAATTAAGCCATTGGCTGAAACAACTGTCGGCACAATGATCGCCGAGTCCACTTCCCACATGTCGACAATCTCGCGAGCCAAGTCAAGATACTTGATTTGCTTATCTTTCTCGGCTTTCACGAGGTTCCCGTCATACGGGACCGTTATGTCAACAATCATTGCGCGCCGTTCTGATCGATCCACCACCAATATATCAGGCTTGTTGGCCACAATAGTCCTGTCAGTGATGATGGCTTCATCCCAGCACAGTGTGATATTGCCATTTTCGAGAACTGGGTCCGGCACATACCTATAGTACGGCACTTCCGATTCCACAAGGATGTATTTTAGAGCAAGTTGCTGATGGATAATTCTGGCTAAAAGGTTGTGTCTATGCAAGTGCTCTCCGTTAGTTAGACGAGAACACCTGGAGATAATGTGACGAATTGATTCGCCCAGACGGTGGCATGCCCGACATATGTCAACCGTGCCGTCCTTCACAATAAATCTCCGGTGGTTATTGGTGATCATAACTTCATTCATAATTGCACAGACAAAACCTTCGGTTTCTCCGAAGAGCTTGCCGGAACGTAGCCAGGCTACGGACGCTGATAGGTCTACATCGGGCCCATGCAGGGCCCGGAAAAAGCGTCCGTGGAGCTCCTTACTCTGTCATACCTCCCTGCGGTCGTTAGTGTCAAGTACTACAGATTTGCGTTAGTTCTCTTTAGCCAAGGAGAGCGAGGTGAGGCCCTTGTCCACCGCGACCACATCCCGATGCATCCCCACGTCGGTTTCTAGGAAAAATTTCCTGAGACTGCATATCTCGCGATTATGGAGAGTCTTAGCGTTTAAAAAGCCTCGACCTCCGCACCTCCGCGGAATAAACAGTCTCATAACCGAAGATCGTGGGTGATGCATTCGATATGCCTTTAATAATGTACGGACCTTCTTATCCAGGGCTTCTAGTTCTGTTTGTGTCCATTTAAGTATGCCGAAAGAGTACATCGAAACCGGCATGACCCAACCGTTGAAGGCACGCACCTTATTTCCGCCTGATAAAAGATACATTAAATACTTTTCTCAGGCGGCCAAAGAAGCGCTCCCTCAACGATTGCTTCATGTCAGCTACATTGATACCCAGCGCTTCCGACATACCCAAATACTTGTAGGTTTCGGTTGCTGAAAGGGATCTAAGATTTATGGAATCCGAGAGTTGGGTTCCCACAGATTCCACAATCTCCCCTCGCTTTACATGCATGACCGCACATTTGTCCACACCGAATTCCATCCTGATGGCGCTACTGAAAGTTTCAGTTACCTTCAGTAGCTCCATCAGTTGCAAATTGTTGGAGGCAAAGAGTTTCAGGTCGTCCATGTAAAGGAGGTGAGATATAACCTGACCACCTCTCCTCAATCGATAGCCTAGACCTGAATCCTCCAGCAGCGTGCTAAGAGATTCAAGGCTAAGCAGAAACATAGTGGATTCAAACTATCGCCCTGAAATATACCTCGCTCTATCCTTATCGGCTCGCTATTCCTCTGGATTTGCCGACATCCTGGATAGCAAAGGACTGTCCTCCATTGCCCCATACACGACATCAGGAAGGTGCGCAGAGTTGCATCAACTTTATACAACTCTAGCACCCTCATGAGCCATGTATGTGGCACCGAATCATAGGCCTTCTTATCGTCTATCCAACATGTCGACAGATCTCTCCGGGAACGGCGAACTTGTTGGCTAATGGCCATATCAATGAGGAGCAGCTCCTTAGTACCGCGGTACCCATTCCTACATCCATTTTGAGAAGCAGACATGACAGAATTGTCGTCAATGTGATTGCTAATGTTAGCTCTCAAAATGGATGTAAGAACTTTATAGACTGTTGGTAGACAGGTAATCGGTCTATAATTTTTGGGCTCCGCAGTACTACCCGATTTATGGAGCAGGTGGGTTATACCTGTTGTCAGAAACTCGGGCAGCGACCCTGACTCTAAGGCTGACTGGAACAGGAAGCCATGCGAGCTTGTGATCTTTGGAACCATTTGATCCAAAAGTTGTGTAGCCCGTCCGGTCCTGGGGATTTCCTGTTTGGTAACGGACGGACTGCACGAGCTACGTCTTGGGGGCTGATAGAGATTGCCCCCATTTCTGGTACTGGATCGCACGCATGCTCGACCTCTCGAGTCCATTCACCCTCGGTATGGCTGACAGGCACCGACCAGATGCTGCGCCAGAACGAAGTCTTGGCGTCATCATCCGCCAGGTGCATGTCAGCCACACCTTGGTCCGGTCGCTACCAAGCCCTATAAACCCACCTTTCATCTCTTTGGAATGTGCGATTCTGAGTGTATCGTTCCACCCGCCGCTTATACCTACGAATACGGTTTGCCCATGCACACACTTTCTGCTTCAGACAGTCAATGCGCTCTGTGACACCGGAGATGTAGTCTCGAGGACTAATATCAGTCCCCGAGAACGCCCGCCTCACAAAGCGCATCACTCTAGGACGCGTATTGTCCTCCCTGAAGCAGATTAGTTTGCCAATGAGTGCTCTGGCCCCACCAATACGTCGCTCAATCCTGTACTGCCATGCTGGTACGGCTGGCTTAGGTCGTGTAGCTCTGCCATCAAAAAATTTGACATGCCGCTACAGCCGCACAATACAGGATTGAGTGAGCATCAGTGAAGTCTTCGCCGTTATCAAAATAGTTTGACAACTGCGAATCCAGAACAGCCACCAGCGCCCTATTTTGGTTATGCATGGGCAAACGCGGTATGCGTGGCCTAATGTCGGGCGACATGAACCGATATTTTCGAATCGCACCCTCCAAAGCACTCCTCATTGCCTCACTGCACTGGGTACTTACATTACTAACCATTTCATTACTCACGTCGTTAGCGCGATTCGGTATTGTGGTAGACTGTAGGGGTACCACAGCCTGCACCGACGGGGTAATGACATGGCTACTCTGCATTTCAGATCGCAGGCGATCAAGTACAGTGTCATCCAACATACGATTACGCTGGATGACTCGCACCTGATCCGACAGTCGTTGCGCCGACACGTTGACAGCTGACTCAAGCACCTGAAACAGAGAGAGCATCCGAACACGGTATGCGGTCAGGTTGTTTCCTCCCTCTGTAGCCCCATAGTATGAGCGCATGACGTTTTCATTGATGGTCTGCGTCCATCGCATGCGCTGCACACTCCCGCCCGGAGCTGGGACCCTATCAGAGGCCTGTGGGCCTCGAGGTCCTAAACCGTCCGGCGGCCGGCGTCCTCCCCGTCGACCAGCAGATGGTGGCGTCATGGGCGGAGAGAAATACTCGTCGCTCGAGCTCGACGCAACTGCCACAGCCGGTGTCACGGCACTCACGGTGAGGCTGGGTTCCGGCGGCGGCGAGGCGGAGCTGAGCGACGGGCGGTAGGCGTGCACGTTGAGTAGCTGATCTCATTATCATTCTTGCTCGTCGTTATTTCAACATCGGTATTATATTATTATCACCTTTTATCAGGAAAATTTGTGAAGCATATGTCATTAGCTTTCAGTGTGTTATAAATCTTCATATTTCTGTTTATGTAATTAATTTGAAGGTTTTATTTTATTTAAAGGTTGTAATTTATCTAAGGTTTCCGAAAAAATATTGTACTCAAAGCTTGATCAAAAAAAAATACTTGCTTTTGATAATGAATTTTTTTTTAAACGACGTACCTTGTCTTTTTTATTATTATTATTATAAGCCTGTGTTGTCCCACTGTAGGGCAAAGGCCTCCCTTCCTTTCTTCCACTTGATTTAGTGCGATTGTAGGCCAATCCTTTGAGAAGGAGTCCAACTCATCCCGCCATCTACTTCTGGGCCTGCCGCGTTGTCGTTTCCTGCTGTTTGGTGTCTATTGAGTGATTATTTTTGCCCATTGCTCCTCCGACATGCGGCAGATTTGACCAGCCCAGTTCCATTTCAACTTAGCAGCTGTAAGGCCAGCATCAGCTATTAGGGTTTTGGAGCGAAGTATGGAGTTTCGAATGTGGTCTGTAGTTTGACACCCAGTATACTTCGCTCCATAGCTTGTTGGCAGACTCCAAGTGCGGACTTTTGACGCTTTGTAAGCGACCATGTTTGCGCTCCATAGGTGAGGGTGGGGAGAATGCACAAATGTCTATAAGCTTTCGTTTAAGTGAAAGAGGCAGAGATCCCTTCATTAAATGTTTCATCGACCAGTAGCTCTTCCAGGCATTCTCGGTGCGTCGAGCAACTTCTTTATCTTGTCTTTCCTGGAAAGAGACTTTAGTTGACAAAATATCAGTCACAGTCAGAGTGATTTAGATTAACTGTTGGTAACACTATCACAACGTGACAGGTAAACTGTCAATTTGTCGAACTAAACAAAGCATCGTGTCGGCATTCGGCAGCGAACTTTTGTTTTTACTTGTGCATCAATAGTTGATCGATAGTTGTTGTGTTGTGCTTATAAACAACTTGTCTTTGCGTTCTGTTCTTGTCCAGTCGAGTCTTCAGATTCCTGCACGATCAAGAACTCTTTTGAAGGCCATTATACTGTGTCTGTGCTAGAACGGTTTTTCTTCCTCCGGTCCGTGTGCAGTAGTACATCACCAACGATTTCGTTAAAAATGCCACGCTGTGTGAACTGTTCCCTTTCTGTGGTTCATCCTCTACCCCGTCGCGTCGTCAAGTCGGGGAGGCAACGGATGTCATGGTCAGAATTTTACGCTCCTGGATTACTCCAGCAACGGTTAGTATCACTTATAGCAGTTATGTTTTAATGTTTTTACCACTTCTCTCAGAACACACACATAGTTGTGTATATTAGATGCATGTGCAAAGGTACGTTGTTTTATAATCCAAAATATTGTATGGTTAATATATAGTCTGTTTTTTAATCTCTGAGACTAAAATGACATTACGTGGGTTGCCAGTTTTTTGCAATTCTTAAATAGTGATGTGCCTCTACCGTAAATTGCCGTTAATAAAATCAAGTAGTATCGTTTTTTATAATAAGTTATCCTGAATAAAAAGTTTAGGTAGTTATTTAAAACGAAATAACAACATACAAAAGTAATAAGGTCTAGATATATTTAATGTGAACCATTTTTAATTAATTAATTACAGGTATTCATTAATCATGCATGCATATCATTTTACTTTAAATCTATGTATATTTTAAACTATTAATGAATGAAATAAAAGGCTATTTTTTATAATTAATCAGATTCCGATAATGACTATTTCTGAATTAAAAAAAAAAACATATTAATTAACAAAACCACAAAACTTAACACACAAAAATAACAAAGTAACAGAAACAAACTCAACGAAAATATAACAAATAACACTAGATATTGTATCGCAATAAACACAACGGACGCATTGACGGTTGCCGTATTCAAAATCACACACTGACTGCCGTATTATCATAATTATGTTTAGAATTGTAATTGTTTGTATTGTGTCAGGTACCAATAATTGCTGTATTTTTAAAAGTTCTCCCGTTTTGTAAGAAAAGGGTTTATGTATCTGTTTTATCGTGTACGAGAACAACACTGATAGTATCTGTCATTTTATTCTAATCGTCTAATAAATATAAAAAGTTACGATTCAACAAACCGGTATCGTAGGTACAACACTACACAAAAGAACTGGCAACATTATTTGTAAGTTTGACATTTGCATGTGTCAATTTAGTCTCAGGGATTAAAAAACAGACTATAGATAATATTAAAACTAAGAAACGGTGGCTCAAGTCTTTCAGGACTATTTGTATTGTTTACAGTTAAGTTTTGCAGATAAAATATACATGTAAATGCATCATGATGAGATGTGAGCCACCAGTACTTATATACTTTTCTTAGTTTGATTTGATTTTGTTTTGCTTTGGCCTGTCTCTGATAATAATGTTTATTTTTTTATTAAACTAATGCTAAGAATAAAATCTTAACAGAATATTTACATGTCTATTATTTAATTTTTAGGTTTCCATTGAGGATGTCCTTTGTCAAGAATGTTATACAATACTGGAAACAGCATCTCTAAACTTGTCAAGTGGATCAAAAGTTGTACGAGCTTATGGACGTCAACAAGTATGCTTTGTCTGTGGTTCTTCCATATTAAGAGCTAAGACACACAGAGTTTCAATTGATAGCCCGGAAGGAAATGTCATCATGTCGTGCATACCTACTCAGCAAGTCTCTATACCTACTTTTATTGTCACTTGCTGCATTAAAAAAAAATAGTTCTCGGATTGTACATACATACATTTAATTATGGAGCATGCCAGTTCCAAGTTGATCATGTGTATGTTTTTTTCTTTTATACCACATACCACAATGGTTTTTGACCTTCCCTAAATAAATGTTAATCTAGAAAACCTTTAGAATGGTTTTAAGCTTTTATTTTATGTACAGAGACTTGAAAGAGTTTGCCTACCTTATTGGACTAATGCCTATAAAAGTGTAAGGAGACAGACTCAGTATGATGAGCATAGGCAAAACCAAATTGTTCACGAAGAAGCTGGTGCACCACAAGAGAATATAGATGTTTTTACATCAAGATATGAGGCGGTCAGTGTATTAGAAACTTCTATGCCTTCAAGGAATGTCTCAGTACCTGCACCACCACCACAACCCATTCAGCAATTGCATCAGGATCAGAATATTGTACACCGCCCTAAAATAATCTCACGCATTTATAAAAGAGCTGCTGCATCATCTCGGCGTTGTATTTTTGGCGAGTTTAGGAATACAGAACGTTTGTTGATACCATCTGTTATAAAGGAGAATGTTACTCTTAGAGCATAAATTGTATTTCCCAGCTAGTGCCCGAATATGCAGTCATAATCTCAATATTGGTTCTTGGGATGAATTACAGTTTAAGAATTAAATTATAATGACTTTACTGGGTACCAAATGGATGTCATGATGTCAATTATGGATAGAGGACCTCGCAGACAGCACAACTTTTCTAATATTAGAGAAATGAATCCACATCTGTCATTATTGGTTAGATATCAATCCTGAACAGTTTTATCAAATGTTAGCACACATACCACAGCTGGCACAGCAAACTACATGTCCAAGTGTGGCTAGTTAAACTTAAAACTGGTGACAGTAATGAGCGATTATCTACATTGTTTCAACTTCCTAGAAGCACTTTAGAACAGTAAATGTCTAAAGCAAGAAATTGTTTGGGTTCTTCATTTGTACCCTTATACTTAGGACTCGGTCACATGACAAAACAAGATGTGGCAGCTAGAAATAAGATAATTCCAGAGGGTTTATTTGGTAATCCAGATATGCCAGTTTCCACCAAGCGAGCAATTGTCATTTATGATGGAACTTATGTCTACGTGTAAAGCAGTAGTAATTACTTGTACCAAAAGAATTTGCAATCACTGGGTCCATTCCCAGCAACCAAAAGCGGCTTGGACATTATGTCCACTGAGTTTCGCAACGAAACAAGTATATTAAGAAATTATCTCAGGCCTGGAGATGTTTTTATTTTAGATAGGGGCTGGCCAATTGCACAGCCATGACTATAAAGTCTATATGCCAGAGTCTCTTTTGGTAGGCGAAAATCAGTTAACCACCGAGCAGGCAAATCGATCAAGATGTGTTTACAATGTGTCGATGGGAGGTTGAAGTTGTAAATGGGAGGATAAAACGCGATTTTAAATTATGTCGCCAAGAATATTTCAACCGTGCATCATCGCACCTGATGTTAGATTTTAATATTGCATGTTCACTTTTAAATAAGTTCCATGCACCAATTGTGGACCGACCTGATGCCCAACAGTTCTTGGAAATAGCAAAGCCAGATTAAATACAAGAAATGATTTGGGGAGTATGTTCAAAACGAAAATATTAATAGAAGGAAAGCTATTTTCTTAACTATAGATGCTGAACATCCACATTTGGACACATTTCCAAGACTGTCATGTCAGACTACATGATCTAATGACAGTAGCTCTGGGTTCCTATCAGATTAAACAGGCGCGGTCGTATTATGGGGAGCATGTCCGTAGAAACGGAAAATATGAAATAGAAGTAGCAAACGATATTGAGGATGACTTGCCATTGGTACTGGGCACGGACAAGTATTTAGTAAGGAAAAGGATTAAGTCACGACATGTTAGCAGTAAGGTGTACTACGCCTACATTTTAGTTAAGAGGGCTACAAGCAACTCAGTAGCTGATATTACTAACTATTATTGTAACTGTTTGGTGGGTAACCGGACAGTGCGATGTTGTGGACACATCATGACCATTTTGTGGTATCTCAGTTGGGCTCGATTTAGGTCTGTTGAGCCGCCGGCCCCGTTTTTAGACGATATATTTTATGAATGTGATGATAATATGGACGATTAAAACTATTTCATACCTATATTCAAGCATTTTTATTTTCTACTTCCGATACCTACCTACAATAGTACAAAACTACATTTAACTTGACTAACCTATGTTATATTATTTATTTGGGAGCATTCATTACTTTGTTGTAATTATTTTTTGTTGTCTTATGTGAATTCAAATCATATTGTTGTAAAGGGCTGCTGTTTTTAGTGGAATGTTCGTTACAAAACTAACCTCGCAACTGAACAGAAAATCAAAGAATAACAAAAACCCCACAAAATAAAATGGATAATTTTTATTTCCTTATAAAGTACGACATCTTCCCTCGTTTATATCCAATTTATGCTATCATACAAAATGTTTTGATACGCAAAGGCAGTCAGTAGAAAAATGGGCAATCTCCTCTTTTATTTTCAGACTTCATATTTTTCAATTTGTTTTTTTGTGTTATCACTCTGTTCTAGAATTATCTGTGTTATAGTCGTAAAAGATTTCGGCACATCGTAGCCAGATTTTTTAAAAAGATATTTCAGATCTTCTGAAGTACAAAATGTGCTCAATGGTATCCCATCCAATGCAGCCATTCTGGCTACTCGAACCTCCATATTTGAAAAATAATCAGTGAGTTTAATTTTCTTTTGTGAAGGTTCACTCGTACGTATTCGTATTTGAATTTGACCACTATTAGACGTTGATGTACTCGGCCTTTGCGACTCCTGCACTTGCGGCATCTCTCCGATAAGCTTGGCGCGCATGTGAGTGTGTAACGCTCCAGTTGCGCCACCAGGAGTTTTAATTTTTTTTTTTTGCAATGCTTACATTCAACACTCTTTCCATTATCAGCTCTCAAGAAATGTTCCCAGATAGAACTTTGTGAGCGTTTGTTTAATAAACTCCTTGTATACAGTCTTATTAAGTTAGGTTAATAATAATGATCTTTCTTTTTTATCGTGTGGTTAGTGCCTAACCTGGTGTCAGAGTTTTTATGCCGCCCATGGGCCTCTGACTTGGCTTTACATACCGTCGAGAAATATCTCTCAGGTATGCTGGTTTCCTCACGATGTTTTCCTTCACCGAAGCAAGTGATACTTATTCAATACGCACATGATTCCGAAAAATCAGAGGTGCGTGTCCTGGGTTCGAAATCGAGACCTATAACTTGGCAGTCCAACGGTCACACCACTAGGCTATCACTGCTTCAATAATAATATCATGGTTAAACATAGTTGCCAACTCATTACAAATGTTTTCTAAACACTCATTTTGAAGCCAAAGGTTTTTTTCTTCTATAATAGGCGACAGAGCATGCTTAGTTCATTCATTCCCGATTTAGAGACGAGCTATGAGGAATTTAAAATTTTTGATAGATAACTTGTTTTTCTTATAGGTAGGTACCTATTTTTTTTTAAATCAGTGTTCTTAATTAATATATATTTGGAAACCTAGATATTCTGTAATCTAATCGGAATAAATACACCTTAAGAAAATGTTTGATGATTTACAAATTATTTTGTATGAACTATGCATGCTCCACGGGGTTTTTAATGCCCTTTTAATACTAAATAAATAAAAATAAATAAATAAATCATTTATTTCAGATTTTTTTTTTTTTTTTTTGATACTAAACAGACTTACTTCTTTCAAGAGATAATCCACACATTCAAAGTCACCCACGATAAAGATACAACTGCTACAAATTGTTAGTATTTGCGCGCATTTACCACCAACTTTTAATCAGATCAAGTGTCAATTGTGTCGAGAGTCGAGCGAGGTGAACTTTACAACCGACAATTGAGCAATGAAACTACACTTTCTTTTTAATAATAATAATAATAAAGCGAACACGTTAATGAAAATTCTATCATGTCCGCTTCTCAAAATGGATGTAGGAACGGGTCCCGTGGTACTAAGGAGCTACTCCTCATTGATATGGCCATTAGCCAACAGGTTCGCCGTTCCCGAAAGGATCTGTCAACATGTTGGATAGACTATAAGAAGGCCTATGACTCGGTGCCACATACATGGCTCATGAGGGTGCTAGAGTTGTATAAAGTTGATGCAACTCTGCGCACCTTCCTGATGTCGTGTATGGGGCAATGGAGGACAGTCCTTCGCTATCCAGGATGTCGGCAAATCCAGAGGAATAGCGAGCCGATAAGGATTGAGCGAGGTATATTTCAGGGCGATAGTTTGAGTCCACTTTGGTTCTGCTTAGCCTTGAATCCTCTTAGCACGCTGCTGGAGGATTCAGATCTAGGTTATCGGTTGAGGAGAGGTGGTCAGGTTATATCTCACCTCCTTTACATGGACGACCTGAAACTCTTTGCCCCCAACGATTTGCAACTGATGGAACTACTGAAGGTAACTGAAACTTTCAGTAGTGCCTTCAGGATGGAATTTGGTGTGGACAAATGTGCGGTCATGCATGTAAAGCGAGGGGAGATTGTGGAATCTGTGGGAACCCAACTCTCGGATTCCATAAATCTTAGATCCCTTTCAGCAACCGAAACCTACAAGTATTTGGGTATGTCGGAAGCGCTGGGCATCAATGTAGCTGACATGAAGCAATCGTTGAGGGAGCGCTTCTTTGGCCGCCTGAGGAAAGTATTTAATAGTCTTTTATCAGGCGGGAACAAGGTGCGTGCCTTCAACGGTTGGGTCATGCCGGTTTTGATGTACTCTTTTGGCATACTCAAATGGACACAAACAGAACTAGACGCCCTGGATAGAAAGGTCCGTACATTGTTGACGGCATATCGAATGCATCACCCACGATCTTCGGTTATGAGACTGTATATCCCGCGGAGGTGCGGAGGTCGAGGCTTTTTAAACGCTAAGACTCTCCACAATCGCGAGATATGCAGTCTCAGGGAATTTTTCCTAGAAACCGACGTGGGGATGCATCGGGATGTGGTCGCGGTGGACAAGGGCGCAAACCTGTAGTACTTGACACTAACGACCGCAGGGAGGTATGGCAGAGTAAGGAGCTCCACGGACGCTTTTTCCGGGCCCTTCATGGGCCCGATGTAGACCTATCAGCGTCCGTAGCCTGGCTACGTTCCGGCGACCTCTTCGGAGAAACCGAAGGTTTTGTCTGTGCAATTATGGATGAAGTTATGATGACGAATAACTACCGCAGATTTATTGTGAAGGACGGCACGGTTGACATATGTCGGGCATGCCACCGTCCGGGCGAATCAATTCGTCACATTATCTCCGGGTGTTCTCGTCTAGCTAACGGTGAGTACTTGCATAGACACCACCTTGTAGCCAGGATTATCCATCAGCAACTTGCTCTAAAATACAACCTTGTGGAATCGGAAGTGCCGTACTATAGGTATGTGCCCGACCCAGTTCTCGAAAATGGCAATATCACACTGTACTGGGATCAATCCATCATCACTGACAGGACTATTGTGGCCAACAAGCCTGACATAGTGGTGGTGGATCGATCAGAGCGGCGCGCAATGATTGTTGACATAACGGTCCCGCATGACGGGAACCTCGTGAAAGCCGAGAAAGATAAACAAATCAAGTATCTTGACTTGGCTCGCGAGGTTGTCGACATGTGGGAAGTGGACACGGCGATCATTGTGCCGATAGTCGTTTCAGCGCATGGCTTAATTGCCAAGAGCCTCGACCAATACCTGAGGAGGCTCTCGTTAGGCGGCTGGATCAAGGGCTTGATTCAGAAAGCGGTACTCCTGGACACGGCTCGTATTGTTAGGAGGTTCCTCTCTCTGGAGCCCTGACCGCCGGTAGCTTGGACCCTGTTCCCGATACCGGTGGGCTACTATTTTTTTTTATAGGAATATTTAAAAATGTAAATAAGTAAGAAAAATAAATAAAGGAAATAATAATAATATATTTATTTGCGTAAAACATGGTATAAAAAGGTCTTACAGTACAAAAATAGAACAGACATGTTTTGCCAAGATTAAACATAGCATGCAAATATTTGTAATAACAATTTTCTTAACAAAATTATTATTGTATTACACCAACACTATTTTCGTTCTAAGAATTGTTTTATACTATAGAAGTTGTTATCAATTCACCATTCATACAGTTTATTCTTAAAAGCATATCTCGAGTTTAACATTTTCAGGTTACTAGGTAATTTGTTATAAATTCGTACACACATAGTTATGCAGCTTTTATTGTACTTTGCAAGCCTGGGAGCATTGCTAAGTACGAGTCTGTAAGGATCTCGTCGGCTTCGAGGATTTACATCGTTTGCCATTTTAAATAAATTCTTATGTTTCCATACAAACATGCATATGTCGGAGAAAGCGATAACTTTTAAACATCAAGTTGCTGATTTGACCATTGTAGTAGGGGTAAACGCCGTGACGTCAGATGTTGTTTTAATGGCGGCACGTGGACAGAGTCGTTTTGTAGAGTGGGGATTGTGCCGAGATCACTTTTGCTCGGAACTCCAACCAAGTCACTCCTGCAGAACGAAACTGTCGGTTTGCCCATTTTGTGGAGATTATTTGTTAGTGTTATTTAATGTAAATTTGTGTTAAATAATAAACTGTGATTTTTGTGTACCGAAACCGAAACTATTATTTTAACATTTCATCATGAACCCGGTACCACCGAACCCTAATGACAACGGCGCTATCGCTCAGCCATCGCTTACGCCGTCACATATTTCATTAATATAAAGACAAGGTAGCGGTAACAAGCCAAGTTTCTTAAATACTGGCTGACATGATTCCTCAGGATGAAGTCCGTATATAGCCCTAATGCATTTTTTTTGAGCAACAAATGTTCTATTCTGGTCGGTACTGTTGCCCCATATTATAAGCCCATAGCGTAATATGGATTCCACATACGCATGGTAAGCTAATATAGCTGTTTTTAGATTAGTACTTTTTTTTAGTTGCCTAAGAGCATACACAAATTTATTTATCTTGCTTGAAACATTGTCTACATGCACTTTCCAATGTAGATCTTCATCAATAGTAACTCCTAGGAACTTAGTCTGCGTTACTGATTTTATTTTGGGTATATTTAATTTGAAGTTAAATTTATGATTATTTGATTTATTAAATTGTATGTAAATGGATTTGTCAAGGTTTATTTTCAAATTATGTTCAGAAAGCCAGTTAATTAAAATGTCAATTGTATTGTTAATGTCAGTTTCGTGGTCGTGAATTGTATTATTTTTTTTATTGGATGTCACAATAATAGAGATGTCATCAGCGAACAATATGCACTTATGTTTCGTTATTGTAATGATGTCATTTATATATATCAAGAATAAGATCGGCCCTAGTATGCTTCCCTGTGGGACGCCAAACTTATTACATCTATACATCGATGAGTGTAGCGTTACTTCTTTGTCTTCGTTAATGTTTGTTATGGTAACGCATTGTTTCCTGTTATCAAGGTATGATTTTATCCATTGTAAGGTCGGCCCTCTAATCCCGATTGCTTCTAACTTTTGCAGTAGTAGGTCGTGTGAAACTAGGTCGAAGGCTTTCGACAAATCAAAGAATAATCCTGTGGTTAGATTGTTGTCGTTGATGTTAGTTAAAATAACATTTAGTTAAGAAAGTGAAGAGTATAGTAGTTCCCCGTGGTCGTAGCGACTTTTCGTCAGGGACTCCCCGGCCCTGCCGACTCGCCCAGTTGATATATTTGAACTCTATTCTGTACATCTTAGAACTATTTTTTTTGCAAGATTTAACGAAGGATAAAATGATGTACTTTATGCCGTATAGTGTTGCCACATTATAAATGTGTACGTATAATGCTTTTTTATTGGTTGAGTATTTTGATTGATTGATGATACCAATAGTTACGTAAATACGGAATTGACATCTTAAGCAACGGAATTGAAAATACTTTAAAATTTGTTCGTAATTACGTAATGGAAGCCCATTAGCTCATAAACAGCACAATTATGTGGATGTCTCTAACGAAACAAAAAAACTTTCAACGAAAATTGGTTTGAACAAGATTTAGTTTTTGAGATATGGGAGTTTTTCACCAAACTGCGGCAGTAACTTTGTTTTTCATTAACATACCATGAAAAACAAATTTAGTTTTGCTGTTGAGTGTAAATTTACATGTGAATGAGCGCTAAACATATTGTTATCATATTTTTTGGTGCTACGAACCCTGTCTGTGCGAGTCCGACTCGCACTTGGCCGGTTTTTATGGACAACTCGCACTTAGCCAAAAATGTCCAAAATTTTAGTTTTAAATTCATGACTGTAGTGACTTAAAAAAATTATTCGCAAATATCAGAAAATGTTAAGGTATTTATTTTTTTCAAAATGTGAATATGAAACACAATGTACATATTGATGATCAAATACTCATTTAGGTAGCTGTCTGTCTGTCTCTGTATCGTAATGGGGCATAATAACTAGATCCTAATCCTGAGTGTACTAAATTACTTGAACAATACCAACATCTATACTCAAATGACCCTTTTTCAGAAGAAACCATCGCTGCGGGGGAGGAACTTTTAGACAAAGTTAGTGAAAGCCGCAAGGAAACGTGGATTAATACTCTAGATAACGTAGACATGACCAGAAATAGTAAAAAAGCATGGTCTACCCTCCGTAAGCTCACCGGTGACCCCCTTGAACCCAAATCACCGAATAAAGTTACAGCAAATCAGATAGCTCATCAACTTCTTTTAAATGGCAAACCCCCGAACAAACTACCTAACGTCCCCAAGAATGAAACAGCCAACCTGCAGCAATAGTATTAGCAAATCTTTTACGCTATCTTATATTATTCCAGCAATAAAAGCTCTTAAAAACGGAAAAGCTGCAGGTGTGGACGACCAGTGGAACAACTAAAAAACTTGGGCCCAGTAGTGGTATCGTGGTTGCTTGCCCTTTTTAACTCATGCCTCAGAGACATAAAACTCCCCAGGCAATGGAGGACAGCTAAGGTGATAGCGCTCCCCAAACCAGGAAAGTCTCCAACAGAACCAAAAAACTATCGCCCAATTTCACTTCTGTCACGCATTCAAACTGTTTGAACGGCTAATCCTCAACCGTCTTCAGCCTTTGATCGACCCTGAGCTGATCGCAGAACAATCTGGCTTTCGCCCTGGAAAATCATGCACCGGGCAAATCCTCCGCCTCACACAATATTTCGAGGATGGCTATGAAGCTAACCAAATAACTGGCGTCGTCCTAGTCGACTTATCAGCAGCTTACGACACGGTCAACGTTAAACGATTGCTAGCCAAACTTACAGCCGTAACAGACGATCAAAAGTTCATACAGATCCTGGGTGAAAAATTACGCAACCGTTTCATAGTTCACTTAAACTCAGAGAAAAGTAGATGGCGCATGCTTAAGAATGGTTTACCTCAAAGCAATGTTCTAGCTCCCATTTTATTTAATACACTCTTTTGCAAAAAAAAAACGGGCACCTAAGGAAATTTACGTTCTAAGGTCGATTTGAGTTAATTAAATTAAATTTATTTCTTTGACGTAGTCTGTATTCTTATAATCGTGTAAATTAATGCGCGTGAAGTGAATTCGGACAATTAAAAGAAAAAAAACGATGGATTCTTTAAAACCGATGTACACGCCCAAACAATAAGAAGTGGTCGGCAATAAAGACAATTTTTTTTTACTTTTTTTAATTAAATAAAGTTACAAATGTAAAAACCTAATAACGAGTGTGACCTCTCTTGCCAAAATCACAGCTTGAATCCTTCTGGGCATGCTTTCCACGATGTTTTTAATAACGTTTTGAGGAATACGTTCCCACTCTTCTGCAATGACTCTTTTTAGCTCCCTGATGTTTTGTGCTGCAGGTTGTACTGATCCTACCCGTCTCTTTAGAACATCCCAGACATGCTCAATTGGATTGAGGTCAGGACTTCGAGCTGGCCAATCTAAATGACGGATCCCAACTTCTTGCATGTACGCTTCCACGTCGCCAGAACGGTGCGGGCGAGCATTGTCGTCCATAAAAATGGAATCTTCCCCAAGTGCAGTCAATGTGGGTTGTGCATATGGAATTAGGACTTCCATTATGTACCGGTGTGCATTTAATGTTCCATTTTATATGAAAACTAACTCCGTACGCTCCGTCGAATTAATTGCTGCCCAAAACATAACGGAGCCTCCGCCATAAGGAGTGATTTCTTCGAAACACACTTCCGCATAGCGTTCCCGTGGTCTTCGCAGCACTCGCCGGCGTCGGTCCTTTCCACACAAAGAGATTCTAGCTTCATCAGAAAACAATACTTTATTCCAGTCCTCCAGAGTCCATGAAGCACAGTTCCGAGCAAACTGAAGTCGAGCAACACGGTGCTCACGGAGTAATTTAGGGCCCCGAGCTGGGCGGTAACTCCTGATATTGGCAGCCAAAAGCCTCCTCCTGACCGTCCACAAGCTAACTTCTACTCCTCTTACTTCTTCACAAGGCTCTGCTTCAGGTCCACACTTGACGCCTTACGATTCCGCAACGCCTGACTCACCAAAAAGCGGTCATCTCTTGGTTCTGTGCATCGTTTTCTTCCCGAACCGGGTCTTCTTTTGACCGAATCGGTCTCTTGATACCGTTGCCAAGTCCTCTGGACAGTTGAACGACTCACATTTAGCCGCTGAGACACGTAAGTTTGCGAACAACCTTTTTTAAGTAGGGCTATAATTTTGCCTGCCCTTATCGCTTTATCACTCATATCAAAAAGTGGTATTTAATGTAAAAAGAAAGATTAAATTGTTTAATTTGCAGAAAATATCCAAAAAGTTTTAAAATATCGTAATCAGTTAAAAATCGTTTCAGCAATTCGCGCCATTAGTAAAGCAATTTTAGAATAATCCACAATAATCATTATTTTTCTTTTATTAATTTCAAATTTTAAATTTGGAACGTAAAGAATCATGCCAGGATGCTTCAAATAACATGCCAATACATCGTCAAATTAATAAAACCTATTTCTTGTTGTTCTTCATTGAAGTAGAGAAAAAAATCTAAAGTGCCCGTTTTTTTTTTGCAAAAGAGTTTATACATATACACTAACGATCAGCCCAAAACAACCAACACCGAAAGATTTCTATACGCAGATGACCTGCCCCTAGCTACAAACTTCGAGGATGCCGAAACCAACCTTGAAATGGCTCTGAATACTCTAAGTAGTTACTATGAGAACAACGCTTTGAGGTCCAATCCATCTAAAACACAATCTTGCGCATTCCATCTCAGAAATCGTCAGGCTAACAGAACACTTAAAATAAAATGGCGCGGCGCAGATTGAGCACAACAGCAACCCCGTCTATTTGAGAGCCACACTAGATCGCTCACTCACTTACAAACACCACTGCATTAAGACCAAGGTAAAGGTCGGCGCTCGCAATAACTTATTACGTCGGCTAACATCAACCGCCTGGGGCGCCTCCGCACAAGTTCTCCGAACTTCTGGCTTGGCTCTCTGCTTCTCGGGTGGCGAATTTTCATACCCAGTGTGGCATCGATCCGCTGATGCCCGAGAAGTAGATGTAGCCCTTAATGAAACATGCCGAATAATCACTGGCTGCCTCAAACCAACACCATTAGCTGCAGTATATCCGCTCGCAGGAGTGGCTCCTCCAGAGGTACGAAGAGAGGATGCCTGCTGTTCTGAAAAGTATAAACAGCAGACTGACAAACGTCACCCTATGTATAATATGGAGACTCCAAAAGGCAGGCTAAAGAGCCGACAACTACAGGGTTAATGAAGCAAAAAAAAGTTGTGGCTTGACAGACATCCCCCACCGACACATTATGCCGAAGTGGCCGAAGAGCTCCCAGCGGGACACCT
>OZ059800.1:0-57145 GCA_964057025.1 Standfussiana lucernea
ATTTCACTAGCTGACCCGCGCAACTTCATCTGCGTAACATTTTTGATTGATGCTCCGCTCCTATTGGTCGCATCGTGATGTGTAGCCTAAAGACTTCCTCGATAAATGGGCTAATATTTAACAAGTATCCTTAAGTATTTCTCTAGTTGTTATGCCTCATTAGATAACTACTTAAACGAGTATTTGATCAATAATTTGTACATTGAGTTTCATACAAACATTTTGAAAATATATGCCTTTATAAACATAGATGATTTTCTGATATTTGCGAATGAATTTTTAGTCACTACAATCATGAATGTGGTTTTCTTGAAAATTTAAATTTTAGTTATCCGTGAAAAAGTAGTAGTTACAATAGAAGTCTTAGTCTTAAAATCCGGTATTTTAAAAATAATTAAAGAAAATTGGAAATTTTCAAGAAAACCTTGAAAAAGGGATTTCATCGATAACAATGAACAAATAAACAGACTGTAGGGGATCCCTTCACTTATGATGATGACGAAGGGTCGATTCGTAGGGGACGATGATGAAATAAAACCGACCACCGCGAATGTCCGTTGAACACTGATTTATTGAATTAATTTACTTATACTAATTATATAGATAGCTAATGATACAGATGCGATAAAATTAACTATAACGACGATTAACTATTCTAAAATACACAAATGTCCTTAATCATCGCGGTCTTGTAAGTGCACTGAACGTAGAAACGTGAGCGACGTAGCCCTGTCTATACCACTGATTGTAAACACTTCACTACACCTTTGCACTGATTTCGCTAATCGCGATGCCACCGGCGCTGTGTCTGCCGGCGCGACGTCGCAGCCCCGCCCGAGAGCCCGGCGACGCTGTCTCCTGATGAGGTACACGACGACGCGCGACGCCACCCAAGATGATGACCGACGCTATGTGGTGTGAAGTCACGTTTATCAGCACATCACGTACAGTACATAGTTTAAGTTAGTATTAACCTTAGTATTATCTATGTATATATATGCCACCAATTAAAGGAGAAGGAGAGTTGACTCTCGGAGTAGTACACATCACTTTGTTTACTTAACCCCTCCTCTCCCCCCTCATAGCATGGCGACCCTGCCAGTCGGCTGGACGGCGTTAAAGTTGCCCGATCGGGGGCTAGTCAGTCGCAGTTTAGTCGACTTCGGTCAGCTTCGCGTCACATCGGGTCACGGGCCATGGGGAGCACGACATCTAAGGAAGAGGTGATTATCGCTCAGACGGCAGCGGGTAGTTCGAATGCCGCAGCGGTTACGCAGGAGCAGCTGACAGCTATCAACACGGTGCTGTTGTTTATTGCTGTGTGTTTGGCGGTTGTCATCATTGTTGTGGCAGTCCGGCTGTATAGAAGATGTCACCAGAATTGGATCGAAGAGAAGATCAATCAGCGGGAGGTTCGTAAAGCTGTGCAGATGGCCTGACCAGGAGCAAACGGAGTGACGAGGGAAGAAAGTGATTCCAATGTGAGCTCAGGTGTTGTGGTGAGTGTTTGCGGTCATCGGTAAATTTAGAGACAATAGTTTTAAATGGAAGTGGAGTTAACGTCACTGTTTATACAACTTAAATTGTTAAGGGAATCTATTGTTAAGTTAGGTCCTAGTAGGCGGAAAGGCAAAAATTTTGATGGAAAAAATAGTGACCTAAAAGCCTTATACGGTAAATTTAAGAATATAGTTTCAAGGTCGAGCAAATTTTCGGAAGAGTTAACGCAGTTGATAGGTAAAATAGAAAATTTGTACGTAGAGACTATAAAGTTTGAAGACAGGGGCAGAATCGAACAAGAGATGGCAGCGGAAAGGTTTTCTTTGAGGACGGCGGTTAGCTTGCTCCCGAAAATGAGGGGGTGAGCAGGTGACCCAAGATTTAATTGATGCCATAGGTTTATATAGTTCAATGTTAGAGGACGCTGATAGTGCTCTTTTAATTAAATTCGTGCTAACCACGCGGCTTACCCAGGGGGCTAGGATTCGGTTGTCCTCCAATTACGCAACGGTAGACAGTCTGTTGGCTGACATGAGGAAGCATTTATTAACGGTGGAGTCAGACGTGGCTGTGCAAGCTAAACTTGCTCGCGCTAGGCAGAATAATAAATCGGTCGCGGATTTTGGGGCCGAGATAGAGAAGTTGATGGTCAATTTGACTATTTCTCAAGCCGGGGAAAGTTCGGAAGCCGACACTTACTTACTTACTTTTTTACTGATGTACAACACAGTATAGTGATGAATGTCGTGAATGCTCAGATCTGTAGACGACTGTTCCTTAACCTCGTCAATCTGAGACCTTAATTGATTCCAAATGAGATGATGATCTTCTGCCTCACTGAAGTTCTCTGGTGCAGACGTTTTCATGATTTTGTTTAGTACGGACATCTCTGGAACTTCGACGATATTTACTTGATTTAAGAAATTGTTATGAGAGTAAATACTGAAAGTCTCTCCTTTCAATGTGCAGCCTTGACCTAAGGTAATAATCCCGTTGCCGACAAGGTTTACCATTGTGATTCCGTTAGGGCCAATAATGCGAGTTTGGCATTCCGAGCAACATGTGTATAGCCAGCTGTTCGGCCTGTGCAATTTGATCCATTGCTCGTCACATGACGATTTTACGGAGTGGCATAGTTGTTTTTTATTGAATAATTTGATTTCACAGATAAACTGCTTCGAATTTAGATTGTAGATGGGCATGTTTAATGAACATAACAAGATATCGTTGGGAACATGAGTAGTAGTAGTTTTATTTGCAGTAAATACTTATTTTCGTTTAAATACAACAATAAAATAAAAAATTCAATAAATTACATTAAAAGACATAATCATCTTTTTGCAAAATTTCTTTAGTTAGTACGAAATTCCGAACGTCAAAATCGGAACTTCGAAAGGGCTGGTCTTTGTCTCTCTCTCTCTCTTTCTAATGGCGGGAAAGAGATAGAGTGTGAATGTTACGAATTGTATGATTAAGGGCCCATATTACCTCAGATGGCTTAGCATGATCCTCCATTATGCCGAAAATACTGCAGCATTAATTTTGAAATAAATATACGGTAAAGTTGAGCATTAATGCTAGGTCCTATGTTTAACGAAAATACGATTCCATAAAATTTTCTCGATAGAAAAAAAATCCAAAGTTACCTCCAAACCGAACGATAAACCGCTGGTATTCAAAAAATACTTAAAATTAGATCATGAAACTTGGCATACTAACTGAACTACCTATAAAGCAGGTCTTATGTTTTTTATTTTTTTTAAATTCCTATTCTTTTCACCGTAAAAAGAAAATACCTAAACTATCGGCGTCTTGAAGTTGGTTCTCTGCCGCCCGCCACCCGCGCTCAGTCTCGCTTCGGCTTTCGAACGGGAGAGCTGTGTCGCTTGCGCTCAGAACACACATTCAAACTCAAACTCAACTCAAACTCAAAGCATTTATTTCAATAAGACCATTACAGGCACTTTTGAATGTCAAAACACAAAAAAATAAACTAAGCTACAGTCCCAGTCACAGGGCATAATAACTTGTGAAAGTACTGTAGTTGCCCATTCGAAAGCGTAGATCTCTATGGAGAAGAATGGGCAAGAAACTCCATGGAGACTCTTTTAAATCATTGTTGTTACAAAGTCTCGGTTACATCATTCATGTCGAGATTAAACATACATATGAGAACGATGTAGAAAGACGTGCGAGTAAGAGCGTCCAGAATAAAAAAGATAAAATTAACAATTCAAAAATACAATAATCCATGGCAGCTGGCATGGGAACTAAACGACCCGACACACGCGCCACCATCAGCGAGACATTTGAGTGAGCATGACATTTCTCAACCGCCAGGGCAAATTCGAGTCAGTAAAAGATGTAAATGGTAGCTTTATCGTACATAGAACTCACACATGTGCTATGCAATTATATATTACTAAGAGACTGAATCTATACAATGCAAAGATATGTTTACAATCTTCTGCAGCTTCCACAATAACTTCACAAAGTAATTAATTAGTTTGCCCCTATGGTTGTGGAGCAGGACCAGCATTGAGCCAAGCATTTTTATCATCAATGTAATCTCCCAACTTATAGTATGCTTGCCTACATAGTGTGCGCTTTATACAAGATTTAAATTTCGTCTCATTCGGTTGTAGAATGCCGGGAGGAATTTTATTGTAACATTTTAAACAGTACCCCATGAAAGATGAGTCTACTTTAGCTAGCCTGAAACCTGGCTGAACTAGATGGTCCCTGGTTCTAGTATTATAGTGGTGTCTGTCGCCTCTTTTACTAAATAAATGCAGATTTTTCCTAACGTATATGATGTTTTCATAGATGTATTGGCAAGGTACTGTCATGATGTTAATTTCCTTAAACATTTCTCTTAGAGAATCGCGCTTACATAGATTATATATGGCTCTGATGGCTGTTTTCTGCAGAATAAATATAGACTCGATGTCTGCAGCCCGTCCCCATAGTAAAATACCGTAAGACATAATACTATGAAAATAACTAAAATAGGCTAGCCTCGCGGTATCTACATCAGTAAATTGACGGATTTTCCTAACAGCATATGCTGCTGAACTCAGCCGTCCTGCAAGAGATGTTAAATGAGGACCCCATTGTAGCCTTGAGTCGAGCGTGATCCCTAAGAAAACAGTTTCATCGACGAATTCTAGTTTCTCTTGATTCAATACTATGTCACAATCACTAGTTTTGACATTTGGTAGGGCAAATCTTATGCACTTAGTTTTTTTCCCATTTAATACTAAATTATTCGCGGTAAACCAATTATGGACTTGCAGTAGGGCGCTATTTACGTCGTCAAGAATTGTGGCACGTCTGTTTATCTTAAATATCAAAGAAGTATCGTCGGCAAACAACACCATTTGTGGTTGGTTTTTAAATAAATGGGGTAGATCATTAATATAGACTAGAAAGAGGAAAGGACCCAATATAGAGCCTTGTGGTACACCCATCCTTACCTTTAAACCCATTGAATTGACACCATTTATTTGTACTTGCTGATGTCTATCGTTTAAATACGATTTCACTAAACTGAGTGCAAGTTTCCCCAAACCGTAATGCTCAAGTTTAAAGAGTAGGGTTTCGTGGCTAACGCAATCGAATGCTTTCGAGAGGTCACAGAAGATTCCTATGGCATCTTGTGCCTCTTCCCACGCAGTGAATATGTGTTTTAATAATGTGACACCGGCGTCAGTCGTACAACGTCCTTTGGTGAAACCATACTGTTTCTCATGTAAGATCTTATTGGTATTAAAGTGGTTAAGCATCTGATTAAGCATTACCTTTTCAAACACCTTGCTGAAAACCGGCAATACGGATACGGGTCTATAATTATTCGTATCTTTACTGTCCCCGGATTTGAAAAGTGGTATTACCTTGCTGTATTTCATAAGGTCCGGGAAGACTCCTTGGTCTACACACAAATTAAATATTAAGGCTAAGTACGGTGCTATAGTCTCAATAACAGCTTGACAAACTTTAATAGACATTCCCCATAGATCTTCCGTTAATTTGATTTTGATTTCCTTAAAGGCTTTAATGACTGCTATGGGGTTTATATGCTTAAATTGAAACTCAACCGGACAGGCTGAAACGTTCGCTCTTAATAAATCAATAGAAAGCGAGGGTGAGGAATTTAAGGTTTCGGTAGTTTTAAGTGGGATACCGGTAAAGAAATTACAAATTCTTGAGCAACTTCGTTTTTAGAGCTTAGAAGACCACGTGAGGTCTCTAGTGTGATATCATTATTATATTTTTTATTTCTATTAGTTTCACTATTGATAATTTATCAAACCGTCTTTATTATCGGCGGATTTAATCTTGTTGCTAATGAATAAGGCTTTAGCTACCTTGCAAGTGTTTTTAAAAATTTTTGAGTATGTCGCTACATATTTATTAAAAGTTTCTGAGTTGATGTAAGGCTTAAGGCCGTACAGCTCAAACAATCGCTCCCTACTTTTCCTAATACCCTTAGTTGCCCAGTCACTGAACAAAAACTTTGGGCAAATAGATTTAGTTTTAATTTTTATTGTATTATTAAACTCTGTGTATACTACCGAAAAGAATTCCTCATAAAATTTATTTACATTTTCAAAAATATATCCCGGAATGCCTAAATTACTAATTAAGTTATTATTAAAATTATTCAAATTGCTGGGTGTTATTTGTCTAGATTTTATCTGGATTTTTTGTAATGGTGTGTATGACTCGAAAACAACGGTTTGACCGCTGTGATCAGAAGGAAGGTAATTTACAATGGATTTATCTAAGTAGTCGCAACAAGAAAAAACATTATCAATACATGTAGCAGTATTTTTAGTAATTCGGGTTGGTTCCGAAAACACGTTTAACAAATTAAATGATTTTTGAAGATGTAATAATCTACTGCTATTTGAATTTTTCTCTAAAATATTAATATTAAAGTCACCACAGATAACTAGTGATTTATTACTAGTTGCAAGTTTTGCTAAAGCATCCTCCATTACTGACTCAAATAAAGAGTAGTTCTGATAATTTGGGGGTCTGTAAACGCACACTATTACATGCTTATCTAGCTCAACACAAGACAGTTCAATATTATGCTCAACCGATAGATCAACAATATCATTACGAGACTTAAATTTAATACAATTTTTAACTAAGATTAATGAACCCCCACGCATCTTAGATTTCCGGTTAAAGCAACTGCCCACATTGTAATTTGCGTAATTAATTAGCATTTCAGTCTTTTAACCAATGTTCAGTGAAACAAACAATTTCAAACTTAGTTTTTTCTAGAAACAATTCAATTTCTAATTGCTTTGAAGAGAAGCCTTGAATATTTTGGTGAAATAATTGCATAGAATTCTGCTTAGCCCCTTTTTTACATTTAGCTATTTGAGAGCAAGAAGGTACCTGTGTGTTGTCAGTTAGCGTAACATTTATGTTACTGGTATCTTCTGTTGTCTTACTAACTAGTTTAAATGAGCATCCGGAGTGAGCCCCAAGACTCCTATGCCCTCACAAGACAATGAGACCCTACTACTAGTGGACCCTACTGGAGAATCTTGTACACATGGATCCTCCTTTGTAAAAATATTGTAAAAATGAATATTAGTATTATTATTATAGTCGCAGTGTTAATAATGGAACTAAACATAGACATACTACTTATGTCTGAGTGAATATTATATGCTAATAGCCGAGCTATTTTGTGTCTACAACTAATAGGTAGATACACATTACCCCGTGTCGACCTAAGTTTATCAACAAAACTGTTGACATCAAGATACACAAGTTTGTCACTATAGTGACCTACTAAGAAATCTACATGCTTATTCAGCATGTGAATATAATTGTTTTTCATCCCACCATCTCGGAAAGAGTATTTTTAATCTTCAATATCTGAGTGGAAAAGCCGTTTTTATTCTCTAGAGGATAAAGTAAATTGAATTTAGAACATCGTGTGCACTAAGTTTGTGAATTAAAAAAAACATTAAACCTATTTACTGCTACCTCTATGGTGCCGAATATATCATACAACTTTTTTTTAATTTGTTAAAAACTCAGACTCGGAACCTTCTTGGTGTTCTTTTTTCAATTTGCTTTGTACGCGGTTCTTTACGCGGCATTTTTTCACGTCATTGTTAAACCTTATATTAAAAACAAGAAACTTGAAAACAAATGAAAAAACTAAAATGAGTGATTCTAGCGACGAGTTAGTTTGCTTGACGCCAACAGAATTGACTGAAACTGTTAATAATGCGCAAATGAGCTTTCTCCCTCAACAATCACGCGAGAAGTATTTAAAACAGTACGATATGTTCAACACGTGGCGACTAGCAAAAGGAGCCAAAACTTTCTCAGAAAACGTTTTGCTGGCATATTTTATAGAATTATCCGAGAACAAGAAAGCAAGCACTCTATGGAGTACGTATTCGATGCTAAAAGCAACAATAAAGATGAAAAAAGACAAACATATCGATACCTATCCTAAATTAGTGGCATTTTTAAAAAGAGCCTCATCTGGTCATCAACCAAAAAAATCGAAGGTTTTCACAGTATCTGATATTGAAAAGTTTCTTAACGAAGCACCCGATTCCGTATATTTGGCGGCAAAAGTAAGTCAGTTGCACATTCAGTATCTACTTAAGTATATTAATCTCAATTAAATAGTATACTTAGTAGATGTTGATAGGCATAATTATGCGTTCATATCAATTTTATTCATTTATCTACTACAATACTCTTTACGTTACAGGTTGTTCTTATTATTGGAATAAACGGAGCATGTCGAACTAATGAACTAACACAACTTAATGTCAAAAACATTGAGAAACATTCAGATGACTTACTATTAATTAATTTACCTAATACAAAGACAAAAAGAGACCGCAACTTCGTCATTCGCAAGGAATACGTAACGATTGTTGAGAAATATCAAGCCTTACGCCCGCCTAACACTCCAATCAATCGATTTTTTCTACAGTATCGCAATGGAAAGTGTGTTAGACAGCCTATGGGTACTAATAAAATTGGCAGTATCCCACGAGAAATAGCAACATTTCTTGAACTTCCAGAACCCCTGTTGTACACGGGTCATTGTTTCCGACGAACTTCAGCCACACTTTTGGCTGATTCCGGAGCTGATCTCCTGTCCCTTAAGCGCCACGGAGGCTGGAAGTCCAATGCAGTTGTAGAGGGATACATAGAGGATTCCATCCAAAATAAGTCTAAAATATGTGAAGGCATCGTAGGAGCCATTACACTGAAAGAGCCTCAATCGGATCCTTGGACTGGCCCTTCTACATCAAAAATAAGCCGTTATGAAACACCTAACCATCTCCCTCTCTCTCCAACATTCACGCCAAGGGAATCCGATGAATCGGTACAACAGCTATTAAGTATGACAGATAGTTTACCGAAAAACAGTACACAAGTGACTAACACCAATATTACAGTACCAAACAAAAATATTACACTCAATTTAAATAACTGTAGCAACGTTACTTTAAAATTTTCTTAATTATACCTTAGTATTATTTTGTTATAATTTAAAGATTATTCTGTAATACTTACCTGTCATAATGTAGTAATTAATACCTAAACTGAAATAAAAGTGTACCTATCTTGTGATTATAAACGTTTTTTTTTTGCATTTAGTCATTTCCTCGCTGAGGTGGAATGAAAAGTTACGTGTTGCACTCGAGTGCAAAGATTTTTCACCTCGTGCTCTTTTGATTCCCTCGCTAACGCTCAGGATTCTAATTTTGAATCACTCGCTGCGCTTGATGGCATAACTTTATGTATACGAGAATATCTGACTGTTTAACAACTCTCAAGTATTGTCAGTAATGTAGCAACTTCGGTTGTCAGATGTCAAATTACATTGACGTATGGCGACGTTGCATTTCAAGAATATTGATAAATTAATAATCACAATAAACTAATATCTTGAGAACAGAAAGGTTCCAATTTCAAATAAACCTAATTTGCATTTTAGTAAAGATATTTTATAGCCAGATGTATTTTATAGAAATAGCTTTTATTGTATCTTAAAAGACTTGGTTTCCGAACGAAAGCTAGTTGTGATCTTTGAATAATCAAGTTAAATATTTATAAACTTTATATTCCTAATTAAATGAATTAGTTATGATTAAATGATACTTATAATGTTTCCTAGATTTTATACTGCAATTTCAATATATCAAGTGGTTTAAAACAATTCTCTGAACTATCAGTCGATGTTCATATTTTATCCGATTAAACATAAAGATTACAAATAAATACATACAAGATTTCTAAATTATCTAATGAAGTTTTAAAATAGTTCCACTACACAGGATTTGTTGATTATTATCTATGTTATTAGTTGTTTAACTATAATGTGTTACCCATCGGCCATTAGTGTATTTTGGCGGTAACATTTTATGTACTGAGTAAGATTTGATGGTTATAAAAAGAGATGTTGCTGCCAATTCAAGGTCCTTTTTGCTGCTACTGTTCGACGAGTTACGATAGACTCTGAGTCGTATATTGTGTAGTCCATGTGTAATTGTGTATAGTATTAAGTTTGCAAGTTAATGGAGATACCAAGTGTGTAAAGCTGAAAACCTATTTGTATTACCACCGTGTTCTACAATGTTTATGTAAGTTATTTGATATTATACTATGAATATTACTGATAGCTATGTGCTAGAAATATGTTATAATATGGCTTATATTGCTTATTGTTTATCTACACATATAAACTGCTATAACTTGAGAAATGGTCCAGGACAATATAGATTGTCCTGGCATTATACTTTTTAAGATGTTACCGTGGAGTTTCTTGTCCATTCTTCTCCACGAAGACCTAGGTTTGCGAATGGACGTAGTTTGATAGTTATAAATGAATAGTCTTGTCTTTCTGTGGTTTTCTTTATAAAATCCCTTTACCCTACACACCTTTTTAGAGACACTTTCAGACGTAGTAAATAATAAGTTACCATTCTGACACTCAAAGCTTATTAATTAAATAGATATCAATACATATACATGTTATTTACATCCACTTTCTAACATCAGAAGTGGGATTGTGCTCTGGCCTATTTATTATTCCTAACGAACTTTAATTTGATATTTTCATGATCAATGTTGGAGCTATTGGTGTGATGCTGAAAGCTGTGATGTCGGCGGGTCGCCGCCTCGACTCAACTAGGACCAGAATTATGACGACGTGCTGCCGACTCTGTCTGCAGAATTAAGAAGCTGCTGGGACAGCATCGAAGCCATGCCGTGGATCAAACGGAGCAGCAGTACGAATTACCTAATATCGGTAAGGCCTTTAGAGGCTCTGCTTTAAGATTTTGCTTTCTGAAAAGTTAGAAATGAAAGATTCTAGGGAAAACTGAAGGAATAAGATGTAGAATTTATCAACTTCAATTATTCATCAAAATATTGTTTTAAAAGTTGAGCTTCATTTGGTAATCGGCGACTCAAAAAAAAAAAAATATATATATATATAAGGAGGTTCTGTTAAAAAAAAAAACTTTGTCGGGTACTTGCATAAAAGTATGTTAACGTTTATTTTAGAAAAATAAGTCCCTACCTACACATTAATATTGTGATGATGAAAATTGAAGTGAATTATTTTTGTAAATATTTGAAATCTATATTCACTTAGCGTATTTACTAGGAAGGGATGTTGCGGAGGTGGTTGTGTCGGAATCGAATTCGGAAGCGGAGTTTTTAAATTTGGTTGGCAGAACCGGAACCAGAATCGGAACCGGAATCTGCGGGGGAGGCAAAAGAGATGTGTTAATAAAATAACACACATTGTTCATCAGTTTAAATATGTATTTTTAAAAGTGAAAAGCTTTGATTTAACTTCACTGGAATTTTGCAATCAATATTTCACCCTCTTTCACTGAAGCTATCCTGCTGAAATTTGGCACACACGTTTTTCTTATTATCAGTTCAAAAAAAAAAATATACAGGTAGGTGTATACCTGGGTGTTGAAAATAAAAACTATCTAATTTAAAATTTGAAATAGTTGGTACTAGTAGTAAATTAAATCAAAAGAAATTACTCAAAAAGAAGCAAATTATAATTAATGAACACAAGCTTTTCATCGACCTCCGATATAACTTCCGATTAGAATTTATCTGAATCGAAGGTGTAAAATTAGTCGCAAGTTCCGAACTTTCGGAATCTGAATCGAACCTCCGTAGCATCTCTAGTATTTATATTATTTTCAAAACATAAATAGAATTAAAATAATAGTAAGAATATTTGTACAGGTATCAATGTGGGCAAATTTTATTTTAAATTGGTTAGTCAATATTTTATTGAAGCTTGGATTTATTAATAGCTTTAGTGATAAGGTTAATATTATAATTACTTCGTAATTATAGTTCTCACAAAATATAAGACTGAGAATGAAATGTATAGTATGGAGCTTGACATAAATACAGTACAATTGTAATACTCACGAAGATAAGTTAGAAAATAATATACCAGTTACTTATACCTGAGCATTTCTATCTAATGTTAAATCATAATAAGATATACTCAAAACTGAATGAGTATTTAGTACCTGAATTAATCAAGTGGGTAAACAAATAAATTACTTTGATCCGATAACTGTTTATACACATACATTATATTGTTCATACATCATTTTGACAAGGTTTGGTTACTGATAGTGCTGATTGATGGTCTTCCTGAAACGATATTTTGACTTTGGCTTCTAAACTATTACTTTAACAAAAAGTAAAGTAGCTATTGATGTTCTGTTTTATATGAATGTCAAATATCTGAAAGATATTATCATAAAACATAAGTACATAAATGTATGATCAATCAATCAATCAAATCAATCAATCGTTTATTTTATAAAAAATATCACAACAATTAAAATAGAGCACAGTTGCTTATTTGCCTGAACTAGGTTGAACCTGTGTCTCAGGCTACAAAGTGCAAGTAGACATCTACTTAAAATAAATAAAATTAACATTAAGTGAAAAGTAAAGTACTAAAATTAAAACTTACATAAAAATAAAAACAGCGTGTTCGCGGAATACAAAAGACTTGAAAATATGGTCATAAATTTTTAAAGTGTCGACTGGCTTATTTGCAATGATATTGTCAGATTGGCCGAACGATAACTTTTTTTTCGATAAGTAAATTAAATTTTGTTTGATTCAACGGTAAAAAAAAAAAATAAATATAGGTTAAATATAGGTACTATTGGTACGGTCTAGGTAAATTTTTTAGGTAAAAGTTGAAAGCTAAGTCAAAGAGCTAAGTCAGAGAGCTAAGTCAGAGAGCTAAGTCAGAGAGCTAAGTCAGAGAGCTAAGTCAGAGAGCTAAGTCAGAGAGCTAAGTCAGAGAGCTAAGTCAGAGAGCTAAGTCAGAGAGCTAAGTCAGAGAGCTAAGTCAGAGAGCTAAGTCAGAGAGCTAAGTCAGAGAGCTAAGTCAGAGAGCTAAGTCAGAGAGCTAAGTCAGAGAGCTAAGTCAGAGAGCTAAGTCAGAGAGCTAAGTCAGAGAGCTAAGTCAGAGAGCTAAGTCAGAGAGCTAAGTCAGAGAGCTAAGTCAGAGAGCTAAGTCAGAGAGCTAAGTCAGAGAGCTAAGTCAGAGAGCTAAGTCAGAGAGCTAAGTCAGAGAGCTAAGTCAGAGAGCTAAGTCAGAGAGCTAAGTCAGAGAGCTAAGTCAGAGAGCTAAGTCAGAGAGCTAAGTCAGAGAGCTAAGTCAGAGAGCTAAGTCAGAGAGCTAAGTCAGAGAGCTAAGTCAGAGAGCTAAGTCAGAGAGCTAAGTCAGAGAGCTAAGTCAAAGAGCTAAGTCGGAGAGCTAAGTCAAAGAGTTAAGTCGGAGAGCTAAGTCAAAAGCCAAGGACAAAGCCAAGGACAAAGCTAAAGACAAAGCCAAGGACAAAGCTAAAGACAAAGCCAAGGACAAAGCTAAAGACAAAGCCAAGGACAAAGCTAAAGACAAAGCCAAGGACAAAGCTAAAGATAAAGCCAAGGACAAAGCTAGAGACAAAGTCAACGACAAAGTCAAATAAAGGGATCAAAGTGAAATACTGTTTACCAACTGATATTATGATGTGTCGAAATAGTTCAAATCTTAAACAGATAACTGATAAAAATAAAAATAAAATAAAAATGAATTCTTGCAAAATGTATGTTTACAAAATAATGTAGAAATATTATATTGTTACTTCATTTTGCAAAGATGTAGTTAATGTTTTAAGAAATGACTTAAGATTTTGCAGTAGCAATTCTAAACCCTTAATATGTAGGTTAATTTTACCGCCTTGTTTCGATAGAAGCTAGCTAAATTTTTAACCGATTCTCTGACCCTTTTTCTTATTATAAAGTTTAATTTCGAATAGCCTTTTTTTGTTTTGCTTCAAATTTTTGCTACTATCTGATCAGGGTGGTATCATTTGGGAAGTAATATGTACTTCGAGGACGAAGTACTGTCAGTATGGCCGTGATGGCATAACTTTATGTATACGAGAATATCTGACTGTTTAACAACTCTCAAGTATTGTCAGTAATGTAGCAACTTCGGTTGTCAGATGTCAAATTACATTGACGTATGGCGACGTTGCATTTCAAGAATATTGATAAATTAATAATCACAATAAACTAATATCTTGAGAACAGAAAGGTTCCAATTTCAAATAAACCTAATTTGCATTTTAGTAAAGATATTTTATAGCCAGATGTATTTTATAGAAATAGCTTTTATTGTATCTTAAAAGACTTGGTTTCCGAACGAAAGCTAGTTGTAATCTTTGAATAATCAAGTTAAATATTTATAAACTTTATATTCCTAATTAAATGAATTAGTTATGATTAAATGATACTTATAATGTTTCCTAGATTTTATACTGCAATTTCAATATATCAAGTGGTTTAAAACAATTCTCTGAACTATCAGTCGATGTTCATATTTTATCCGATTAAACATAAAGATTACAAATAAATACATACAAGATTTCTAAATTATCTAATGAAGTTTTAAAATAGTTCCACTACACAGGATTTGTTGATTATTATCTATGTTATTAGTTGTTTAACTATAATGTGTTACCCATCGGCCATTAGTGTATTTTGGCGGTAACATTTTATGTACTGAGTAAGATTTGATGGTTATAAAAAGAGATGTTGCTGCCAATTCAAGGTCCTTTTTGCTGCTACTGTTCGACGAGTTACGATAGACTCTGAGTCGTATATTGTGTAGTCCATGTGTAATTGTGTATAGTATTAAGTTTGCAAGTTAATGGAGATACCAAGTGTGTAAAGCTGAAAACCTATTTGTATTACCACCGTGTTCTACAATGTTCATGTAAGTTATTTGATATTATACTATGAATATTACTGATAGCTATGTGCTAGAAATATGTTATAATATGGCTTATATTGCTTATTGTTTATCTACACATATAAACTGCTATAACTTGAGAAATGGTCCAGGACAATATAGATTGTCCTGGCATTATACTTTTTAAGATGTTACCGTGGAGTTTCTTGTCCATTCTTCTCCACGAAGACCTAGGTTTGCGAATGGACGTAGTTTGATAGTTATAAATGAATAGTCTTGTCTTTCTGTGGTTTTCTTTATAAAATCCCTTTACCCTACACACCTTTTTAGAGACACTTTCAGACGTAGTAAATAATAAGTTACCATTCTGACACTCAAAGCTTATTAATTAAATAGATATCAATACATATACATGTTATTTACATCCACTTTCTAACACGCTCGTGATTCAATTATAGAATCCTTCGCTTGCTCGGTCATCAAAATTGAACACGCGGTTAAAAAGCAACTTTGCACTCTTGTATAACAAATAACTATTTCATCCCACCATCTCGGAAAGAGTATTTTTAATCTTCAATATCTGAGTGGAAAAGCCGTTTTTATTCTCTAGAGGATAAAGTAAATTGAATTTAGAACATCGTGTGCACTAAGTTTGTGAATTAAAAAAAACATTAAACCTATTTACTGCTACCTCTATGGTGCCGAATATATCATACAACTTTTTTTTAATTTGTTAAAAACTCAGACTCGGAACCTTCTTGGTGTTCTTTTTTCAATTTGCTTTGTACGCGGTTCTTTACGCGGCATTTTTTCACGTCATTGTTAAACCTTATATTAAAAACAAGAAACTTGAAAACAAATGAAAAAACTAAAATGAGTAATTCTAGCGACGAGTTAGTTTGCTTGACGCCAACAGAATTGACTGAAACTGTTAATAATGCGCAAATGAGCTTTCTCCCTCAACAATCACGCGAGAAGTATTTAAAACAGTACGATATGTTCAACACGTGGCGACTAGCAAAAGGAGCCAAAACTTTCTCAGAAAACGTTTTGCTGGCATATTTTATAGAATTATCCGAGAACAAGAAAGCAAGCACTCTATGGAGTACGTATTCGATGCTAAAAGCAACAATAAAGATGAAAAAAGACAAACATATCGATACCTATCCTAAATTAGTGGCATTTTTAAAAAGAGCCTCATCTGGTCATCAACCAAAAAAATCGAAGGTTTTCACAGTATCTGATATTGAAAAGTTTCTTAACGAAGCACCCGATTCCGTATATTTGGCGGCAAAAGTAAGTCAGTTGCACATTCAGTATCTACTTAAGTATATTAATCTCAATTAAATAGTATACTTAGTAGATGTTGATAGGCATAATTATGCGTTCATATCAATTTTATTCATTTATCTACTACAATACTCTTTACGTTACAGGTTGTTCTTATTATTGGAATAAACGGAGCATGTCGAACTAATGAACTAACACAACTTAATGTCAAAAACATTGAGAAACATTCAGATGACTTACTATTAATTAATTTACCTAATACAAAGACAAAAAGAGACCGCAACTTCGTCATTCGCAAGGAATACGTAACGATTGTTGAGAAATATCAAGCCTTACGCCCGCCTAACACTCCAATCAATCGATTTTTTCTACAGTATCGCAATGGAAAGTGTGTTAGACAGCCTATGGGTACTAATAAAATTGGCAGTATCCCACGAGAAATAGCAACATTTCTTGAACTTCCAGAACCCCTGTTGTACACGGGTCATTGTTTCCGACGAACTTCAGCCACACTTTTGGCTGATTCCGGAGCTGATCTCCTGTCCCTTAAGCGCCACGGAGGCTGGAAGTCCAATGCAGTTGTAGAGGGATACATAGAGGATTCCATCCAAAATAAGTCTAAAATATGTGAAGGCATCGTAGGAGCCATTACACTGAAAGAGCCTCAATCGGATCCTTGGACTGGCCCTTCTACATCAAAAATAAGCCGTTATGAGAAACACCTAACCATCTCCCTCTCTCTCCAACATTCACGCCAAGGGAATCCGATGAATCGGTACAACTATTAAGTATGACAGATAGTTTACCGAAAAACAGTACACAAGTGACTAACACCAATATTACAGTACCAAACAAAAATATTACACTCAATTTAAATAACTGTAGCAACGTTACTTTAAAATTTTCTTAATTATACCTTAGTATTATTTTGTTATAATTTAAAGATTATTCTGTAATACTTACCTGTCATAATGTAGTAATTAATACCTAAACTGAAATAAAAGTGTACCTATCTTGTGATTATAAACGTTTTTTTTTTTGCATTTAGTCATTTCCTCGCTGAGGTGGAATGAAAAGTTACGTGTTGCACTCGAGTGCAAAGATTTTTCACCTCGTGCTCTTTTGATTCCCTCGCTAACGCTCAGGATTCTAATTTTGAATCACTCGCTGCGCTCGTGATTCAATTTCAGAATCCTTCGCTTGCTCGGTCATCAAAATTGAACACGCGGTTAAAAAGCAACTTTGCACTCTTGTATAACAAATAACTATTTCCTATTTGTCAATTTTTCAAAATATGGGAAAGCACACAATATTATTTTACGACAATTCAACTTTAACAACTCAGTTACACTGTCTGTGATGTCTTCTTTTTTAATTTTTAAACTATTTCCTATAAATATAGTTATGTCGGTATTACTATTATAAACATTTCTAATTACTGATGCCATTATCTGTTTGTATGTTGCCCCTGGCATACAATGATTTTGATTGGGAAAACTCAGGTTATTACTAACTAATTTACCTACACCTCTTCCTATACTATCTGAGAACATTACTGAACAAGAACAATTATGACTATCATATATCTCTGGCTGTACCACTTGTAAATAATCTTGGCTGAGTACACAGTCCTGAGATAAATTCTCAGCCTGGGATGGGTCCTCCATTACCTCAGGCAAGATAGTATCATGGTTGTTAACTGACTGACAGCTGCATTGACACATTACCAACTCATTTGCTGCAAGAATGTGTTCCCTAATTTGGTTCTGAGAACTCATATACCTACTGGAAAGGGAACTAAGTGAGTCCTGAAGTACCTGTATTTCAGCCTGCAAATGCTGAGTATCAATTTCATAAATTTTAATACTGTCAAACATTACGCAACAGGACGACGTAAAATTAAAATATTGAAGTACTTAGGTTTATAGTGTTGGCGCAATGGGAAATAACATAGATTTAGGAAACAAGGAGATATGCCCGGTAGATGAAAATGTATCGGAAACCTGTGTCTCCAGTTTGCCCTTGCCACACGACAACTAATACACATGCAGTTCAGTAAAAGCAATAAGTACGCAGTCGCGCACACATCCGCATTTCTTAAAACAGAACGTACTACACGATCAATTATAAACCTTATCCCATCGATCACAGCGTGTATATACCATGCACCGTACAACTTACCCACACAAAAACATCGGTTGCTATCGTTGTGCTGTGCAAAAGCAATTTATTTTACATATACGCTAGTGATTGACTAAATCGGAAAGTTATCTTACATTTATTATTGTACAAAAAAAATTGGGGTCCTCAAAATAAAATAAATAATAAACTGCATGTCCAGAAAATATTATAATAAAAATAAACAATATGTAGCTAAAAAAAAATATTATTAAGTCTATTAAAACAATCAAAAATCCGGTTACGTTGGTTTAGGCTGTCATAGCATATTGAAATTGAAACAGTAGGTATTGTTGAACCTTGCTATGGTGTTTACTCACTGACCTGTAAAGTGGAAGTATTTATGCAGCACTTTGATATTACGTGGCTCTTTTTGTCAAATAGTGTACTCTTAAATTCATATATTTTTCCATGACTGCTTTGATAAGAAATACCTAATTTATGTGATTATTCAATGGGAACTGCTCAATTTGGTGAAACTTAATATTATCAAAGAGATCGAATCCTATCGATCGATCGATAGCCTACGTTAGTCGATCTGCACAAGCACATCACTAACCGCCGCAAGACGCTGCGGCCGCGATGCATCCACTTAATAAAGTATCGTTTTGTGATGTTTACATTGCTTGTCCAGTTACTTAGCGGCAAACTTGGGTAGTGGTTAAGGAGCAATGTATTTGTTGCAAAAATAGTACAGTCGCTGTGATATTTGAAAACAAAAATAACATAGTAAGAGCAAGAAATATTTTACGATTTGTTGTTTTTCATGATTTTAAAGACAAATATAGTAAAATACTTGTACTAACACATGGTAAGTGATTCCATTTTGACGTTAGTAGGTACATTGAAACTAAATTTGCGATGTACAATTTTATGTTCATATAATGCCAAGTTAATATTAAATTATGATTGATAATTTTATTAAGTACTTAGTACTCGTCCGATAATAGTGTAGTTTACTCTAACAAAATCGCTTCGACTTCGTGTGCCCGCGTCACCGCGAGCAGTAGTGTGCGAGCGCGATAAAAGAGTGAGGTGGCGCGGGGAAGTGGGGGCCAAATTAGAATTTGAGCTGAAGTTGTGTAGGCTCTTAACCCAAGGCTGAATAAGATATTCGTGGCTTTCTGAAAACAAAAATTAAAAAGTTACTTTGTCTCACTCAGTGAGCAAAATCGCATTTTGCTCACTGATTTCAGGCAGCAAAACCTACATGTTTGAGCTACTGAAGTGAAAAAATATTTGTCTCACTGTATTTTGAAAAGATTGCTCAGTCAAAAGAACATAGTACAAGAGTCAGCGAGTGCATTAAAGGAATTAATGGATACAACTTCAGACTGCCTAAATGCACTAACTAATTTAGACATTGATGTTACTTCATGGGATATTTTGATCGTTCATATATTAATAACGTTAAAACGAGATTCAGATACTAGAAAGGATTGGGAATTGAAGGTAACTAGTAATACGGATTCAGATCAGCTACCTACATTTGAACAATTCAAAGAATATTTAACAAGTCGGTATAGGGCATTTGAATCCCTAGAAAGTAAGCCAAATAAAAAAAATGTTAATGTTAGTAAGGCAAAGGTTTTTCACACGGCAAACAATGCGGCTATGGTTTGTCAGCTTTGTAATAACGAGCATAAATTAAGAAATTGCAAGCAATTTGCTAGCCAGGATGTGGATACTTGGCGTAAGTTTGTGCAAGATCACAACTTATGTTTCAATTGTTTGGGGCACAACCATTCTGCCAGGTTTTTTAAATGTTCAGCCTCTTTTCAGGTAGGTATATAAGCGGAGACACCACTCCATGTTGCACCCTAGAGGTGAGCATTAGTCTAAGGGAGAAACGGGAAATTCGTCTAGCGATAGTAAGTATTTTGCAGGCGAAAGAACAAAGAAAATCTGATAATAAGGTGGTAACTTGTTTTTCGAAAGGTACGTGGAATAATCATCGTATCCACGGCTTTAGTGAAGGCTGTGTCGAAAAATGGGACTAAGTATACAATCAGGGCCTTGTTAGACCAAGGCTCACAGGCGTCTTTTGTTACAGAACATACTGTCCAGAGTTTAGGGTTACAGAAAAAAACAGATAATGTAAGGGTTTAATAACCGGGATAGATGCTAATAACAAATTATTCATAAATTCGGTTGTCGAGGTTAAAATTCAATCTAGGGTCGATCCATCGTTTGAACTTGTAGTCAAAGCATATTATATTATATGTTCTCAAATCGATTACATCATTATTACCTTGTAGGAAAACGGTATATTTAGATTGGGCACAAGTTAACGACATACAATTAGCGGATCCTAGGTATAATACACCGGATATAGTGGATATGTTGTTAGGAGCAGAAATTTATAGTCACGTTTTACAAAACGGGTTAAAGAAAGCACCGGGTGGTAGCACTGTAGCTCAGTGTACCTCATTGGGATGGATTTTATCAGGAATAGTAGCTTCCGCTGCTCAGGGTTCATTGAATATTGCAGTGATGCATGCTCACTTTGGTGAACTTCTGAAAACATTCTGGGAACTAGTAGAAAGGGAACCATAAAATAAAAAAAATCGTATACTTACCTAGGAAGAAACAAGATGCGAAGAGATATTTTAGTCTCAACTGTAAGAGACAACGACGGTCGTTATGTGGTTAACTTAAAAGTTAGCAATTAACAGATTTTACGCATTGGAAGCTAAACTAAGTAAAAACACAGATTTAAAAACAAAATACGAAGAAGTCATCAACGAATACTTGCAACTCGGTCACCATGAGGCCAATAACTAAGGCAGAGGACCAAAATCAATATGCAGTGTACTTGCCTCATCATGCGGTTATACGAGACAATAAAGACACAACCAAGGTTAGGGTTGTCTTTGATGCTTCCTGCAAAGGATAAAATGGAATATCGCTCAACGATGACCTAATGATTGGTCCAGGGCTGCAACCAGATCTGCGAATTTACCGATTCGTTGGAGAACTCACCGCATTTGTCTAGTTTCAGACATTATCGAAATGTACCGAATGGTGCGCATGACCGTCCATCATACAGATTTTCAACGCATCGTGTGGAGAGACAACAAACAATCTTCAATTAAAGATTATTATAAATTACTTACCGTTAGGTTTGGTACCTCTTCGGCACCCTATTTAGCAGTTCGATCGATGCAGCAAGTAGCGTATGATGAAAGAGAAAATTATCCACTGGCGTCTGAAAGAGTACTTAGGGATTATTACATGGATGATCTTGTGACTGGTTGTGACTCGATAAAAGAAGGCGTACAGATCTATAGCTAAATGAATAAGCTATTAGCAAAAGTAGGATTCACCTTACAGAAATGGTCAAGCAACAGCAGCGGGTTACTGGAAAGGATCATCGGTGCAAGGTACTCATAAAAAAGAAACGATGGTGTGGAAAGAGAAATACATAGACGTAAAGCGGGATGAAATATTCAAGACGTTGGGACTTACTTGGAACCGAAGCTGCGACACCTTCCAATATTCTGTTAAGTTGCCTCTGCTGCAGGAATCTGTAACTAAAAGAAAATATTTTTTATTAGATATAGCAAGACTATTTGATCCGTTAGGATGGGCCGCCCCTGTGATCATATTAGCAAAAAATGTAACAAAAAATTATGGATTTTTGGAATTGGTTGGGATGAGGAAATTCCATATAAAATAAAAAACGAATGGTTTACTTATCGGCAGGAGTTGAAAGGTTTAATGGTTTTCAATACCACGATGGTTGAACATGAGACCCAGTGACAAGCAGGTGGACTTGCATGGATTTTGCGACGCGTCAAAATCAGCATATTATGCTGCGGTAATTTATGCACGGGTAGTCGATACAGACGGTAGTATTTTTGTAACTTTGCTCACGGCAAAAACTCGTGTTGCACCAATAAAAACAGTACCAGTGACTCGATTAGAGTTGTGCGGAGCAGTCCTTCTAGCAAAGCTGCTGTTTTTAGTCCCCGAAGTGATGGGAATCGGCAAATTAAATTTTTACTATTGGACCGATTCGGAGATTGTGTTAGCGTGGTTAAATAGTCATCCTAGCAAATGGAAGACATTCGTGGCAAATCGTGTTTCTGGGATTTTGAGCATCAGTGAACCACAGCAATGGAATCATGTTCAGTTGAAAAGCAATCCTGCTATTGCGCATCACGTGATTTATATGCGTCGGAATTTGTGAACTTTAAGTTGTGGGTTGAAGGTCCTGAGTTTTTGAAGAATAAAAACATTCTATTTAGTAAACGCAAAGCGGTTTCAACTAATATAGAAGAAATTAAGGTGCACGTAGTAACGGGCGATAATTTTATTTGGGATAAATATTCATCACTTACTTAACTAGTTAGATTGGTAGCATATTTGAGACGTCCTTTAGAGTTGAGAAAACCGAAAGATGAAAGAAGAAGTAATAAATATATAACTGCAGAAGAATTGAGATTAGCGTTGGAGACATGCATTAGGGTATGTCAAAGTCAAAGGTTCGAAGCGGTAATTTTGGATCTACAAAAAGAAAGGCCTAAAAGAAAGATGTTTAAGTCTTTCTTCATCTTTACCTCGATTCTGTCAAAATCCTGAGGGTGGGCGGTAGATTGGATCGTTCCGACCTTGACATGGATCGTAAAAATCCGATGTTGATTCCAAGTGATACTTATTTTATCAATCTTTTAATCGCCGACGCACATCATAGGAATCTTCATGGTGGTCCTCAACTTATGCTCAGCTACTTAAGCACGAAGTATTTTATTCAGGGAGCTAAGCGGTTAGTTACGGCATACGTGCGAAAATGTGTAATTTGTTTGCGTTATGCTGCATCTACCAAACCTCAATTACTTAATGGGTCAATTACCACCTGCACGGGTTACACCAAGCAGGCCATTTAGGAGCAGTGGGGTAGATTATGCTGGTCCTATTCAGTTGAGGACATCAAAGGGTAGGGGTCACCATGCGTATAAAGGGTACATTTGCTTATTTGTCTGCATGGCAACTAAAGCTGTCCATATTGAGGTCGTAAGCGACTTAACAACAATGGGGTTTCTTGCCGCGTTTAAAAGGTTTGTGACAAGACGAGGTCAATGCAAGGACATATGGAGTGATAACGGTACAAACTTCCAGGGTGCTTCTAAGGAACTAGATGCATTACTTCGCTCAGAAAAATCAGGTATAGCTCAGGAAATAGCTGCGGCCTTAGCTACTGACGGTACCACATGGCACTTTATTCCACCACATGCTCCGAACTTTGGCGGATTATGGGAGGCCGGGATAAAGTCATGTAAGAAGCATTTAAACAGGGTAATAGGTAGCTCAACTTTAACTTTTGAAGAGATGTCCACTTTATCAAGCCAAGTAGAAACATGCTTGAACTCACATCCCTTGTATAGGCTGACAGATTCTAACACTACTGACGCATTAACGCCAGGGCATTTTCTTGTTGGCGAACCAATTGTAAACGCGCCTGACCATAACTACGAAGACTCGAATATTTCTAGCTTGAGGAGGTAGCATTTAGTTCAACAGATGACACAACATTTCTGGCGTCGTTGGTCCAACGAATACTTGACCACACTGCTCCATCGTCATAAATGGTCTAAACAAAATCCTGAACCGAAGGTAGGGGATATAGTTTTAATAAAAGAGGATAACTTACCTCCTTGTCGGTGGCTTCTTGGCAGGGTGGTTGAAAAACACCCGGTGTTAGACAATCTTACTCAAGTGGTCACACTTCGCAGTAATGTTTCCATATTTAAAAGACCAACGTCAAAGCTGTGTGCCTTGCCAATTGCCTAAGATTGTTGTTAATAGTGTTAAGCATTGTTTTGTTTGTGTAATTTTAAGCATTGTTTTCTTAATTAATGTAAGTCATTGTTTGTTATTTTTTTGTGTTTAATATGTAGGATATCTAGTTTAGGGTAATTGAAACTGTTTGATTAACAAAGCATAAGTTTAGTTTATTTGGTTGTAACATTTACCATTAGAAGGACATAATGTTGCACAAAATGTCCTTGGTGGTCGGAATGTTTAGCCGCACAGGAACAAAACACCACTCGAAGTGACAACTTTTAGGTTAATTTATATATTTCTTACTAGATGGCGTTGTGCTTTTCACACCAATTTCTATCATCGCGGTGTTAAGATTCTCCGCCGACACTATAAGGGCTTGGCACTAAGAAAAATTGTCGACTTCTACGAACATTCAAAGTTGTAATCACTACATTTGCGAATAAATCAGGCTTGAGATGCACATTCCCAAGTTTAACCTCAACCCTTGTTTTTGAGTCCACCCCCCCCCCCCAACCCTCCAAGTCCAAGGGTTATTAATAATTAAAAACATCAATACAACCCTCGAAGTTCATTTAGTCCGAATTAAGGACTATTTCATGAAATGTACCATCTCTACAAGAATGATGTATCCAAGATTTTTTGTTTATCAGCGATATAATAATGCTTGGCTCAATGCTGGTCCTGCTCCACAAGGACAGGGGCGCATAAATTGATAGCATTAAATAGTATTGTTGGGGCTGCTGAAGATTGTTCAACTGTCTTTGCATTGTATAAATTCAATCTTTTTAGTATTATATAGCAGCATAGCCTATATTGTGTGAGTACTATGTACTAGAAAGCTATCAGTCACAGGAAACCTACTTTTTTTACTTTTTTTTACTTTTTCTCGACTTGAATGTGCCCTGGCGGTTAAGAGTATGTCATGCTCACTCAAATGTCTCGCTGATGGTGGCGTGTGTGTCGGGTCATTTAGTTCCCTTCAAAATGGTTGAGTTGAATGATGGCTGATCCATGCGTCATGTTCGTGAACGGGCGCTGTCAGTTGTGACTGGTCATCTCTTGGTTGCCACGGTTTATTTGAACTAATTATTTTGTTTTTTAATTGCCTTTTTTTTGTACTGTGGACACTTTTAACGTGCACGTCTTGCTACATCGTTCTCACATAATGTACCATCTCTACAAGAATGATGTATCCAAGATTTTTTGTAAAAACATTATGATTTAAAAGAGTGTCCATGGAGTTTCTTGCCCATTCTTCTCCATAGAGATCTACGCTTTGGAATGGGCAACTACAGTACTTTCACAGTTATTATGTCTTGTGACTGGGACTGTAGCTTCATTTTTTATTGCTGTCTTTGTTTCGACAATTCAAAAGTGCCTGTAATTGGCCTACTTGAAATAAATGCTTTGATTGATTGATTTTGATTTTGAAACATTTTTTTGCAAAAAAAAAAATTGTGACTAGAAAATATTAGCACATCATCCACATAGACGAAGAAGAAATATGCATATTATTGAGAATAAGTCATAAAAAAGTACCGGAGCAAAGTTAATACAATTTATATGGGAGCACCGCGCAAACTTCTACCAAATGAAAAAAGAATCACTTATGGTGGATCCACACAGCCCGGCAGCACTGCCGGCGGCTTGGCCACAAGCAAAGCCGGTAAGTGCCGCCGGCAAGCGCGGCCTTGAATCGCACAAGTCATATTTCAGTATTGTTTTGCTTGCCGTGGTTGATGCGAATTGTAACTTTTTATACGTAGATATCGGTTGCCAAGGGCGCATATCTGATGGTAGAGTTCTACGTAAAACTAATTTGTTTCTAATGATACAAGACGCACACACATCTGCACACTTACCACAACTATAAAAATTAGAAGGAAGAAATACACCAGTGCCTTTTTATTTCTTCGGTGATGGATGACGCCAAAGAGTATAATAATAATAAGGGAGAAGAGAGCCCTCTTGTGCCATTTCGAAGCATACTGATTCGAAACGCCATCTGAATTTCTTAACGGGAATTAAGGCTCTATAGGTAGCTATAGGTAGATAGGAATGTATGCATGTATACCTTCTTCTTACGTATATGTATAGGTCAATATTTGTGTTCACGCCAATTTAATGTTTATAAGTAAACACATGATCTATGTTGATTTAGTTGCCAATAAACCTCGTAAAGAACAGACGCTTTTCATTTTAAAATACATTGACACAGTGCAAACGAAAGTCAACCTTATCACCACAACATATGGTCGAATACGAGCCGGATCAAACCTCTCTCTCTCATCCAATGCACACCTAGAACTAAAGATTGATGGAACGGTTAAAGCTCTGGGCATACAATGGAATTTGGGCAAAGACCAATTCGAATATAACCTGAACTTACCAGTTATCGGCAAAGCAATCACTAAGCGAAGCATTCTATCTGACATTCAAAGGTTATTCGACCCGCTCGGATGGATTGCACCTTGCCTTGTGATGGCGAAGATTTTAATTCAACGACTCTGGCAAGAAAGGATTGATTGGGATGAAATCTTGAATACGACACTGGCTGAAAAATGGGCTACAATACGATCTGATCTTGAAAATGTTAACGGAATCTACATAAATAGATGGATGGGAACGTTTAGCTCCAGAAAGGATTCTATAGAAATTCACGGATTCTGCGATGCTTCTGTACAAGCTTATGGTGCTGTGACATACTGCCGAGTCACAAACTCTGATGGAACAGTAAAAAGCACAATCATTGCTGCAAGAACAAGAGTAGCTCCTTTGAAAACTATTTCATTGCCTCGACTAGAACTGTGTGGAGCTTTGCTTCTATCCAAACTACTAAAGCAAGTAAGGCAAGCAATGAGGATACCTGCAACACAAATCTATGCTTGGACCGATTCATCTATTGTTATTTCCTGGCTACATGGAGATCCGAACAAATGGAAGGCGTTTGTGGCAAACCGCGTTGTCGAGATCACAACCAATGTAAGTTGCAGTCAGTGGCACCATGTCCAATCTCACGATAATCCAGCTGATATTGCATCAAGGGGTATGTTAGTAGCTAACTTGAAAGGTTGCGACCTATGGTGGAACGAACCACGGTGGTTATTGCACCAGAAGATACAGTTCACTAGACTAAACATAACACCAATAGAACTAGAGAGAAAGAAAAGCACCATACAATCTCTGAACATAACGAAAAACAACAACGAGGGAAGTAATAGATTGACTGCACAACTCAACGACTTTGATACACTGACCGAACTACTAAGAACAATCACCTACTGCCGAAGATTCCTGCAACAAAATAAATTAAAAGAAAACATAGATAGTACAATCACCACTGAAGAACTCCAACGCTCCCTGCAAACCTGTATAAAAAGAGAACAAGAGGAAGAATTCAAAGAAGAGATAGAAAGCTTAAAAAGAAAGAAAAGGGTAAAAAAAACAAGTAAATTGAAATCATTAAATCCTTACCTTGACGAGAATGGTGTCCTCAAGGTGGGCGGCCGGCTCAGGAACTCAGAGTTGAGTGATGAATGCAAGCATCCAATCATTCTGGGTCGAGACAGCAAGCTTACCTATCTTATCATAGCAGAAGCTCACTCGAAGACGTTGCATGGAGGTATACAGTTGATGCTCACTTACCTAAGATCCAAGTATTGGATACTGAGAGCAAAGACACTGGTCAAACAGTACGCCCATCGTTGTTTGGTATGCGCTAAACTAAATGCTAAAGTGAGAACACAAGTAATGGGTGACTTACCAAGCGTACGGGTGAAACCAACACGAGCATTCCTCAATTCAGGTGTCGACTTTGCGGGACCATTCCAAGTATTGATGAGTAAGGGTAGAGGAGCCAGAACTAGCAAGGCCTATATAGCCATATTTGTTTGCATGTCCACAAAAGCGCTTCATTTGGAATTGGTTGGTGACCTAAGTACAGCAGCATTCATAGGTGCCTTCAAAAGGTTTTGCAGCCGCAGAGGAAAATGCATAAATCTGTGGAGCGACCAAGGACGAAATTTTGTTGGCGCCAACAAACAATTGTATGAAGCCTGGAAAGAAGCTGGTTTGCAATTTGATGGAAAAATTGATGAATTACTTGCCAACGACGGGACTCAGTGGCATTTTATTCCGGCATATTCACCTAATTTCGGAGGACTATGGGAGGCAGGAGTAAAATCCATAAAATACCACATGAAGAGGGTTCTCACTACAAACTTGACATTTGAAGAGATGACGACGGTTCTCTGCGAAATAGAAGCATGCCTAAACTCACGTCCGTTATGTCCAATGAACGACGACACCATGCAAGCACTAACACCTGGTCATTTTTTGATAACGGAAGCGCCAGTCACCGTCCCCAACCCAACCCTAAAGGACGCTAAAATAAGTAATCTGACACGCTGGCAATATACACAAAAATTATTGAATGACTTCTGGTCGAGATGGCAAACAGAGTACCTAACGAGACTGCAGCAAAGACCAAAATGGTTAAAACGCGAAGAAGACTTTAAGAAGGGAGATATAGTGCTGATCAAGCAAGACAATCTTCCGCCGGGAAAATGGTCCATGGGACGCATCACTGACAAGCACCCCGGCCCCGACGCGACGGTTTAACCAGAGTGTATAGCGTAAAGAGCGGCGACAGTATAACCAAGCGATGTGTCACAAAGTTGTGTGCTTTACCAATCGATTCAGCACCAGACGATATGATTGTTTAACGTATCTAGCTTTATTTTGCATGCATTTTAACTTCATTAATATTGTTTTTATAGGACTATTGTAGTCCTTTGGTGGGCGGCATGTTCACGCCAATTTAATGTTTATAAGTAAACACATGATCTATGTTGATTTAGTTGCCAATAAACCTCGTAAAGAACAGACGCTTTTCATTTTAAAATACATTGACACAGTGCAAACGAAAGTCAACCTTATCACCAAAACAATTTGTTTATTTAATTAAAGGTGGTCATTCAATTTTTCCTGATTTTTTGCAAATAGTAGCTGTGTTTACGTCGTATGTTGATCATAATGCGATTTGCGAATATATACATTTATAAATCACGATCATTAAAATTTAATAATTGCATGAGCTATTATAGATATTTTAAGGATCGTGATTCATTATATAAACGAGCTATATTTATGATCGCGAATTGCACTTTGATCAACATACTCGTACGATGTGATCATATTAATATCCGGGTAGTAATCCAAACAGGACGGAGGCAAAACACCCAAATACCAATAATTAAACACAAAACGGACACATGAAACACAAACAAGCGCAGGCGCAAGATGCGGCAAAGACGACCATATTGTGTGTGCAGTGTTTACATAACCAAAAAATATTTTACAAATTGCCATTACAATAAGAAAATATAATTGGGTTTTAAATTTTAATACAGCGACATCTATCGACGCTTTAGAGTACTAATGCTTACTAACTCTAGTTAAGAATGATAGATAGCACTAGCTTCTTTGATTTTGTTGCTGATGTTCTAACTGTACCCCCCCTGGATGACGCATTCCCTATCAAAGAATACGAAACGGCGTCAACTCTCATCGAAAGCCGTGATCGAACTGTTCCCGCGCTGCCGGCGGCAGGCCGCGGCGGCTTCGCCGGCACAATGCCGCCGGCTTCGTTGCGAATGCCGCACATAAAGCCGGCAGCAGTGCCGCCGGGCGCTGTCCGGGTCCACCATTAAATGGGACGGAATAAAAAAAGATACTGTTGGAACACATAACCACCACCTTTTTTAGAGGTCGGTTAAAAAGTCATTCAATGGGTTTAAATGAACTTAGAGGGTTGTATGGATGATTTTAATTATCAAGCATAACTCCATATAAAGCCATATTTATTACGATCGTGAACTATATTCTAATGACATACAACCTAAAACTGACCAGCAAATTGCAAAAACGTTAAACAAATTGAATAATATCGTGTGCTACCTTGGCGCTTTCCTCTTTATAAATAACGCCTGAACAAAAAAACTCACGCGCGGCACGGAGCGAGCGTCGCGCTCCGGACGTCCGGTAAAATTATCCAGAACCCACCGCACACGCGCTATTTGTTCTCTACAGACAAGCGTGCGTCTTCACCCGGGCGAGTTGCTTGTGGCACCTTTCACGAAGTGCGCTAATTCGGTAACACACGATGGCCGGCGCAAACTTGCGTGAAGGGAAAAAGGGCCGTACAACCACCTCCTCATGCTTTTTGAGATCGATTAAACAATATATATCTAGCAGGCGGTATAGATTAAAAACTTTTTTGCAAAAAAACAAACCGACTTCCGAAAAAAACGCAAAAAAAAAAAATATGGAAAATGACTACTTTCGGAAGTCGGTGGCAAAAAAGTCAATGAAACAAACAAGTCACCGACTTCCGAAAGTTCCGGTTTGTTTTTTTGCAAAAACGTTTTTATTTTACCCTTTTTAGTTATCGTATCACACAAAAATCCTTGTCAAGTATCAATTTCGCAATTTCTTTTATTTGGATGTTATATTTTTTCCAACTATTTTCATTTAAAAACCAAACTACTGAACCGATTTTGATGAAATTTCTATGGGACCAATCGGGAAGATAAAAGAAGAATTTTTCAAATCGGTTCATATGACGAAGATATGAGGTAACATACCTACATAAAAAAAGGTTCCGACGAATTGAGAACCTCCCCCTTTTTGAAGTCGGTTAAAAAAGTACCTAGGTCATCTGCATTAAGAGGCGTTCGACGTTTCATTAAAATTAAATAAAGGCTAGGTAAGTCTGATTTCGTGTCAGTAAGGTATCGTGCAGACTGCGGCCTCCGCGCTCGGCCGTGGGGGCAGTCTCGGCGAGAGGTCGCAGCACCCGCCTTACGTAACGCGCGGGCAGGAGCGCGCGTGCGCGAGAGGCCGCGCAGCCGCGCCCCGCGCCGCCGGCGTGCGGCAGTGAGCCGCGCCGTGCCGCCGCCGCCGCACCGAGCGTCCACCGCCCGCGCCCCCCGCCCTCCGCGACGCACGCGACCGCGCTCAAAACATGATCCCCTGTACATCGTCCTGAACCCGTTCTGAGCTCGTTCGCAGCCGTACGCCCCTCGGCCCCGCGCCCGATGCGCCGCACAGCGAGGTAGGTGCCGCCACCGCGCCACCGTCGCCGGCCGCGCCGAGCCGTCTGGCGAGCGCCCAGAGCGAGCGGGGAGCGGAGCCCGTCGCTGGCCGACCTGGATGTTCGATCGCGTGTGCGGTGCATAGTGTCGTGTGACGTCGGCCGTATCGAGCGATGCTCGCGCTGGAGGCGCCAGGCGCGCGAGGTGCTCTCGGCTCCTAAGTGGATTAGCGCTCGCTGGGCCCCTGGGGCCCCGGGCCGTGCTCCACCGCGGCGGCGCTCGGCTGTGCTGCGGCCGCTCACGTCCGCTGGATGGTCCCTCGAATACGTAAACAATAATATCGATCTCGTCTACCGACGGCGCGGCGTTGTGTACGTGCTTCATGTTGTTTGTTCCTCTTTTTTCTATTATAATAAGGTAACACGTTAATGTAATATCCACCTGTAATGGTTAGTACTTGTACGTAATATAGACTTGCTATTCGAAGTTCTGACAAAACCACCTCCAAATTCCAGAAAAAAAAATCGTTTATCTCGGTATTTACCGTAAAGTGCACCTACAAAACTACTTAATTACATAAAATAAAACTAAATATGTCAAAGCGCAACTCGGCGCCAACTAGGTAGCGAGTTCAAAATGCAAGTGCTAGAGAAGGGTGTGTGACTATGTGTGAGAATGAGAGGTTGACATACATGCTGAGCACTCGTGATCAGGCTCCGACGGCGACGTACTCAGGGGCGACAGGTACATTAACAACTTCAACGTGTTGGCTCTCCTGCCCGCCACCCGTGGCCGTCCGCCTAGGTCATTACCTAAGTAGATATTAGGATTTCTTTAGGCTAGGCTAGCTATATGTGGTCGTAGCAATATTTCCTCGTTGTTGACAGATTGAAAATTCTTCTCACTTCACGTATAGTTTTGTTCGCGGATTCGCGTCTAAGAAACATATCTTATGGCACTTGATATTCGTGTAGCTTTTCATCAGTGGAATTATTTTTTAAATTGGATGAGTAGTTTGGGAGCTTATCTTCTCGACCAAACTTTATAATATTAGTAATAAATAGGTACTTAAAGCATTATTATGGCATAGAAGTTTAACAACCTTATAAAAATTCCTGAAGCTCAGGCGCCAATGTCGAACTTCAGTGTCCTCTTTACAACCATGGCAAACAAGAGTCCGTGTATCAGTGCGCAGTTTCCCACACTCGTCAGTTTATTTAATTCGCCAATTTCTTTGTTTAGTCAGTTTCTCTGATTGGATAGTTGTGTCAATTAGACAGTTTCCAGTGTTTGCCAGTTTCCTTGATTTTGACATTTTGGTACACTCCAGAGAAAAAAAGTTTATAATAAACTTATACTATATTTTGCTACTGCGACTGCCTAGCACAAATCAAACTTCATCTTGTATTTTCAAAATCACAATTGACCAATATTCTAAGAACCTTCTATTCGATCCGTTCCATTTTCTTAATTTATTGTAATTTTGTTATTTACTAACAATAGGTTAAGATTATACTAACAGTTTATGGAGCTATGGTCTGAATTAAATAAATAATTAAATTAATTCTAATTTACTCCACCAGTCATCGGTTATCCGACAAATATGGGCAGGCCACATTTAAGCCATGTCATAACTCATTTTCTGGATACTTGTATCCTTCAAAGAAACACTGAGCATAGCTGGGTCAATAGCCCGCTGAGTAAATTTTGAATTCGTGGACCAACCCGACTGTAAGGTAACAACGGTAAACAACGTTCCCGCATCGTGTCATATCGGGCAGAACGTACCTACTGGTTGTAACGTAGACCCTAATTAATCTTCAAACATTGCGGGATAGGTGACGAGAGAACCTGAAGGAGTTTTCCTGTTGAGCTGCCCAGCTCAAAAGGGTCATTCTGTCTTTTTTTTCGAAATTATTAAAGAAAGGTAAACGTTAACAAAAAGAATATCTGAACAAATTGTAGTGAACTACTTGAGGGTAGTTTCCTACCGACCGTACTTCGATTGGCGAATTGAATAAAACTGTCTAATCGAAGAAACTGGCAAACACTGGAAACTGTCAAATTGACGCAAATACTAATTCACAACCCTTGACTAATCAACAAAACTGGCGAATTTAATAAACTAATGTGTGACGGAAACTGACCAGTGATACGCGGATTCGCAAACAAATATGATCATGTAGGACCTACTTCAAAAGTTATTTCGGTTAATAAATAACCAAAAGCCAAAAAAATTAATCGAGGTCACTGGGTTTTTTTTTCAACAATTCTTTTACCCAACTTTGGCAAAGCCCAAAAGGAGGGTAATATTTTATTCGTTGGTATGTGTGTATGTAAGTACAGTGTATCTGTCTGTGTTCCCGCCTAGAGGCTAAACGACTGAATTAAATCTAAAATTGATTTAATTCAGTCGTATCATAACGAAGTTGGTGTGAGTGAATGACATTCCTAGGCTAAGTACATAGGTACCTAAATAATGGAGGACTTTGACGGTCAATAAAATGTCATGATTTTATTTTAGAGTGTCTTCACCGTGCCAATTTTGGCATTCTTATTTTTTTGGTCAAGTGTGACATGTTCATAAAAAAAAAACAGACATTTGCGAGTCTACTCGTGCACCGAGGGTTCCGTAAAAACTTATATGTTGATTGGTTTGTCCATCACAGAAAACCGGTCACAAGTTCATAAGCTCCTAAGAAAAGATAAGTCGGATTCAAAATCCAATTTAATTTTGCAGTTTAAACAATAATATATGTAGGTACCATACATTGATATACCCACGTCACGTTTAATTCTCCAACTGAAAATATAAATTATTTGTAATCACAAAAATATTTTGTTATGTGATTTAACTACAAATTAACGATTTTTCCCATTAATTGTGCAATAAGACCTTGCCCCTTACTAAATTACAAGGTATCGTATAGGTACCTAAGTATTTGATGTTAATTTCAAATTAACCAGGAATATTGTGACTTCCTTACTGGCTTACTTTGAGGTGCCGTTTTTGACCAATGCGTTGAATGCTTGAAAAATGGCTTGTTCCAATACAGATTTACCCGACAACCTGTCCTCGCAGAGACGGTGGAACGTGCCGCTCTGCAGTATTGTACGGAATACACTTTTTATTTATTTATTTTGGAGCACGGAGGCCTTACAGCGAATAAAAACAAACAAAAAACGGAAACTATAGTCACCAGAAAGCCAATTACAAGTCCTCACGTATAGATTTATAATAAATTATACTACATATATAATATGGTGTGAGCACAAAAAGAAAACACTTAAAGTAAGAAGCAAATAAAAAAACACTAAAAACAAATACTACAAATACTTGGTTTGCAATTATAAAACTGAAATAATAAAGAAGATAACTAAAACAAATAATATAAGCTATCGCTACGTGAAAAATTTGAGGCTTAAGCACCTTTTAGCCGAATTCACACTACCTGTGAATGGATCTAAATCATATTCCTTGCATATGTAATTGAAATTACTGCTTGCGCGCACGATATAATTGTTCTGCCTATAATTCGAAGATGTATGAGGTACACGGGTACACGTAAGGGTAGATCAAACCGAAATGTTATACTCGGCACATTTAAATAAAATTTTGACAATAGCCAGGCATTTGACAAAGGTTGGCACAAGGGCCTACTATACAAAGTCAAAAAGATGCTACCACACTCGTTTTACGACATAATAAAATCTTATCTCAGCAAGCGATGCTTTGAAGTAAAGTTTAACGATGAACTTTCCGCCTTGTATGAGATCAAATCCGGAGTACCACAGGGAAGCATACTGGGACCGGTTCTCTACACAATATATACTGCTGACATACCAACATGAGACAAAACCTCGGTTGCAACATATGCAGACGAAACAGCATTACTATCTACACACACGAATCCAGTAACCGAATCAGAACACCTACAACACCACATTGATAAAATTGAAGAATGGCTCAAAATCTGGCGAATACACGCAAATCAAAGTAAATCAATACATGTCACCTTTACTCTCAGAAGAGACACGTGTCCATCGGTTATACTTAACAATGAAGAAATCCCGCAAGATGACAATGTAAAATACTTGGGTATGCACTTGGATCGAAGGCTGACATGGAAAAAACACATATGGACAAAACGGAAGCAACTAGATTTAAAACTACGCAATATGTAATAGTTAATAGGACGACACTCACAAATGAGTACACACAGCAAGTTGACGGTATATAAAGCCATCCTGAAACCAATATGGACCTATGGTATTCAGCTCTGGGGTACGGCTAGCAATAGTAACATTGAGATATTGGAAAGATTCCAAACCAAAATACTGTGACCATTTTTAACTTCCCTCAATACATCAGTAATAAGAACATATTATGTATATCTTGACTTAAAATTACCAACTGTCAAACAGGAGATAGCGAAATATAGCACCAAGTACCAGAAATGATTCTTAAACCACAAAAATGAGCTTGCCCTCACTCAGTGGAGATCGAGGCCTTCAATATAGAAGATTGAAGAGACATAGTGTCCCAACCCTCAAAGAAAGATTTATCAGGATGGAATGAGACACTCACCCTAGAAGTGTCTCACCAAGCTAAAAAGCCCTAACAGATTGTTGGCAACACCAACATCAACACTTTTAATGTAAATTTGACGTTTGTTATTATCTGTGGAAACCACTGTGTTTCGCTCTCTTCCACCACGAACTGTGCAATAAATGGACGTGTCTGTATCTCCAGAGTTTTACTTCACCAAGCCAAGCCTCGAACACCATAGCCTGTCCTGCTCTAGGAGCGCAGGCCGCTTAGCACGGCACGCCAGTATCAACAACATTATTCGTCAAGCTCTTACCACCGCCGGCGTACCAGCGGTTTTAGAACCAAACGGCTTGGTATGTGACGATGGGCAGAGACCAGACGGCATGTAGTTAGTGCCTTACCAACCTGCGTCGACACCCTTGCGCCATCTCACGTTGCGACGTTGCCATCGCACGGCGGGCTGTGCGGGCGCTGCTACTGCGGCTGCTGAGGTCCTCAAGCGGCGCAAATACTGTAACCTTATGGTAGCTACAGTTTTGAGCCGTTTGGAGTCGATACGCTCGGGTCATGGAGCCCGTGTGCGCGTCTCCTTTTTTAGGAAATTTCTCTTCGACTGTTCGACACTTCGCGTGACCAGAGGGCCGGCTTTTTCTTTGGCCAAAGAATTAGCATTGCCATTCTACGTACTATGCTGCCAGTCTTCTGGGCACGTTCCCAGATGGCAGCGATGCGGAGGAGTACTTTGACGCCTAAGTATCCTATCGTCGTCGTTGTATATGTATACTTTACTTTTAGTCTTAATTTTTATTTTGATACATAATAATATATATTTTAATTTATAAAAACCGGCGAAGTGCGAGTTGGACTCGCACACACAGGGTTCCATTGCACCAAAAAATACAATAACAAAATTTTAGCGCTCCTGAATTTTACTCCTCTTGCTTTAGAAATTAGAGCCATAACAATTTCGTGACAACCATTGACTTAAGAAAAAAAACTATTTTAGAACCTCGATATCATCATTTTTTAAGAGCTGTCGATAGACAGCCCACTCAGTTATACAGGATGGAAGGGACACCGACGTTAAACGGTTACCACGTATTCAGTACATCATTCTGAACCCCCCACACAGAAATTTTTCATCGGTTATTAAAAAAAACAGCTGTTTCCCACAAAACTGAAATACCTAAACGGTTATAATGTATGGAATAGCAGTTTTTTTATTAACTATTAAATATTTCTATGTACCGTTTTAGCGTCGGCGTCGGTGTCCCTTCAACCTTGTATACATTGTTATTTTTTCAATCCTCAGAAGGTATGGATTTTTTTTTAATTTAGCGGTTAATAAAAGATACGGTCTACTCTCCAAATTTCAACTGTGTGGTACCAATAGTTTCGGAACTAACGCGGCAGATACGGCTCGCAATATCAATGCTGCGGCCCAAATGCAGCTTTTGAAGAATTCCATAAACTATTTAAACTTTTTTATGACCTGTGCTTTCCAAACATAAAAATTAAGATTCCAATCATACGGAATACTATGGCTCATTAAAAGATTAAAAATATGTTCCCTCCGTAAAAGAATGCTACTTAAAAGATATCGACTTTCGGGTAAAAATAATGATAAGAGTGATTTTAAGAAATATGCAATAAAGTTTAAAAGAATCATAAAACTCACTCAAAGGTCGCAAAAACAACTATCATATCCAAACAGCCACCAATAATTCTAAAGCAGTGTGGCAAATAATCAATAAACACAAAAACAATAACCCCCCTGAAAAAAATAATAGAATTAAATATAATAACCAACTTGTAACTGCTCCTGATACTATAGCACAAACATTCAACAAACTTTTTATTGACGGCATTTCAAAACTAACGAATAATACAATAAAGTATGCTAATATTCTAACTTATAACAAACCAAACTCCTGTTTCTTAACACCAGTTACCCATTACGATGTTGTCAAAATAATCATGACATTGAAAAACACTAACAGTACAGGTTGTGATGGAATTTCCACAAAAATATTAAAACGTGTAGTATACGAAATTGATCCAATCATCACCTTAAATCAGTGTCTTGAAGAAGGAATTTTCCCGACATATTTGAAAACTACTGTAGTTAAACCAATATTCAAAAAAGAAAACACAGAAGATGTGCGATGTTATAGACCTGTAGCTCTCATTCAAATAATGGCTATAATATTTGAAAGAGTTCTATATAATAAGCTTAGTGAATATTTTGAAAAAAATAAAAAAATAATAGATAATCAACTTGGATTCAGAAAAGGGAAATCGGTTAATACAGCAATGCATCAGGTTTTACAAAAAATTATAACGGAACTAGATAAGAAAAATCAGGTCACAGCCCTATATATGGACATGACCAAAGCTTTTGATTATGTGGACCATGAATTACTACTACATAAACTAGAAATATACGGAGTTCGAGGTAAAGCACTAGAAATAATCAAATCCTATCTCACTAATAGAATACAGGTCACTGAAATAACACCCTTATGTCCATTCACAAAAACAGAAACTAAATATAAATCGAGCCCAAGATCTATAAAATATGGTGTAGCTCAAGGGTTGATACTAGAACCACCACTATTTCTCATTTATATAAATGATTTACACGCTATTCCGCACCCTATGGTTTTATTTGCAGATGACAGTACGGCTCTTTTTACAAATAACAAAAATCATGAACTACAAATGAATGAATCCCTATCTAAATTCATAAATTGGCTTACAATAAATAATCAAAAATAAATCTTACAAAAACCCATTACATGAATTTAAAGAATAAAAACGCAAAATCAATCCCATTATCAATTGAGTACAATAATGCAACTGTATCAGAGGTTACAAGTAAAAAATTTCTAGGTATCTATATAGATTCTAATATGTCATGGAAAACACATGTAAATAGTGTATGTATGTAGCAAATTAAATCACTTCTCTTATGCCCTCTACATGCTGAAAAAAGTATCTAACCTAACCACACTACTTAGTGCTTATCTTGTCTATGTGGGATCCACTCTATCTTATGGAATACTATATTGGGGATACTCAACTGATAAAGATATTGCGTTCAAGGCACAAAAAAAAGTGTATTAGATCTATATGTGGGATACACCAAACAGAGTCATGTAAACCTCATTTCATAAACCTCAAGATAACCCTCCCTGCGCTATATATCTACGACGCCTCAATTTTAGTTAAATCGTACATCAGTAGCTATGACACCGTAACAAGTGGTAGAATTAAAAATACATTACGCAATAAAGCATCCCACACTGCAGTTTATAGCAATAGTATTTTTATATATGTATTTTTATATAATAAGTTACCCATAGACATTAAGAACATAAATTCAATTGGTATTTTTAAAAGGAAGCTAAAAGATTTTTTGTTTAAAAAGGCATACTACTCTGTAAGAGAATTCTTTGAAGAAAAATAAATACTTGACGGCGTAAGCGATGGCTGAGCGATAGCGCCGTTGTCATTAGGGTTCGGTGGTACCGGGTTCATGATGAAATGTTAAAATAATAGTTTCGGTTTCGGTACACAAAAATCACAGTTTATTATTAAAAAATTATTAAAAAAAATTAAAAATTGTTTATTTCGTTATCATAATTAAAAAAAACACGTTAGTGATTGGAGCCTCCTTGTAAGCAAAAAATGCCTGTATTAGGAGACTCCGCTCTTTTATAGCAAGTAGAAACAAATATAAAAATAGTAAAAATAAAGAATACAAAATAACAAAATAACCCATATGTGTGTGTGTGTGTGTGTATGTATGTGTGTATGCGTGTGTTGAGAGCAGCGAGAGAGTCAAATTATTTTAATAGTGCCTCAGTGTCTTCATAAAGAAATGGTTTAATCCAATTTATTAGATTTTTTTTACATAAATGTGCTTGTTTAGTGTATATGTAAATTTCTTTGTTTATTCTATTATACAGTTGAGCAGAACGTGTGTTGTATTGCATAGCAGCGAATTTCGTTTTAGTTTGTGGGACTTGAGCAATAATGTCCTTTCGTCGTTTTGATATGATATTTATATCGTAAGGAAGTGTCCTATGTTTTTTTAGGACTGTATGTGTAATGTACAGCTTTCGAACAGAAAGCAGATCACTATCCTGGTAAAGACTGTCAGTTGGGTATCTTCTCTTTTTAAAATACATAATTTTGATTAGTGCTCGTTGTCCTCGTTCAACGTCTATAAATCTTGATTTTGCCGCACCGCCCCATATTGGGATGCAGTAAAGTAAAACTGATTGCACAAGTGCCACATAAACTTCATTCAGGAGATTTCTGTTACAACCTACTTTTTTGTTTATATTTGTAGGGAGGACATGTCGCAATGTTTTAAATATCCAGCCCAGTTTCCTAACTCTTCCCGTTACGTGCTCAAGATGAGCGTACCATGATAACCTTTGGTCAATCATAACGCCCAGATATTTCGTCTGCGAGACTTTAGTAATGGCAGGACAACTACAGTTATTTTTTGAAATTTTATCACATGAGTGTATTTGGATGCTATATGCTTCATTTGGTTGTGCGCGATTCGAGATGGTAAAACAAATGTAGTTAGTTTTAACTGTGTTTAGTGTGAGAAGGTTGTCATTGAGCCAGTTTGTTATTTGGACCAAGCCCAATTCTGCCTTGAGTTTGACATCAGACCAGCTACTCCCGGAAAAGACAACAGCTGTGTCATCAGCGTAAGAATAGATTTTTGCGCTATTGACTTTTAGGTTGCAAAGATCGTTAATATACGTTAAAAATAAGGTGGGGCCCAGCACGCTCCCCTGGGGCACGCCAAATGATACATCCGCATCATCACTAATATGTGAGCCTATCTTAACCCTCTGTTTTCTATTAGATAGATAATCTTTGAAAAAATTGAGAGGGGTTCCTCTTATTCCGGCTCTTTCCAGTTTGGTCACAAGGGTTGGAACAGAATCGGTGTCAAAAGCCTTTTTTAAGTCCAGAAATACCGTCAGGCATTTCTTCCCTGCATCAAGATGCTCGGTAACCAATGAGCTGAGGGCAGCAACTGCGTCTTCAGTGGATAATCCCTGTCTAAAACCAAATTGTGTTGATGATATGATTTTAAATTTATTTAGGTAATTTATAAGTCTCGTATTAGTTAGTTTCTCGATAATCTTAGACAGGGCTGGTAGGACCGAAATAGGTCTGTAGTTATTGACATCATCTCTGTTCCCTCCCTTGTGTACCGGTGTAATAATGGATTTTTTCAATGAGTCTGGGAAAATGCCATTTTTGAAACAAAGGTTAGCCAGGTGGGCAATGATGGGAACCACTTCTTTGCAAACGTATTTTAGGAAACTAGTAGATATACAGTCCCATCCAGGGGCACTGGACGACTTCAAGCTCATCAAAATTCTTTCTACTTCCATTGGGTCCGTGTCCAATAGCACAAAGGAATTAGTTTGCGCAGGGGAAATGTTAGGTAGATCAGAGGGCATTTTATTAGTCCTGGGTTGAATTTGCTCAGCTAATTCTTTCCCAATTTTTACAAAATAATCGTTTACGAAGTTAACTGATTCAGTTGGAGACGGTTTGATACTTAACAAAGCTGCACTTTGGCTGTTTACTTTATTTGAATAGGTGATTGATTTTATGTTTTTCCAGAGTAACTTAGAATTTTTGACAGATTTAGTAAGTAATTCTCTTTCATATTTTCTTTTTATTTTTTTGATGAGATTATTACAATGATTTCTGTATCGACAATACGTGATTTTTAAAATTGCATTATACGGATCAGACCGAGAGTTTTTTTGCATTTTATTGCGATTTTGAATACAGCGTAGTATTCCTGGGGTGATCCAAGGTTTGATTATTCGTTTACTGTTAGGAATGCTTGTTATTGTAGTATTATAATTAACAGTATCAGTCAGTTTCTGTATGAGTAGGTCAGTTATTAGGTTTGGATCATCACTAAATAACAAATCAGCAAGATTTTTTTCCTGTAAATATTTGAGTGCTTCTTCAAAGTTAATAGTAGTAACAGTTTTATTAATAACCTCTTTATGTTTTATTTTAGAAAGACATAAAAATGTAGTGTAGTGGTCAGTAATTGTAGTTTGTAAGATAGCAATTGACGCAGATGACTTTTTTTTATGAATTCGCAACATGAAGTGGTCCAGGCAATTCAGCTCTCTGGTGGGTAAAGTATGACCAGGTAATATACCATAGGCCGACAACATGTTAAGGTAGCTATTTCGGTTTTTTCGGTCATGAGCCAATTCAACGTCTTTCGGCCTAATGTTAATATTTATGTCCCCCGCTATTACTACATTTCCATGCGAAACCAATGAATCTAAGTGTAAATTAAGTGAATCCAAAAAAATATCAGGATTTGTGTTTGACGGGGAACGATAAATACATAAGACAGTATAATTAAGTATGTCCAGTTGGAGACAAGATGCCTCAGACAGTTTTATTTCTTGAACCTTTGGCTTTAACGAGTTTTTTATATAAACCACTACCCCATCGTTCTGGTTCAAGTGTCGCGTTGTTACATAAGGGTGATAATTACTATGTTGTGGTATGGGTTTATTTGTATTTAATCTGCATTCCGTTAATATAATTACATCAGTTTCGAACTTAAAAGTAGATAACATAACTATAAAAGCATCAAAGTTGGCGTATATACTCCTAATGTTTTGTGAAAAAATAGTCAAATCATTTTTATTTACGTAAATATGTTCAGTAAGATTCGAACAATCGCATTCAGTTGAGCTCGCAATTTCTAGTTTGTCTATTTCATTGACCGTTTGAAGGGTGTCAGTCATTATAATTATTTACTAATAAAAAGATAATCACTACAAGACACTCGTAAATAACTCTGCTAAGTCTTTTGAGGTTGAAATATGAAAGAGGACAACGATACTGTTTTATTTTTTGTAATAGCATGCATAATAGCTTAAAACTTAGCATGATTATATGTTTGGATGTGATTATTTGTGTTATGTGAGTGTAAAAGCTGTGTAAATTGCATAAGTGAATGATCATTTTTATATATACTGACGTCTTTTGAGAGGTGTAAGTATATTTGTTGATGCGTATTTGAGTTATTGTAAAGGTGTGAGACGTAAGTGATGAATGTATACCTAGGTTAATATTCATGAATAGCAAGTGTGGTTTGTAAAGACTGAGTGTATGTAGATGTATAGCGATATTGATCTGTGTTAATGGGTTAGTGTGGATATTGTATGTGTGAGGGTATGTGAAAGTCTTTAAGTATACAATATAAACAAAAATGTACCTTATTACTACGTCCGTGGTATTATAATTACACGGCGTCTGACAAAGCCGCATAAAAATGAAAATCGGAGGGTATTTCACTATGAACACTATGCTTAACGATATTATAAATGACTTTATCACGATTATACACATATTTTGTTGGCAAATGGTAAGAACGGTAAAGAGTCACATTTTCACTATTAGTTGATGAATTTGTTCTTCGCTTGTAATAACTATGGTTGGTGCAAGGTCAGCCTTCTTCACATAGACTTTTCCATACGCAGTCCAGCAGTATTTATATGCACCCGACTTTGTTAGGTCACGGGCAAGGAAATGCAGGCGAGATCCTTTAGGGGTCAGATGCTCAGACAAGAAGATGGGTGAATCTTCTTGTGTTTTAAAGCCGAGATGCTTGCAGCAAAGCTTGGACTTGTGTTTTATGTTGAAACTCCTACCCATTTTCATAATCTCGTTCTTTAGCAGACTGGATCCGGTTTCAACAACAATGGGCATCTTTTGGCTTTCATTGTTTTTTCCACGCACTCTGTAGACGTCTTTAATGTCATACTTGGCTATACAACAGTTTATATTCTGTGAAAGGGTCATGACCATATCTATAAGATCTTGCTTAGACTCATTGGTAATTTTTGGAACATTTTTTATAACAAAATTTGATTTACGACTTCCTGTTTCTATTTCTTCGAGTTTATTCTCCAAAAGTGTGACATACTTTTTGTCTTCTTTCGACTGGTTTTCTAGCTGGAATATTTTATTTTCTAGCTCTTGATTCTGTGACATAAGGTTGATAATCGTGTTTTCTATGTTAATGTTAGATTGTTGTATTTCTTTTAATGTTGTCGAGACCTGCTGTATCTCATTTTTTTGACTAGTCAAGAATAGGTAACACAAATTTACATTAAATAACACTAACAAAATAATCTCCACAAAATGGGCAAACCGACAGTTTCGTTCTGAAGGAGTGACTTGGTTGGAGTTCCGAGCAAAAGTGATCTCGGCACAATCCCCACTCTACAAAACGACTCTGTCCACGTGCCGCCATTAAAACAACATCTGACGTCACGGCGCGGCGTTTACCCCTACTACGATGGTCAAATCAGCAACTTGATGTTTAAAAGTTATCGCTTTCTCCGACATACTTATTTAATATTAAAATGATTGTGATACTTTGTATAATGTGTGTTTACTTGTAAGAATAGTATGATATAATATAAAATGTATGATAATGATAATAAATATAATATAATGTAAACCCTGCAATTGTAAAATTGTGTATGTACTTTTATATATATATTTTTTATTTAAACATATTAAAAAATATTAATATTGTAATGCCTTAATAGGCAACTAAGTTCTAAGAACATGCCTATTGTTAACACCGAATTATTGTAAACTTAGTTCGCAATAAAGAATTTGAATTTGCTTTTGGAGAGGAGACTGCTAATGATCGTACCGTGCGTTTTTGGTTTAAACGCTTTCGTAATGTATAGAAGAACGAACCACGTCGAAAACCGCCCACAGAGGTGAATAACGCTGAATTGAAGGAGATGATGCAAGCTGATCCGCGACAAAATTACCAGGAATTAGCAGCATGGTATAACGATACCTTACCTACAATATTGACTCATTTGTATCAAATCAATAAGATAAAAAAATATGAAAAATAGGTGCCTCATGATTTGACTGATCCACAAAAAGAAACGCGTGTTGAAACTTGCGCTGCCTTGTTAAATATGTACAGAAATGAAGGAATATTGGATCGAATTGTGACATGTGACGAAAAGTGGATTCTTTACGATAATCGTACGCGAATTGGGAAAAGTGTAGATTTGACGCAACTGTTGAATTCACAAAAGTGTCCAATCAGCGAATGTGACGAATCAACGAAACTGTCAAATTGACTAAAGTGACAAGTGAGGGAAAACTACCTGTATTACGCGGACTCCTCTCCGCTCACCTCCACCTAAACTGTTAATTGTATTACGTAGGAGCGCGGGCGCGAATCCCCGGCCGACTGATCATAACTTAACCTTTGTTTACTAGTTTCACGGTGAAAAATACCTACTTGAAATGGAATTTCAGTCGGGGCCAAATCAAAAATTTTGATAAAGTAGGTAGTATGCAAATCACTTTTGCAAACAAGATCACGTCCAGAAATACATACATACATAGGTATATATGTATTTATAAAAAGGAACTGACTTCTGTCTGTTTCTCTTCACTGTCCGTCCGTTTGTCACAGCTGCTATATCAGAAATTACTCGACTTGAAAACCTTTGATTGAACCTTTCATTTCGTCTTCGGACGTTGTACTGACAGTAAGGTCATGTTCAAAGTGCTCTCGTTAAATAATAACTTTTTAATGTAAAAACAGGCTGAAAGTGAGAAACTTTTGTGTGGCTGGACAAATCAAGTGACTGGTGAACTGTGGCAATATTGGTTGCATCGTTGATGCTGTGATCAATGGGATAAATCATCCAAAACAATTGACTCAGTGAATTTAATTTACCCAAAATTATTACGACTACCTCCAATTAATCGAACATACATCAAAAACGCCTGAAGTACTTGTGTCGGTAAATTGTAGTCCCCTGTTTTGCTTTGAACATCTGTCAGGCGTTAAAAGCAACTCATTGCTACAACTTATTGCTATATCATTTTTTCAAGGAATCTTAGCATCTGAGCCAATTCAGTCAAATACTAACAGCAGTACACTGGTATTTACAATGGAGCTTTCAGGCAATAAATCTCTATCTGAATCAAACATCTCCGTCGGTATGGATACTCAACATACTCCACCTAACTTTGTCTTCTATCGGTCCAAACGATCTCAAGGAGAGCCTGACTATGATTTAGACTTCTCGAACTTCAAAGAGGAAGTTAAAACACTTATATTTTCGTTGATCACAACACAGAACGAAAAAAAAATAGCTTCCACATTGAGGGAGAATAAAATAGAACAACTTGAAATAAGGGCAAAGAAGGATGAGAACTACATTGCCTTGCTAGAGGATAAAATCGAAGACCTGCAACGGGGGAGCCGGAAAACAAACTTAGATATAAAAACGCACCGAAAATAAATGAAGAAACCAAAGACGACTTGATAACAATGGTTAAGAATCTGTCAAAAGATGTTAATTGTCCTATCCAACAAAGCGAGATAAAAGGCATTTTCCGAGTTCCGAACAAGCGAGGCGACGCGAAAACTGGACCGATCATCATCGAGCTAACATCGACAATGTTGAAAACCAGCTTTTTGATATCGGCTCGAAACTTCAACCACACAAGCAAAGAAAAATGATGTTCACACTTAGGATTCAAGACTAATGAATACACCCCGATCTACATATCGGAGCAGCTAACCATCAAGGAAGCACGCTTGCATTTTCTCGCCCGCGATCTGGCTAAGTCTAAAGCCTATAAATACTGCTGGACAGCCTTCGGCCAAGTATGCGTCAAAAAAGATGAAAACTCGCCTAAAATAATAATTAAAAGTGAAATGCACGTTAATAAACTTACGCAAGAAATATGACTAGGCCTCATTAATTGTGCTAAGTACTGCGTTCATGCATAATAATCTATGTAAAGCTTATAACTCAAATTCATTTTGTATAAGGACATTTTGTATAAGTTTAAAATAACTGGTTTAGTGGGTATAAAGTATATTATTCTAATGCGCACACACTAAAATCACGCACTAATGAAACTTCTTTGCAAGTCATACCTTTTCATATAAACTACACACACAGACACTAACACATACACCAAAACTAACAAAAGTCTGAATAATTGTTGTAGCTACGTACCTAAATTACAATTATGGATAGCACCCTAGAAACTATAACTGAAATTGACAACACAGAAATAGCGCAAGTATCAAATTAATTTCACTCTTCGCAATTTTAACACTGCAATGGAGATTTAAAAAACTGATTTTACGATTATCTCACAGAATATCAGAATTATCTATTCTAATTTTAACGACCTTTTTTTTCCGAATGGGAAATCATCAAATGACTTCTCCCGCTCTGGGGTGAGCGGGAGGGAGTGTCAGACTTATACTGACTAAAACCCACCCATGTTCCTTCATCGCCCTTTGTGTTCCGGGGCCGCGGTATCTCTTTCGAACAACCCGCAGCACCCGGCAGGCATCGGCCCTTGCGGGCCCCTTCCCTATGCTGACATCTCTTTGAGGCGCGCGTGGAACACGAACGCGCCGTCGACACGGCCTGTCGTCCTAAGACGGAGGGACGGCGAGCTAGCCCTTAGCTCACCGTCCACAGGCCCGCGATTCGGTGCAGGAACCTCCCGAAACAACCGTGTCCGGTGAGGACCTGCGTCAGGCGGAAGGTGAGGACGCCGTGGCGCCTCTAAAGCCACTCCTCAAAGAGGGGACTTATCGCCACTATCGTGGCGTGCCCTGCACGGGGTTGCGACAGTCGCTCTCTCCATGTCACCATGAGATCGGCCCGGAGGTTTGTCCGCTGAGCGGCAGTTAGCCGCGGCAGCGGAGTAACCCCCCGGCGAAGAACCTCCGCGCGCCATTCATGTAGGCGCGCGAGGACTATCGCCTCCAGATCCCATGGTGGCAATCCGGCTAGGAGGCTCGCAGCCTCGCCCGAGATCGTGCGGAACCCACGGACCATCTTCACGGCTACCACCTTTTGGGGCGCGTTCAGATAATGGGCGGCTCGCCGCCTCAAGGAACGCGCCCACACCGGGGCACCGTAAAGGGCCATGGACCGCACGACCCCCGCATAGAGCCTCCGGCAGGAGGCGTTCGGCCCCCCCAGATTGGGCAGGAGCCGCCTGAAGGCAGCCCCAGTCCGTTCCAGTTTAGGGGCCAAACGTCGGAAGTTCTCCACGAAGTTCCACCGGCTGTCGAGGACAAGTCCCAGGTACTTCAACGTCGACCCGACGCCGATGGAAATTTTAACGACCTACAACTTAGCTAATCTTAACTGCTCTACTGACCTTATTGTTCTAAGTGAATGCAGGCTGAACCCCAATAAAAATATTCCTCAATTAAATAATTACTCGGCAGACCGCACTACTTAACATTTAAATAAAGCTGATGGTGTCGTCGTCTTCGTTACTAATAAACATAAGCATCAAATAAAAGAAATTGAATTAACTCATGCTTCTTGCCTGCAGGTAAACATTAAGCCCGATCTCATAGTCTTAGGTATATATCGTTCTCCGTCAAAGACAAACGCGGATGACTTTATTAACTCTTTATCTCTCCATTTAGCTACACTGGCCTCAAATAAAAACGTAATAATTACTGGTGACATCAATATAAATTTAATTCATAGGCAAGAAGAGCAATCGAACGAACGCTCAAATAGACTGAATAATTTAAATATGTTGGCAATGCGCGGCCTGCTCCCCGGACACACACTTCCAACTAGAGATAAAAGTTGCTTAGTTCACTTTATTCTAAAGCTTAGTCCAAACAAAACATCTGCATTTATTGGAATTATCGACACTGCTATTACCGATCACTTTATGTTTTTTTTTTAAACTATCAGATTTGGCGAAAAAATATCAAATAAATAAAACTAAAACACACACAAAAACAAAACAAACAAAACAAAAAAAAACGTTTATAAACGTTGATAATGCAATCGACCTCTTAAAAACTAACAATACTCATGAACTTTTAAGTTTAACTAACCCCAATGTATTAGCAGATCACCTAATAAGTTTACTACTAAAAACACTCATTGCCAGCACTCTTGTTATGAGAAGCCTAAAATCTGATAGTGCCACCGGCTGGACAAAATTCCCGTAAGCTTCACAGCTAATTATTTCGCCAATTATCTCTCACTTTGTTAACCTCTGTTTTGAACAGGGAACGATTCCCACCACCCTGAAACACGCTGTAATAACACCTGTGTACAAGAGTGGGGACAGAGCTGACCCGGAAAACTACAGGCCGATATCGGTCCTCCCGTCCTAATCTAAAATTATCGAAAGATTAATAAACCAACGCTTGGTTGGATATCTCTCGAAAAATAAAATAATCTCACCCTCGCAGTTTTGTTTTAGACAAGGCAAGTCTATAGAAGATGCAGTCATGGCGCTTGCCTTCATTGTCACTGAAAAAGTGGTAGGTGGAAGAAAGTGCCTAGCAGTGTTCCTAGACCTTAAAAAAGCCTTCGACACAGGATCTATTCCCACACTTCTACACAGCTTAGAAGATATTAGCGTGAGAGGGTACCACTTAAACAGTTTCAAGAATACCTGAGCGAGCGTAGATCTGTGGTAAAATAGGATTAGTCACTAGTTCTGAAGAAACTGTCACATACGGAGTAGGGCAAGGTAGTGTGCTAGGCCCAACATTGTTCCTTGTTTATATAAACACCTTGTGCAATATGACAACAGAAGATGCTCACATATTCGCTTACGCTGACGATACAGCAATAGTTTTGCGGGAGAGTCGTGGGATAGCGTTGGCTGCACTGCCGAATGCGGCTTGTCTACGATAGCGGCCTGGCTCGATCGCAATCTTTTAACATTTAATGTGGCAAAGACAAATTACATCTGTTTCTCTATATACAATCGTTCAGAACCATCACAAGACCTTCAGATAAACATTCACACATGCTCCGACTCCTCCAACAACACCTGCACTTGCCTAAAAATAAACAAAGTCAATAACACTAAATACCTTGGTGTTATACTCGCCCAAAGACTATCATGGCACTTGCACTTAGAACTAATAATAGGTAGAGTTAGGAAACTAATATGGACCTTCAAGTTACTAGTCATGTGGCTACTAAGGATCTCATCAGACTAATCTACCTCTCCCTAGGTCAATCATTAATAATGTACTGTTTGCCAATCTGGGGCGGTGCAACAAAAACAAAATTTTTGGAACTGGAGCGGGCGCGGAGAGCACTACTGAAGGTCATGGTCAAGGTTCTTTAAACCGTTGAGATTCCCCACTGAAAGTCTATACTTAACCTCGAATCTTTTGTCGGTGAGAAAATTATACATATTCTTCAAATTCCTTTAAAAAACAGAAATCCCTACCCTTCATCTCTTCCAGGGCTCAATCTAGGAGGAAGAATAATGTCGCTCCAGAAACTCCAATTAAAAACACATTCGCTACGAGATAATATACAAAACAATCATCACACATATACAATATACTGAATAAAGAACAAAACATATATTCCATGACGTACCACAACTGCAAAAAAACACTCATTAAATGGCTGACAAACAAAAGTTACGAAGAAATCGAGTCAATCCTAAATACGATCACATAATTCGCAAGAAACATACATTGACACAATCACACACACACTCACTCTCTCTCACACACACACCCTGTGCGCACATTTAACTTTGTTAATTTAATTTTGATTATATTAATTTGTATTTCGATTTTAATTTGGGTTTTGATTTTAAATTGGTTTGAATAGACTTAGATTTTTGATTTTGGTTTGATTTGAATTATATTTACGATTTGAATTTTGATTGTAATTTTAACTCTAATTTTAATTGAATTTATTGTTTAAATTTCACACATTTATGTATACGTGTTACTGTAAACCGGAAGAGCGGGAGTACCAAGCACAAGCAAATTTTATGCTTAAAAGGTCCTTCCTATCTATATAACGTTATTTACATAAGTAGATGAAATAAAACTCCTTTTTTTTTTGAAAATGCAAAAATGATTTCCTACCACGGTACGGAAACTTTGGTGTGCGAGTCCGACTCCCTCTTTGTCGGATTTTGTTTATTCATGATTGCAGTATCTATAGGTACGAGTATACTTACGGTTTTATTTATGTTCACATTTTCGGGGATGCCCGATAGATTGGCTCGTGACCTCGCCGCGAATCCCGGCTCATGAATAACGTTTCGGCGAAATCCGGTGCAAGTCGTGTATCGCCGGAAACATGAACTTTTAAGCTGGCTATTTAATCACTACATTATGTTCGCGCACTATTCTTACTCCGCGCATCTGCAATAATTCTTCTCTCTTGAAACCGGAATTTCAAAAGAAGAAAAGATCTTGTCTAGCTCGTGTTAGCACAACGACATGGAGGTCAGCACCGGTTCGTACCCAGTACTGGGGCGTCTGGAGCAGTTGCAGGTGCGAGGAGCACAAGTCGCAGTCGGTCGCACACATAGTGTACATACCCTGGTTTCAGTAAAAGGCACGGTCGTGGTTGGCAGGCGCGGTTGGCGCGGCATGTGACGGCCGGCTGGGCGGCGCTAGAAGCGCGCGGCGCGCGGCGGCATGCCGGGCGGCCGCCGGGGGCTCGTGGCCCCGCAGAACACCTTCCTCGAGAACATCATCCGCCGCTCCTCCTCGCAGCGTGAGTCGCCCTCCTACTCCTGAGCCCGCCCCACCCGCTGCGCGTGCTCGCCGCCGCCAGCGACGTGCGGTCGGCGGCAGGCACGGGCACGGTGTGCTAGTTCTGGACGCTCTGTAACGCATGCCGCTTCCCTGCAGCAGACAGCAGTTTCCTGCTGGCGAACGCGCAGATCGTGGACTACCCCATCGTGTACTGCAACGAGACCTTCTGCAAGATGAGCGGCTACAACCGCGCCGAGGTCATGCAGAAGTCATGCAGGTATGGAACACCTCTATAACGATCTAATCAGCTAATCCTGTATGAGCCACAATATTTTTCGCCCACGGCTACTCTCTTAGGGAGGTCGAAAATCATCCCACGGGAAAGTAGTTACTGCCGCATTCAACATATTATGTATTTGTACCCTATGTCCTAACCTGTTATGATGTACCTGTGTGCCAAACGTACCGTTCAGCTGTTAGTTTCGTGGTTCAATTTGTTTTTTTTTTTGCGCTCAGATGAGCAAAAAAAAAACAGAAAAAAAAATCAGACTGCAAAACATACCATAGCAGAAGGAACAGGTTTCCTTGTGGAACTAGTTGGCTTGCTAAGCTGGCAAAATTACATTTATTTTTTTCTCAGTTTCAAAGCATTATACTCTCATAAGCAGACCTAAAAATTAAAGAAGCGTCAAATTGTCGTGTTTTCAAAAGTTTAAATGAGTACCTCTAGCTCTATCTTTAACTTAGAGTTTGAGATTCCTAAAAAAGCGGTACCGTCATGAAATGCAAGCAAGCGGTACCGTCATGAAATGCCATTCATCCGTGTTATTATTAAGGCGCTCGCATCACCGGAACATTCGCTTGTAATGTAACAATCATAGATTCGATTTTGAGCATAACGTTACAAATAGAGGCTCCCGGTAAGCGAGCATTCACATGTAATATCAATCCAAGATCGAATTTTGCACAGAAACGAGTGATTATTATAAATTGGCTGCGTACTCTAATGCTTGGTTCTTCTCACTGACTGACGTACGACGTACGTGGCATATCCGTGGCATCGCAGGCAAATGCTCCCGGTGAGGGAGTGACTTTACAGTGTTTTTTGCCAAAACACCAGCAAAAATTACGTATTTTCTTGAAAGCTGTCTTTTTATGGCCGTTTCATTGGCGACAAAGCTTTCTGAGCAAATCCCAGCTTATCACGTTGGATTAGGTAACAACCACTGACGCATGAGGCATGACGATGATAACATAATTCCGGGATTCCGTAATGATACCCCGGACAATCTGATTTGCTTACGGTCTAAACAACATCACTGCTATAGCAATTTGTCAGCGGTACAATGATAAGTCTGTCCAGCACGCGATCAACATTGCGATCATGATGGAGTGATGTTGTGTCGGCCCGTCTATGTGCTCGTTGATACAATAGTTTAGTGAGCGTGTATGTGTGTGGTGGCGGCGTGGCGTGCGGTGACGTGTGCGTGTTGTAGGTGCACGTGGATGTACGGCGAGCTCACGGAGAAGGAGGCGGTGGAGCGCGTGGACCGCGCGCTCGACCACCACCTCGCCGACCAGTTCGAGATCCTACTCTACAAGAAGAACCGTACGTACCGCGAGCGCTCGCTGCCGAGCCACGCGTAGCCGGCGCACTCACCTCCCCGTCTGTGTCCAGGCACGCCGCTGTGGCTGCTGGTGCACGTGGCGCCCATCCGCAACGAGCGCGAGCTGGTGGTGCTATTCCTGCTCACGTTCCGGGACATCACGGCGCTCAAGCAGCCCATCGACGCCGACGACCCCAAGGGAGGCCAGTATCCCCACGCTTCACATTACACACTCACCAAAACAATACGTACCATTGATTTATGTTCGTGTACCATTCATCAACAGTCAACACCCATAACAGTGATCCGTTCGGATCTTGAGCGCTTATCTCACGTGCGCTGAAGATCCGTTGCCAATCGGCGGCGTTAGGCGTTAGGCGTATGATGCTATGATCGTGGTGTGCTCGCAGGGCTATCGAAGTTCGCGAAGCTGGCGCGCTCGGTGACGCGCTCGCGCTCGGTGCTGGTGTCGGCGCTGCCGGCGCTCAAGGAGCCGCAGCGCGCGAGCCACCTGGCGCATGTCAGTACTCCCGCACACCATGTAAACATGCACCTTCACACTCTAGTACCTACCGCGCACTGCCGCCAACCGCAAGCCGCTACCCGCTAACAGTAACTGTACAGAGCGATCCCTTGGGAAGGCTCAGCTTGGCGCAATATCAAACAATTTAGTAGTATTCTAAGGAACCACGTCACTTTTAGAGTTAGGAAAAACTGTAATACCTACCTAAACATAGTTATCTATACCAATATTATAAAGCTGAAGAGTTTGTTTGTTTGAACGCGCTAATCTCAGGAACTACTGATTCGAATTGAAAAAATATTTTAGTATTGGATAGCTTATTTTTCGTGGAAGGCTATAGGCTATATAACATCTCGCTGCGACCAATAGGAGCGGAGCCTCAATAAAAAATTCTACGCAGGCGAAGTTGCGCGGGTCAGCTAGTGTATAAATAAAGATGGTTGTTAGATGAATACAGTTCCTCGAAAAATTGCGGAGCTGCAACTATAATAATCAAATCTCCCTTTTATATATTATAAACAGTCAAACAAATCAGTCAACTCTATCAATTACCGCACTATCTATTCGGTTTGATATAATTTTACTAGCTGACCCGACAGGCGCTGTTCCAATCGAGGATGTCGACAACAGCGCTACCTTCCTCACGATTCCAATTATAAGTATCTAATATCCATCCAGGTGGCCCATAAGAGCATCAAAAAATACCCCGAAATTGGTCAAGCTGTGAACAAAACTATGGAAATAAAGTTTATATTTAAGTATATTTTATTATTCAGGAGGCCAAGAATTACGAACACCCGCAAACCGGAATTTTATACATACATAAATATTATACTAGCTCCCCGCACAGGCTTCGCACGGGTGCAATTTACTTACAAACAAAATGAGCAGTGCGCTTAGCAATAAAACAAACTTACTTTAACACAAATCTTGTCCTGAAACTAACTAAAAAAAACAGCCAATTTGGTCCACCCGTTCTCAAATGATGATGCTTCATACATTGATGCGGCAACCGATTTTTATTTATACTTACTACATCATGTACCAGAAAGGTGTGGTTATAAATAAGGATTTGGTGTAGACCACCAAACTGAGTAACTTTTTCATGTCTTTTTCTTTTTTCAATGTTATAATTAATATTAAATGTACGCTATCTTAACTCTGAAATGTACATTATTGCTAAGAACAACAGGTATACCTACAGGATGTAAGGGACATCGATGCACAAACTGGAAACATGAATTCAGTTCTATGAATACTATGACTAATTAATTAATTAACTTCGTGTTCTAGACGCGCCAGAGTTGACATTTTCCCCAAAAATAGACCGTGTAGGTATTGCACTTTTGTATGAAACAGAAGATGGTAATATGTTTTATCTCCTATTCCGTGTATTTGATCCCCACATAGTTTCACATTTGTCTATACTGAATTACTGATCGATGGGAACGGAGCGCACGCACACTTACACAAGCCACACAGGCACACGCGTATATGTGCGTGCTTCTGTACGAACGCGCAACAACGCAAAACAACACAGTGCGTTACAACATCACGGTTATACCACGAGAACTTTGAACATAATAAATTCCATTCGATCGAAAAACCGGTGATATATTGTTTCGCAGTGTGGGGTCTGCTTGACTATTATTGAAAAAACATTTTGAAGAAGCTCGCGTTAATTAATTAATGCTTAGCTTGCTGAGCTCGCGCATTTGTGTGTGTCGCAGGTGATGTCGCTGTCGGGCGACGTGCTGCCGCAGTACCGGCAGGAGGCGCCCAAGACGCCGCCGCACATCCTGCTGCACTACTGCGCCTTCAAGGCCATCTGGGACTGGATCATCCTGTGCCTGACCTTCTACACGGCCATCATGGTGCCGTACAACGTGGCCTTCAAGAACAAGACGAGCGAGGACGTGTCGCTGCTGGTCATCGATTCCATCGTGGACGTGGTGTTCTTCATCGACATCGTGCTGAACTTTCACACCACGTTCGTGGGCCCGGGCGGCGAGGTGGTGAGCGACCCCAAGGTCATCCGTAAGAACTACTTCAAGTCGTGGTTCCTCATCGACCTGCTGTCGTGCCTGCCCTACGACGTCTTCAACGCCTTCGACCATGACGAGGACGTGAGTACTGCCTCCTTTATCTTCATCCTCGCCGCTTCCGATGTGAGTAGAGCCGAGTGTGGAGTGGTTACCTGTGCGTGTGCCGGCAGGGCATCGGCAGCCTGTTCAGCGCGCTGAAGGTGGTGCGGCTACTGCGCCTGGGTCGCGTGGTGCGCAAGCTGGACCGCTACCTGGAGTACGGCGCCGCCATGCTCATCCTGTTGCTGTGCTTCTACATGCTAGTGGCGCACTGGCTGGCGTGCGTGTGGTACTCCATCGGGCGCTCCGACGCCGACTCGGGCCTGCAGTACTCGTGGCTGTGGAAGCTCGCCAACGTCACGCAGAGCCCGTACTCGTACGTGTGGTCCAACGAGTCGGACGGGCCCGAGCTCGTGAACGGCCCGTCGCGCAAGACCATGTACGTCACCGCGCTCTACTTCACCATGACCTGCATGACCTCCGTGGGCTTCGGCAACGTCGCCGCCGAGACCGATAACGAGAAGATCTTCACCATCTGCATGATGATTGTGGCAGGTGCCGGAATTCTTCTGTTATTAGCCGGAGCACGGCGCGACCCCCGCGCAGAGCTCCGCTGTGCGGCGGGGGCCGCGCCTCCCGCACTCCTCGTGTCCTCACTCTGTCGCTGCGCACGGTGTGTTGTACTCGCGCACATCGCTGCACCCCGCCCCTCACCCCAGTCCCGTACTGTTTAGTTGTCCTGTCCGCCCCCGCCCCCGGCCCCCGTGCAAGCCCACGAAGCGTCGCGGCGCGTCACATACGTGGTCACGAGTCACGAGCGCCCTGTACGACCGAAGCGCGGTTTGCACTTCGATGCAGCCTGTGTCAGAATTGTGTGCTCATGTTTAGGGATGCCGTACGTACAGACAAACAAAATGAACCACTTTTTCCATGGGATACAAGTACACAACGTCGTCATCGCGGAAAAATAATCAGCAATCCCAAGATCCAGTCTCGAAAAATTTGTTCAGTTTGATGGTCTGTACCTCATATTTCTGGTACACGCTGTGTGGATTAAATTGAATGATCGTATTTATGTGACCTAATTAGTGCCAAATGTCATTATTGTGCGAAGAAAGATGAGTCTACTTTGGATGCGGTCACGCTGGCACTTTCTTCGTATCGGCCGGGGCCGCGCTCTATGAGCTCACGGTACAGTACGCAACGATACGCGATAAGTGCTGTGTGGCTGCCGATGATTTCTTGCACAATGTGAGTTTTGGTGATATTTAAACTTTGTGCGGTTGCACCAAGACAAGTCGTACATGACGTGACATGACTCTTCGTCGTTGGGTTGGATCACCCGTAACGGTACATCCGCTAGGTGTTTTTTATGTTTCATTGAAATTCATTTGTACGTTTTGGTTTGTTGTCGCTCGATCTGTACTCGTATCACCATTGTTGGACCTACGGTAAATAATTTAAAACATTGATGTGTCATACATTTGAGAAGCGTTACTGCTAGAAAATATTAGTTTGTCACACATTTGTGAGTGAAGTAATCGTTGTCGCACGTCGAGCGGGGAGCGAGGAGTCGCGTGCTCTCCGCTCACCGCGAAGCGTTCC